>JAOTQR010000100.1:19124149-19156578 GCA_025774065.1 Solanum ossicruentum
GGCCAGCTTAGCCATAAGATCATGAGGAGCTTGAAAGATCATATGAGTTTATCCCTTATTAGCATTGTTTCCCTATTAGGGAGAATTTATCACAAACAACAGAACAACCTGTGTAGTCTGAAGTACTTCTATTGTTTGGACTTTTATTTTCAGTTGAGAAGGTGGTCAATATCTTGCGTCCAAATATAGGGAAGAACATTAACAGTGTGCAGTTTCCTTGTTATTCCAATGTCTATCTAAACGACAGAGAAAAAGCAAGAAATGGAGAAAGAGGCCAAAACACAGATATGGAATGTGTTAAAAAATACAGAGAGAGGTAAGCACTGAAAATCAGTTTTACTCGATCCACAAATAGATCCACAAGCTCAGATTAAAGAAGGAGAAGGGAAACAACAACTGGAAAGGGAAATCAGAAATACCAAAAAAGCAAATTTTACTCGTGATTCTAAATTTTTCCAGAATAATTATTACTTGAGTGACTATTTCAACTGAAGAAGGGACAAAGAAGAAGGAGCACCCGAAAATCGTAGCACCAAAGCTTGAAATACAGCAAGACGCAACCAAAACTGTTGGGAAATTAAGAAATTAGACAAACCCATAAACCCTTAAATTCAAAGCAACCAAGAGAAGAAGCAATACCTGGAAAGATGAAGCTATGGTGGCTAGAAGCAAAAAGCGGACGTAGAAACAATTTATACAGCGAGAGCACAGAACAGCTGTTTGAAGATGAAGAAATAGGGCCAGCAAGCAACACAGCTGAATGACACATCAAAATCACGCTCCAAAGTGTAACTGGTTGAAATATTTTCTCCTGCAGAAACCACCTATTACCAATGAAAAATTCATTTGGTAACATTTGAAGTTGCGGCTGAAGCACAAATTCACAAAAGTTTTACTAACACAAAAGGGAGAAGCGAAACGGGAGAAGAAATCAATTTTGAGAAAGAGGAATTTTGTCAATCACTTTGTAGGCGCAGGATTAAGGGGAAAGTCAGATACCGAAGCAAGGGCAACAACAAAGAGGGGAGAATCAAAATACGAAATCGTAAACCACCCAAAAATTCTTAATACAGAAAACAAACAACAACGAGAAAATTGTGGCTGAGCAGAGCCACACGGAAACTTATTTTTCCTAATATTAGAACCAGAAACTGTATGAGTATTGGGAATTTGCATACCCAAAATTTGCGCTCATCTATTGTATTTCTGCTTCTTTAGGAGGACGAAGCAGCTAAACCTCTTCAAAATATTAAAGTTATAACTAAAGTATAACTAAAGAATATAAATTTAAAACCAAAGGTCATATAAGTTTCAAAATGTCAACTATTCTCACAGTAAGTGTTCTATCCAAAGATGGTGATTCTGTTCCACTCACTCAAGAAAACTACCCCATAATTGATGAATTAAACAGCATCCCAGCAAACAGCGATGGAATTTTCAACAGACCCAAACTTTTACATCGAGCAATTGCAGCGTAATGCAACCAAAACTACTGGAAAATTAGAAAGTCAGACACACCCATATCTCATGGACCAAAATCCACAAACTCAAATCAAAGAAAAAGAAGCAATAACAAAGAAAGACAGCAAAACATACCTGAAAATTGCAGCAGAGAAGGTCGGATTATGGCAGCCAAAGAAGAGAAAATGGAGAAGAAGTAAGAAATTGATCCCACGTGAACAACAGATGTCCGAACATCAGGAGATGGCTTTGACATTGTCCAAATTGCCCATGAACATGAGCTAAATTACAAGTAAGCACACGTGTCGAATCTCCTGTGTGCTTACTGGCTCTTCTACTTCTACTACTATCGTAGAAAAGACAAGAAATTTGACATTCCAAAAGTATTATGCGAGAAAAGTGGGGGTATAATCAACTTTTTCATTTTTTTAAAAGAAATTATTATGATTAGGATGTTTGGATTTAAACACAAGTGAATTTTCAGATGTATATTGATATTTAGATGTCTAAATGAGAATATATATATTTGATTATTAAGATGCATCTTAAGAATTGAATATCAAATTATTTATATTGTTTCAAATATATAAAGTTTATCTTTATTGAGAAATTGATTATTACAAAGTTAATTTAATATTATATTAATAAAAAATTTAAAGAAATATATGATGAACGGTGATAATGATGCTTAGAGGTGGATGTGAGTGTCAACCGAAGAGATGTTGGCTAGTGGTGGTGTTGTAGAAAGTAGCTATAGGTGATGGTGGTTAACGAATGATTAATAGTGATGGTTAATGTTGTGGTAGATGATAGTAAACTAATGATGATGGTGGTTCGTGATATATAATGATCATGACTTGTGATATTTGTCAGTAGTGATTGATGATAATGGTGATTGATAGTGATGATTGTAAATAATGATCAATGATCAATTGAATTATAATAATTAATAGTGATGGTTACTATGAATGATATGTGATCATTTGTTATACTTCTGATTCACGTATAATTTGCTCTTCCACAATACTTTATTGATTAGGGAAGAGTTGTATAAATCTCATAAGTAATTGGAATTATACCAATCTTGGGTATTTCTTTTGGGTAGTTTGGTATAGTTTTTCTTCTCATATTTAACACATTATCTAGAACATATTAGGAGTTTCTTCTAATTGTGGATAATTCCAATTTATTTTTTTACTGTCCCTCAATTGGTCGGAATTGTCAACCCCTTTGATCATCATAAATTTATCTCAACATATATATTTATATTAATTCTGTTTTAATTTATCTGCTTCATTTTGCTTTTAGTCTATTTGAAAGAATAATATTTTTTTTCTTTTTTTACAGGTCTTTAATTCTAAATTTTTACCCAAAGTATATTTAAGACTTCAAAATTAAAAAATTTATTTTACTTTCTTAAATTACATACTAAATTAAATTAAATAAATAAATCGAATCATGACATGCAATGGAGTCAAATCTTATTTCCTTTTCATTCATTAATATATCATATTCCATTACTTGATTAAAATAAAAAGTCAAGAAACTTTATGCACAAAAAGCATATGCCCTAAGAAAATTCAACCTTTGTTGTAAGTGGAAATATGAGTAAAGGAAGTGAATTATAGTATTTGAGTGGGCTGCGGGGCACACCCATTTATTGTTGTTCCATCATTTTTATGTATCGTAAAATTTATTTTTGAGGTCATTAAGTACATTAGAATTTTTTTTATTATTCAAAACTTAATTATATAACTTTTAATTAAGAATAAAAGAATTTCACCCCTGTTTAAATAGCTAATCAGTCCAACAAGAGTATTCTTTATAGTAGTTATAACCAATTGATCAATATTTTATCATATTCCATTTTTCCTCTATCCTAAAAGAATTTAAATCTGATTAGATATATAGGAAATCAGAATATTTGTGTAATTAGCAAATAATTAAAGGATATTTGAGCAATATCCCATTAGTCAAAAATTAAAAATGACATTGATCTGTTTTAAGAAAGACAAATAAATAGTGAAATTGATTAAAACACATCGATTTGTAATATTTTATCAAATTATTCGAGAGCCAAATTAGTTTTTACAATGATTTTCTAATATTTTACTTAAAAAAATAAATATAAATTTTCATGTAAAATTTTACTATATAAATTTTATGTTCAAATTCACCTTTGAAATTTTATACAAGAACCATCATAGATACACACCATTTGAATGAATTAAGAGATATATTGATTATTTTTTAAATAAAATCATTATCGATGAAAATATTCTATTTTCATTGTAAAACTTCTTGAAGCAAATTTAGTACACTCAAATTCAAGAGAACATCTTGAAATTAGATTTACAAAAAATCATTCTTATTAATATGATGAATTAAATCAAAGTTAAAAAACAAATAAGATCAAGAGAAAAATTCTATATATTATACTAAATTAAGTTTCATATTCAGTTAAAATAGTGGTATGGAAAATCATACTATAAAAAGAGAACTATACTTTATAAATTTATCAATCAAAAGAGTTAATTAATAAAGTAAGTATATATATTTCAAATATTTAATTACTACTAGTAAGTATAATTATTTAAACGAAATGACCTTAGTCAAAATTTAAAATGTTTAATTAATGTCGACGTCAATGTGTTTCCATCATTACAGTTGTCCCCTATCACCGTCACCACATGTTCTCCTCAGTTATGCCACGTGTCAATCCAACCTCAACCGTCTGTCAGTTTATCAAACCCCTAGATCCCTTTCTCCCGCCTATATATACCCTTAATCTTTCCAGTGTTCTTCCCTCGTTAGACAGAGTTGATGTTTGTTCATATCCAATCGAAGTTTCCAGAATCGAATCTTTCAAATTCACCAAAACCCTAACCCCTTTTTTGACATTTTCCCTCAATTGAACTGTTTTGAAGCACCGAATCAACCTTATCGACTTGCCTTGTTTGTATTGCCGGGTCGTTAATCGGGTCGGGTTTCCAAAATGGCGGAGCTTATGAGTAGATACAGCGTTGGGTACGCCTTAGCTCCGAAGAAACAAGCGGGAGTGTCATTCAAATTTCGTTTGTGAATCTTGCTAAGGAATAGATCTCATCAAGATTGATTCTGAGAAGCCGTTGATTGATCAAGGACCGTTCGATTGTGTGCTTAATAAACTGGATGGTGATGATTGGAAGCGTCAGCTGAAAGAGCACTGTTCTGAAAATCCTCATTCCCTTACTATCGATTCGCCTGAAGCGATTGCATAATAGGATTTCGATGCTGCAAATAGTGACGGAGCTGGAAATCGACTGTGAAACTGAAACGGCTTCGTTTGGAATTCCTAAGCAAACTGTAATCTATGATGTGAAAATGGTGTCGGCTCTATACCTTGAAAACGAAGGTTTGAAATTTCCGGTGATTGCGAAACCATTGGTGGCTGATGAAAGTGCTAAGTCGCACAAAATGTTGCTTGTGTTTAACAAAGATGGGTTGAGAAAATTGAAGCCACCCATTGTGTTACAGGAGTTTGTGAATCATGGAGCAATGATTTTTAAGGTGTATATGGTTGGTGATTATGTAAAGTGTGTCAAAAGGAAGTCTTTACCTGATGTGAAGGAGGATAGTTTAGGGAGATTAAAGAGTGACATGCCATTTTCTCAGGTTTCGAATTTGAATAATTGTGAAAAGAATGATGATAAATACTATAAGTTGATGAATTTGGAAGATGCTGAATTCCCACCTTTGGGTTTTCTTACTAATATAGCTAGGGGACTTAGGCAGGTGACAAAATTGCATCTTTTTAACTTTGATGTGATTAGGGATAGTAGAGTTGGAAATAGATATCTTGTCATTGACATTAACTATTTTCCTGGATACGCAAAGATGCCGAATTACGAGAGAGTGTTAACAGACTTCTTCTGGGATGTTTTCAATCAGAATGATAAGGGCTTCCAAGGTTTAAAGAATGTTTACTACAAAAAGGAATAGTTAGGCTTTGGTTGGGAATATTGGGTGTGGTGAGGATGAAATAACATTGCCTGACACACTTCTTAAGATAGAAGATAACAAATATCCTATTCAGGTGTGAAGTCTGATGTGCAAAACTCAAAACTGGTATTTGGTTCCGGGTAGCAAGAGGTTGTTCTGCAAAACTTTCTGAATTCAAGCAAGCTGCAGGGATTTATTTTAGATAGGGAGTTGGTACATCAATTAATAAGTAGGTTCTTTGCTATGATCGTATCTTCTGAAAACATTAGATTATCTTTGTTCAACTTGTGCATTAAGTCCTGCAGTGAGATAGGTGCTTTTTCAGATAAAAAAACTTTATTAGAAAAACTAAGCTTTTCCTTGAAGGCTACTGTAATTTCTGGCTGAAAGTATCTTAATTTGTGCCTTTGGCAACTTTGATAAATGAAGTTTGTTGTTCTCGTCAATGATTGTTCTTTTAAATATTATCCTCATTATGCTGCTTTACAGTGTGATCTTGTTGCATATGAATTTCTTGCATTTTGAAATGATGTCACTTACTGCTTATGTAATTTATTCTCACAAGACGAATCAGATTGCTGAGAGATTTATTTCTATGGCATCTGCATGACAGATTCTTGATTGTCTCTCACGTGGAAGTTCTTTTGAGATTGTTTCTAGAGGAATATTGCTTTTCTGAACTACATCTTTTATGTGCACCACAGTTCAAACCTTAATTTGGTAGCTTAAGACTGATTTATATTGAACCTTAATTTGAGATACACCTAAAATTGCATAGCAGATTGTTTTAAAAGATCAACTATCTCTTGAAATCCATATAGAGTTGACGAAGAATAAGACATAATGGAGGAAAAGGGTTACAGGCCATATTAGGTGATACTGATTATGTAGTTGGGATGAATGTTTGTCATTATTCTACAGTACATTAGGTCCAAAGTTCGAAATGTTCTTTTGTGCAGTCCAATGCAGCAATCTGTCCTCCTTTCTATCCAAAGTAAGACTTGGTAAAATGGAGTGGAGAAAGTCCTAGGATTAGTCCCACTTTCAGCTATGAGAAGGAAGTATTTCAAGCTCTAAAGCAGGATCTGTTCTCCACCATTATGAAGGTCATCAAGTTTTCTAGTGAAGATTAAAAAACAAAATTATGATTTAGTTTTCCAGAGTGACAATTTTTGGTCCATTCGGGCATTTGTGTTGTATCCTTTGCGAGTTTCCTGCAGCCGTAGGCATAGATTTAACTCTTATTAAAAAGTAATTGTAGATGTACACAAACATATCTAGAAAATAATGACTATAAACTTAGGGACAATGTATTTGCCTTAGTCTGGTTCTCTTGTAGAGTGTTCCCCTTGTGTAAAGAAGCAGACACGTGATGTGAGATAAAGAGTGTTCATAACCAATTACTCTATTGTAATTTGTTCTAGAAAAATATTTGGAATGAGTCTTTTAGTCTCATAGAAATTTACAAATTAGTAAAGAACATAGATAACTTCAGGTGCTAGAGAACTTAAAATTTTTAAATATTGGATTGAGATGGTCTAGAATTCATATATTCGAACCCAAGTAACTTGGGGTTAAGTTCACAATTATTGTGGTTGCTATATTATGTGTCAAGTTAATGTTTTAAAAGAGAGTTGCCACTTGCAAATAGGGAATGTTCTGCAAAGATGTTGGTTCTGTGAGGACCTTTCCATGTCATCCACATCTTGTGATTACAGTTACATCTTACTTGCATGTTATTTATTCCTTATGTAAGAGCCTTGTTTTGGTTAGATTTTGAGACTAAGAGAGGTGTCTTGTTTAAGAAAATTGCATGAATTTTTCTGCTGACTTGTTTAATTGAAGATTTAATGGGAGACATGATGTATGATTTGATATGAGAAACTCATGGTAATTCTTTGATCATACTGTTCTGTGGTCAGTTCTTTTTTGGATACGAGTATAAATGCTAGCAGTTTGATGTAGGACTGTGTGCAACTTTTTTGTTTATCACTGTATTTTCATGTTTACTTGCATAATTGCGCTGGTGTGGATTGGTAAACCTTGGTCGCTCGACTTCAGCACATAAGTATGATAGCAGTTCACATGAGTTGCATGGATCAAATGGGCAGCAACCTGAGCACTGACAACTAATCAGGCTCAAGTATGAGATGTATGCGTGTCAGTTCCTTCTCTCATTCCAATGCAGTGTCAGGTGCACTAAAGCTCTCGTTGTGTGCAGGTCTGAGTAAGGACCTTACCACAAGGGTCATCCTTACCTTGCATTTTTGTTGGAGATTATTTCCAAGGTTTGAACCCGTGACCTCCTAATCACTCCAAGGCTCCTATTAGAAGGTTAAGTAGCAAGTGATTTAGGACCTATGTGTGTGTTGCTGTCAAAGTTCATCGTTTGTAATGTCATTATGACAATTTCAAAAGTTTCAGGGTAAAGAAATAATTAATAAAATTTAGGCAGATTTTGTAAGAACGTTTGAATATGAATTTGTCCTTTCGTTTTCCGCAGCATGTACCTTTAGTTGGTATTATCAAAATTAGAAACCGACCTCCATCGATGAACACTCAAATTCTCTCTTCTAGAGAGAATAGTAAGTCTGAAGTAGAATAGTATTTCATTGGAATGAAAAACTTGTTCATTCAATGGGTAAGTAGAGAATATATACAAATCAACAATGTAAGAACCAAGCTAACAAACTCTAACTGATTCTGTAACTAACTTTAACTACTGCTAACTACTTTTGCTGACTCAGCAATACAATGTACACACATGTTAACTCAATAAGCCCCCTCAAGGTGGAAGTGAGGGAATCACTGCCAACTTGCTCAGTAAAGATGCATGTTTGATTCCAGTTAGTGCTTTTGTTAAGATATTTGCAAGTTGTTGTCCAGTTCCAATGTGATGAAGAGAGATCAGGCCTTCATGGAGTTTTGTCCTGACAAAATGACAATCGACCTCTATGTGCTTTGTCCTCTCATGGAAAATAGGGTTCCTGGCAATATGTAATGCTGACTGGCTATCACAGTAAATAGATATGGGAGTAGGAAAGGGAATATCAAATTCAGTGAGACGTCCGCTCAACCAAACCAATTCTCGCACCACTTTCCTTAAAGCCCTATATTCTGCCTCAGCTAAGGAAAGGGAGATAGTCTCTTGTTTCTTGGATTTCCAGTTGATGGGACTGCCCCCTAGTAACACAATATAGCCTGACACAGACTTCCTGGAATCAGGGCAGGATGCCCAATCAGAGTCACAATAAGCACTGATGTTAATAGTCAGGTTTGTTGGACAGAAAGATCCTAAGGGTGAGATTCTTTTTCAAGTACCTAAGCATGTGTATGGCAACCTGTAGGTGAGATTGTCTTGTTTCATTCATGAACTGACTAAGATGCTGAACTCCATATGCAATATCCAATCTAGTATTGGTCAGGAAGTTTAGTTTCCCTACAAGCTTTCTATAGTAAGAAGGATCAGATAGCAAAACACCTTCCTTAGCCTTTAGCTTAACATTTGGATCAAGTGGAGAACTAAAAGTGCTAAACTGGTGACAGTTGAATTCTTTTAGTAAATCAAGAAGGAACTTCCTTTGAGAGATGATCACCCCATCTGTCTTGTAGAGTATCTCCAAACCTAGGAAATAATGCAGCCTACCTAAATCTTTGATCTTGAAGCTGTCATGGAGAAATTGTTTCAAATCAGTGATTTCATGCACATCTGTACCTGTAATTAACACATATCTACATAGATGGCCACAAAAATTGATGAAGTATTGTTCTTGTAGAATAGGAATAGTCATGGAGGGAGTGGGTATATCCTTTAGAATTGAGAGCTTCAGTGAGCTTTTCATACCATTGTCTGCCAGCTTGCTTTAATCCATATAAGGATTTATTCAGCTTGCATACCAGCCCTGGAGTATCATTATGTAGTTGTTGGGGAAAGATCATATAGACTTTTTCATGTAAGTCACCATATAAGAAAGCATTGTCCACACCCAATTGGAAAATGTCCCAGTTTTGCTTAATTGCTGTGGCAATGAGAGTTCTCACAGTAGTCATCTTGACAACTGGTGAGAATGTTTCAGTGTAATCTATACCAGGATGTTGAGTGTACCCTTTCACAACCAACCTAGCTTTGAACCTTTCTATGGAACCATTTGCTTTATGTTTAATCTTGTATATCCCCTTACATCCAATAGGCTTCTTCCCTATAGGTAAAGGGACTAGATCCCATGTGTTATTTGCATGTAGGGCCTCAAACTCTTGTGTCATAGCTGCCTGCCAAACAGGATACATAGCTGCCTCCTCATAAGAACCAGGTTCACTGTCAAGGCAAATGTTTCTCACAAAATGCTGACTGTCTGGAACCAAGGCATTGGAGACTATATGGTTGTGTAGTGAGAAAGAGTTGTGGAGAGGGGATGAAACGGTACTTTGAGTTTGTGATGGTATATGGGAAGGTTTCAGATGAGGTAACTTGTTGGACGTAGTCATTTAAGTAGGTAGGGACTTTATGTGTTCTATGAGATCTTCTGGATTCTAATGTGGTGGTTTGATGTGAGGGTGCAAGGTCTGATGGTGCACTGTCAGTTGCACTATCAGGTGAAGATATGGCATGTTGATCTAGTGTAGGTGTAAGAGATGAGGTAATCAGTGGTTCATTTTGATCAGGTGACAAATCAGAATGTGTGGCATTATCAACCTCGGGATTAGTTTGTAATGTGTCTGATATGTGTAGAGGTGGACTGTCATTAATATCAACAGAATGTATCGTATCAGGTATAGATGGAAGCTTATAAGAATTAGTAGGAAAGGTGAAAGGAAAAATATATTCATGGAAAACTATTTCTCTAGAAACAAGTATTTTCTTTGTGGCTAGGCTTAGTACCTTGTAACCTTTTGTCCCAAAGGGATAGCCAATGGAAACATGAGGAGTGGTTTTGGGATCAAACTTGGTTCTTTGAACTTTGGGAATAGTGGGATAATACAAACAACCAAAGCTTCTGATATGGGAATACTCAGGTTTTTGCTTATGTAACAGTTCAAAAGGAGATTTGTTTGACATGAGGGGACTTAGAAGTCTGTTTATGATATAAGTTGCTGTGAGAAGGCATTCTCCCCAGTATTGTAATGGTAATTTGGATTGAAAAAGGAGAGCTCTGGCTGTTTTAAGAAGGTATTTATGTTTCCTTTCCACCACACCATTCTGTTGTGGGGTGTATGGGCAAGATTTATGATGCAAAATTCTTTTGGATTGAAAAAAGGTTATTGTTTGAGTTTGTGAACTCTAAACCATTATCTGACCATATCTGTTTATAGAAGTATTGAACTGATTCTGTGCCATGGCTACAAAGGCTTTTATAATTTGTAAGATATTGCTTTTGCAGCTGAGAAGGTGAGTCCAAGTGGCTTTGTTGTAATCATCAACTAGGGTAACAAAGTACTTGCACTTGTCATGAATGGCCACATGATAGGGTCCCCATAGATCAACATGGACCAAGTCAAAAATTGCATTAGTGCTAGTTGTTTTAACAGGAAAAGGTAGTCTATTTTGTTTGGCCATTGGGCATATGGAACAGAAGAAAGGTTGTTTAAGTGAGAAGTTGACAGGAATTGACATTCCTTTCATCTTTACAAAAGATACATGACGCAGCCTATAGTGTCACGACAAATCTACATTGTTACTATGAGATGTACCATTACATGAAAAAGATGAAGCATTGTCTTTATTGATGGAAAACATGTTTCTTACAACAGGAAGTTTACATGAATGAGAAAGAGAATGACAAGAACAGTGTATTTTATCAACTACATTGCATCTTGAAGAAAAAACTGAATTGGAAGGACAGCTTTCTGGTTCAGAAACAGAGATGTCTTTGCTTTTCCTGAGACAATCTGAGCATAGGAGGTAGAGTCCATCATGCACATTACCATTCTCCAGAGGCCTCTTCAGGGAAGGGGCCTGTAGCAGACAAGCAATGTTCGAAAACAAAACAACCCCTGTAAGGTGTGAGGTTAAGGAACTGATAGATATTAGATTGTACTTGAAAGAGGGTATTAGTAAGACTTTATATAGAGTAATCTGCGATGATAATACCACATTTCCTACTTCAGTCACCTTCACATTATAACCATTATGCCAAGCAAAGGATAGGGTAATAGTAGAATGTTAGTGAGATGTTTTCTAATGAAGGTCATATGATGAGATGCTCCTGAGTCTAGGATCCATAAGTCAGCCTTTTCCTTAAAACATCCACAAGACAGTTTATCAAATTTAATAGAGGACGTACAAACAATGGTACCTGCAAAGTTAACAGCTCCACCAGTTTGAGCATCATTGTGTGTCCTGGAGTTTTTGAAGTGTTGCGGCATGTCCAGCAGTTGATCATACTGTTCCTTAGTTAGACTTGCTATTTTGTGGTTGTCATGTTGTGCATCCTTATTCTCCATAGTGCTCATATCAGATGGCATACCATATTTGCAGCAATTCCTTTTCCTTTGTTGAATCTGTTGTTATAGCCATTTTTTAGGTTCCTTTGAGAGTTTGCATTTGAATTGAACTCCTGACTCCTATGGTTATGTGAACTGTTTTGAGAGGGATATCCATGTAGCTTGTAGCACTTGTCTTTTGTGTAAAATATTCACAGAAAGTCTGGACTTGCTAGTGATGACATTGTAATTTGTTCTGAAGCTCCTTGTTGTTCTTGAAGTGCTTGCAGCAAGAGAGGTGGACTCCATAAACATCTGGTTGTGTGGCTTAAGTTCTCTTTGTTTTTTCCTCTTGCACAAGGAATGCAAATGCCTCTCCCATGGAAGGTAGGGGACTCATCATGAGAATGCTTCCTCTAATTGTTCTGTATACTTTATTTAACCCCATATGAAACTGGATCAAACGTCTATCTTGTTCAGCCTTATACATAAGTTCCTTGGCACCACACGTGCATCTACAGTTGCATGCGTGAGTGGTTATTAGGGTACTCAGCTCTTACCACAATTTCTTCATTCTGGTGTAGTAGCCGGTGATGTCTAAAGCACCTTGACTTAAGTCGTTGATCTCCTTTTGAATTTGGTACAACTTTGCACCATGGGTTTGATCATATCGATCATCTAGTTCCTTCCAAAGTTCTACTGGATTGGCTACATATTCAACACTATTTGCAATCTCTTTGGAAAGGGAATTCAAAATCCAAGATGTGACCATGTCATCACACCTTTCCCATTGGCGAAGTTTAGCAGATTGAACATCGGCCTTTGTGTATTCTCCAGTAACAAAAACTAACTTGTTCTTCATGGAAAGTGATCTCAAGACACTCCTCCTCCATGAATGATAACCAGTGCCATCAAAAGGAACAAGTGCCAAAGTGAAGCTAGGACTATTACAGGGACAAATGTATAGAGGATTACCTGGATCGATTGTTGTTTCCAGTAGAGGTTGTTGCTGTTGTTGAAGGATCTACGACCATTGTGGACTAATTCAAGGTCTAGATTGAAATTATGCAACTGATGATGAAGATTCAGAAAACTTCTTCGGTCAGAAGTTCGATCTAAATTCAGAGGACTCTTCTCAGATGGGGAAGATTTGAATCAATCGAAGGAGATCAATTGAAGAAGAAGAAAGATGAAGTATTGCTTATACAGTGAAACAATCAGATGATAGGATCGGTAAGAGCTCTGGTACCATATCAAAATCAGAAATCGACCTCCATTGATGAATACTCAAATTCTATCTTCCAGAGAAAATAGTAAGTCTGAAATAGAATATTATTTCATTGGAATGGAAAACTTGTTATTCATTGGGTAAGTAGAGAATATATACAAATCAACAATGTAACAACCAAGCTAACAAATTCTAATTGATTCTATAACTAAACTTTAACTACTACTAACTACTTTTGCTAACTCAACAATACAGTGTAATACAGTGTACACATATATTAACTCAACAGGTATCAAGGTTTAATCCTTGTCTAAACTTGTAGAATATATGTTTTGGAAGTTTAGTTTTTCCTTCTAGGGATAATGCCTTGACGTATTGTTAGTGTCATAACTAGTTTTTTCGTTTAAAATGCAACGCACGGTGGAACATGTTAATTTTAGTTTAGTTTCTGACCCCCATTATTAAAGTTGCAGTTATTGTAATGGTTGGAGATAAAGCCCGAAAGGTCAATCTAACGTATTGACATCCGAGGATTTTATTTGTGTTTGCGTTGGATGCTCTATCTTGTCTCGATTTTATTGGCTAAATTGCCATATGTTGTCTTTTTCACTATTTCGATAAATAGAAAAAAAGAACTAAATTTTAACTCCACATGTTGTAGTTCCTTAAATGCCAATATGCAACTCTATTGATTAGAGTGAATTACCTTGAACGGACAGGAAGGATGAGATCAATTTCATCCTTCACAAGTAAGTCCAAGGGAAAAAGAATTCACAGGACCAAAACTATGATGTTTGACATAATTTAGTGTTCCCCGTTATGCTTTTAAGAAGTTTATTATCCACAAACTATGCTTCATAGAGATTATACCGATATAAGTTTACTTTTAGAACATACAAAGTAATCCACAAGTTCTTCCAAAATTTTTGCTGCACAAGGCAAATACTACACAATTTATGTTAGATAAAAGAAAGTTTTCTAAACCTTTTTCTTGTGAAATTAGATCACAATCGCTATAAATTTTCACTAAATCAAAAGATGAAACAGAAGTTAAAGATAATCAATTTGAGGTAAAAATTAAAGACCATTCCAATAGGAGGAATTTTTGCATATAAATACTCAAAAATATCTTAATTACACTCCGTAGTTATAATTTGAGTAATTATATTTCGTAACTATAGTTACGATAATATTTGTATAATTCGCGCAACATTTGTATAATTTGTATACAATTCGTAGTTTTTGTATAACGTTTGCTTACTTCGTTATACAATTCATGCATAGAGTTTATATAATCCGCTGTACAATTTATAGTATTTGTATTTTTCGCTATATAATTTGATTCACGTACAGTTTTTGTATAATCATGCATAATATTTGTATAAATTATACAAATTATACAAAATTCAAAATGTAATTATAGCTAATATTTGTCACGAGTTATAATTAATTCAAACTATAATTATATTAGCTAATTAACTATTATATGTTTGTTTATCCGTATAATTTTCCTAAATAGCAAAAACTTGACACCTATATATTCCACAACTGTACGGGATAGTGCAACTCAGCATTACTGATCCATAAAATTGGAAGTAGCCCAAGTAGTGCGTGTAATACTGAATATGTTGGTGTTAGGCCTTTATGATTGGGCCTTACTTCTGGATTTACGTACAAATCTTGTTTTGAAAAAAAATAAGAAATGAATTTTCACCTGTAGCCACTCAAAAATATTTTAATTATACTTCATTGCTATAGTTTAGGTAATTATTTTTCATAATTATAGTTATGGCAGCATTTGTATGATTCACGCAGTATTTATAGACGTTTGTGTAATTCGCTATACAATTCACAGTTTTTGTATAACGTTTATCTATTTCACTATACAATTCGTAAACAACGTCTGTATAATTCGCTATATAATTCTCATTGTTAGTATATTTCACTATACAATTCGATTTTTGCATAACTTTTGTATAATTGCGTGCATCGTTTATATAAATCACGTGAATTATAAAAAAATTCAAACTATAATTGCAGCTAGATATTTGCGTCAAGTCGTAATTATTTTAAACTGCAATTATGTTAACTAATTAACTAGTATATATTTGCTTATTCATATAATTTTTTCTTTTAACATTCTCAATTTCAACTCAATCCCTCAGTTTGACACCCCTGCATATACATATAGAACTTCCAACTATACTTATAATGTAAATATTATGAAGCATGCATCTGTTCCTCTTTTTTTATCATTTTATGAAGCATGTATCTATTCCTCCTTTTCTATCGTTTCATACCAAGATGAAGTTAATACATTTATTTCTTCTGGCATTTTAATATCGAAACAGAGGTAATGAAAGATATTCATAATGCTAAATATTTACAATATTAGACTCGTGCTAGCATAAGACGAGTATATACCACCTTGTCTAGTATACAAGAGAAGGGTTACATTGAGAAAAAAAGAAGGTACACAAATTAACATAAAATTGAAGCTGAATGATATATCTGCATCTACATCAAAAAGTACAAACACAATTAATTATTTAAAAAAAATATCATCAAATAATATCTTCCCAGGAGGAGGATTATTTGCTTCATCATCCAGAATTTTTTCCAATGCATCAAAATCATCATAATTAGGATTAATCATATCAATAATCTGCTGATCAAGTGATAATGAATTCTCAGATGTAACTGTAAGTAGTGATGGAACTGATGAATATTCTGAATTATCAACATTATTATTAATCATATTTTTCTCCAAAATACTCGAATTTACGATCATATTGTCCGATAAATTATTAGAAATTGGAGAGGGTTCATTAGTAAGAATTTGGTCATATGGGGCAAGAATATTATTGTAACATTGTTGCATGGGATAATTTTCTTGTATAAATAATGGAGGAGGAGTATTTAGGGTTTGAATTATGTTTTGAATAATATGGATTTTTGCTATTTCAGTAAACTCAGCTTGTAATCTAAGGGCAGATTCAAGAGGGTTCATCAAATTAGAAAGGCTAAGAAGTAAATTTGGATCAGTTATTGGTTGATGTGTTACTGGATCAATTCCGGATCTGAGAAGCTTTTTCTTTAGATGCGTATTCCAGAAGTTCTTGATTTCATTATCAGTTCTCCCCGGAAGATGAGCTGCGATTCTTGACCATCTACAAAATATAATATATTAATAATATTAATGAAAAAACACAAATCTGTTATAAAATTTAGAAGTGTTAACACGTATATTGATAGAGTAAGTAATTTGTGTATTATTAGTGTGTATTAGCATGTTATTATAGTAGGTACTTGGCCCTCAGGTCACTATTCCCATCTTTTATGATAGTAGTATTTATTTGGCAACTGAATAGTGTACAAATTTTTAATTTTATTATTATCAGAGGTTGTTTGGTACGTGGGATAAGGATAATAATTTTATGATAAAATTTGAAATTAAATTTATCTTATGTTTCATTTGAGGTATTAGCTAATTTTGAGGTTATTTTATCCTAGCATTTGTACTAAAATAGGAATGTTATCCCATATAGGGTGAGATAAAATAATTTCATGAAATATCCTTGCATATCCCATCCTGATGGATATGATATATCATATAGAAGGAGGAATAAAATAATCACATAGGATATCTCGCTACCCATAAATACCTTTGTCTATCTCATCTCACCAACAAACGACCCCTTATAAGAGTACCATCAATCAATTAAAACATGAAAAGTATGGAGGAGGCTCCTCTCCATTTTCGTTCTCTTCATTTTTCGAAAATTTCTATCTTGATGGATGTCACATGGCATAAGTTAGATTTAGTGACAAAGATTTAGGTGACGAAATACATCTCTAACCATATTTTGGTTAAATCTTAGCCACTAAATCTAACATATGCCATGTGTTGTCCATCAAGATAGGAACTTTGAAAAAACGGAAAGGAGACTCCTCTGAGAAAATGTCAAGAAATAAGAAAAATAGTATGAGAATTCTTTTACATCGTCTAAAATCTCACTCTTTTACAAATAATTATCTTTTAGGTGACGTGATCGTAAATTATATATAAAAGTTGAAACTCTAAAATGGATGAATATCAAGAAATTAATATATATCAAGATGAAAGGAAGATAATAAATACTTGTTTCCAAGAAGTGAATGAAGGTTGATGATCATTTCTTCCTCTTCATCGGAGAATGCTCCTCTTTTAATATCAGGCCTTAAATAATTAGTCCACCTTAATCTACAACTTTTGCCACACCTATTTAACCCTGCTCTTTTAGGTACTAATTGCCAATTTCCATGTCCATTTTCTTGAATATATTCCACTAATTTTTCATCTTCTTCACTTGTCCATGGCCCCTTCTTTAAATCAATCTCTAATTTACAACATGGATATCTCCCCATTTTTTCAACTAAAAGAGTGAGAAAATTGTAAACTTTATTTTGTACAAAATTTGGAGAAATATGAAGGTTTATATAAATGCATGGAAGTGAATTTTGTATAGCATGAAGTCAAATATTTTCTTCATATTTTTATTTTATATTATATAACAAAGTTTAAGGCTACACGGCAAAAGATTACATAGAGAGGTGGCCTAGTAAACCTTGTTTGGCTCATCAACAAATTGTATTAAACAAAGAATTAGGTATTATATTGCTAGTGTCAATTTCACAAACAGTGAGATTTTTTAAATTTTTGTCAACATTTCTAAAAAGAAAAAACAGTGTTGGTAAGCCACCAAGATTATTTCATTTGTATTGTAGTTCTTTTTGGTTGATTATGTTTTACTCCACTCCAACTTATTAGCAGGAGTGGATAGTAACATATAATCAACAGATTTAACTGAGCATAATATTTTTTTAATAGGAAGAAAAAATAACTAAAATAAGTCTTTGTCCTCGTTCTTCTTCTTCCTCCTTTTTCTTCTGCTTCTCCATCTTCTTTTCATAAAACGATGGACTGCAAACGTGAATCATTTCAAGCAAATTATATCTCAAAAGATTCAAAACAATGAAAAATTTTAATATCTAAAATTTGAAATTATTTAGAGATGATTTCGAGTTGATAGAGATTGAATTGTACTTTATGTATAATCAGTTTATACTTCATGTATAGTTAAGTTATACTCAATTAACCTTTTGAATGTAACATAATGTATACTCGGTGTATAGCTCAATAACACATTATAAGTAAACTAAATTGTATAGTCAGTGTATATTTTTTCTGACTTTTTGCAAGCTATATTGTATAATTAGTCTATACTTTATATGAGTTTTGGTCTTTTTTTTTTTTATGTAAATAAAAGCATACTTATATTTATTGTAAATTAATACTTTTGTTACATGTATTTGAAAGTATTCTTTTTTTATACACCAATAATAACACATTTTGTATAATTTTAAAAAATATAATTTGAAGAGGATAAATTATATGCAAATTTTATTCCTATTTGGTTTAATATGATGATGGGTCAATCGATTAGGTATAGAAGAGGTTTTCAAGCATTATGTGTCAGCCTTATAGCGTCTATGACTATTTGGTGGTCATTTTTATAAGTTATATTTTGCGTCGAAAAGAACCTATGTTTCGTTAAACATAAATCCAATTGTTAAAAATAAGAATTAAAGATCAATTTATTTAAACTTTAAAAGATAAATCATACAATTATATGCTATCTGATGCAGCTAGTTCAATTAACTCATTGAGCCAATTTTTTCTGTTCAATATATATATATATATATATATGAGTTAAGTGTCAAAAAAATATTTAATCTTTTTTTTTTTAGTTTCATACCTAAATTATTAAGAGTGTGACTTTCATACCTAAACTATCATACATATTTTTCATTTTTTTATATATATATTATGATTGATGAATTATTGAAAACATGAAAGTGCTGAAATTTATGGAAACTATATATTTTCAGGAATAATTAATAAAATTCTCAAATGTATAGAGTTGTATTTGTTTGAACTGTACATTATATTGTCAATGATTAGGTCACTTTTATAGGCTAGATTCAATTTTTTGATTTTGCTAGTTACATATTTTAATCCTCTCAAAAGCATCATTAAAATTGTCATCATTTTTGTCACTTTGTATATCTTATTGTACCTCAATATCTTACCAGTTAGCTCTGACTATTTTCTTTCAAATATTGTTGGTCCCTAAGGCAGTTGTAAAGTATAATTTTTAAACTATAATCTAAAATGGGGCTGTTTAATAATTAAGACATTTAAATATATTATTTTATGTCATCTTCATTAGTGATAATTCAGTATTTAACCAGAATATATACAAAAATGGAATACATATATATCATACAAAAATTATGAGTATTCAAACGTGAATCATGGTTGAGCTAGTCAGTGTCATCTATCAGCAATAACAACTGTATCATATAATTTGGATCGTCTATATGAATCCTAAGTCTTACCTGTTTGAATATAATTACTCAAAAATATTTTAACTGCTCCATAACTATAGTTTGAGTAATTAAATTTTATAACTACAGTTATAGAAACGTTTGTATAATTCGCACAACGTTTGTATGTTTGTATGATTCGCTATATAATTCGCAGTTTTTGTATATCGTTTGTATATTTTGCTATAAAATTTGTGCATAACATTTATATAATTTGCAGTGTTTGTATATTTCGCTATACAATTTGATTCACGCACAACTTTTGTATAATCACATAAACGTTTATATAAATCGCGTGAATTATAAAATCTCAAATTGTAATTATAGTTAGATGTCTGTCGCAAGCTGTAATTAATTCAAACTATAACTATATTAGTTAATTAACTAGTATATATTTATTTATCCGTGTAATTTATTCATAAAGTTAACAATAAAAGAGAGCAATGAGCAAGATGTAAAAGTAAAAATGAATCAGGCCACTGAAAAGTACCAAACAAATCACTGAAAAATATGAACACAATAACTAAAAATATAACCACGAAATAAGTAAAAATATAGCAACCAATATTCAAAAGACGCAAAGATAAAGACTTGAAGCTTTGGGTTGCTATTTTGGAGCTCCAGTTTGCTTGAGTTGTAGTTTCACTGCTGGCTCGAGATTTGGTTGGGTGGTGGAGGTCTGGTTGGTGGTTTTAGGTTAAATGGCTATGTAGTGGTTTAATGGTGTGGGTTGAGGTCGGAGTTCTGGTGCAGTTTTGATGGTGGAATTCTGTTACACCTAGAAATACCAAAATATCCCTAGATAAAAAATTACTCGCATAATGTATTTTCTCAATTTTTTTGGCAACTTCGAGGTTGGATATTGATCAGGGCAAAAAATTGTATGGGAAAGTGAACTCGTTTGAATTTTAGGTCAATCGAATTAACAAATTTCGGAGCAAAATTGCAAAATCAGGAAGCTAGACGATAGGTCTACGTCGCAAACCTGCTCCATGATAGTTGATTTTTGAGTTTTGTTTATACAATGCACTGAACAAGTGCGAATTACATAAAATACGCGTAAACGAAGTTGACAAATGCGATTTATGTGTTATTTTATAGAAAAATAGTTTCTAAATACGTTTTAAATTTTTCGTCAAAAAATGAACCGAAATGGAACAAGCCTGCGCTGCGGACTTGGTCCATCACAGTGCTTGACTTTTTAGTTTTAAAAAAGCAAGGACATTCTAGTCCTTTCCCACCCATCCTAGACCAAAACTCCATCGTGTTGAGGTCGTTTAAGCCCTAAAATTTGTAACCTACGCTCATTCTCCGTTTTCACATACATCAGTCGAAGAAAATAAATTAGGGAGAAAATGAAAGAGCCAGGGCTTGAGAAACCTCCCAAATCCTTTAAGAAAATTCATGCCCAGGTATGTAAGGCCACCTAAATTTCTATTTTTGTGTTTATTCTATGTTTCTTAGAAAGAAATTTAGCCAAGAGTCAAGTCAGTTTCATTCCTGTGAAGTTGTTGAGAAATAATAAAGTTTTACCATGCAATTTTATTACAATTATATTTCTTATTATAAGAATTTCATTGTTGAGCATGTTTTTTAAATCATGAAGTTTTATTACAGTTACAAGAATCTTAGTTGAGTTGAGAATTATTTTCTTAGCATGTTTTACTTGCATTGAAGAATGATTAGTTTACTACAAGTATTTACCAAGATTTATGTACAGTTTGAGTTAAAAGATTCTCTTAAGATTGAGTTAAGAGACAAGTTTGAGAAAAGCTAGTTTAAAGAAAATATGTTGAGCCAAGGCTTCAAGTAGCAGATTATCAATTATCCCCTAAAGTGGGACATTTTTATAGTTATTGAGCATAGTGCATATTTTAGGAGTAATATTGAACACCAATGTGGGTACGAGTTCAGACAACTACGTAGCTAGCATAGGATAGTATTGTACCAGATGTACAACTCCTCATATGCTACTGAGATGGCTCAGTTTAGATGGATCCATATAAGTTCAGCTTCGTCCCTTACCCTAGCAAGATATTGGATGGCTCTAGCAACATGGCAAAGATGTTGTATCATGGTGATGCAAATAGTGATGGTTGTCGACTAAAGAAACTCCCCAAGTTACAGTATATATTATTTTTAGACACAAACAGAGTTGCATTTATTTATGCATTAAATCAGATGTTTTGCTATAATGGATTACTTATGTTACTGAATTATTTTCTACATTGAATCTTGATTTGAGCATTATATCCTAAGTTTTATTGTTTTGACTATTTTACATATTTGTTCATTCCACGTACTGAGGTCCTTTGGGCCTACGTCATTTTACGATGCAAACACAAATGACAAAGCCCCTTAGTAGGTGTATCATCAGGCAATTCAACATTTCTACTTAACCAGTGGTGAGACCTCTTTGCAGTCGGAGGCTCCTTGATGTTATTCCTTTCAGTTTCCATTATTTTCTTTTAGTTTGAATTAGCCGTGGCCTATCACTATACCAACTCTTTAGTCATCAGTTATAGAGGCTTCATATACTAGTAGACAATATTGCAGTATCTTTTCTCTTCAGCCTGTTAACTTCTTAGTTGGTTCGTTTTTTATGATTTCAGACATTGAATTAGTAGTTGTTCTTAATTCTAGCATATCATTATTGCTTAAGTCTTTTACTGAATAAAATAGTCAGACACCACGTGGTTCACTTAGAACCAGAAATATTTCTAAGTGTCGACCACGTCCAGGATATAGATTTGAAGAGTGACAATATATAATACGTTATTTAAGGGGCAAGTAAAAAGAATTTGAATTGCAAGATAAAGCGAATTAAATAAGGTTGAAAATTGAAGTATAAAACAATTGACATCATATTTAGGTGCTAGTCAATGGGATGTTAGGAAGAAGGTGAGAACTTTTTTCCTTTTTTTTTTAATTATACTTTTATTTGATTTTAATACAATTCTAATTACCGTGTAATAAAAGCGTAAAAAAGTAGTTCAAAGTGTGAAAATTTATGCCATGGATAGCATCTGGAATTTTACACTAAGAATCCAAAGTTTTTGGTTGGAATTTACTACCTAACTATTAAATGAAATTGCGTGGAAATCTATCATTCCTCAATTTAATCACATAGACCTATGTTTATTTACTATCTTTGACATTTTAGTAAGCAATATTAAAATTACAATAAGGCTTAGTGGAGTAGCTAATAAGATTAATCAAACCTAGCTAATTAATTATAATACCATATTTTACATTTAGATAATATAAATTTGACTTTTTCGTTATTGTGAATGAATAATTTGAGGTTGTCGGCCTATAGGAAATACAGCAACTTTTTCCTCTTGAAGTTGCACAGATTCATCATTCTTAATTTAGGTTATCTTGATACCAGCTTTATAAATTAATGGTAATTATTATTACTACTATAACTAATTTATCTAGAACGTTAAAAGTTCTATCCTTGACCTAGTCTAACAATACATAAGTAAAATGAAGCACAAATGATGAACACATACATAGTTGATCCACCAATAGTTGCGGACTTAAAAGGGCAAAAAAAAAAGCAAATTCAGTACACTAAAGCTCCCGCTACGTGCAGAATCCGAGGACTTGCAATGATATTTACCTATATTAAAGCTCAATTAAAACATATATATGGTTTTAAAGTAGATATAGAGATGGAAATCAAATAATAGAAGTAGGACTCGGAATTTGGAGTTTTGTCTTATAATATCATATAATAACTTCCTTTATTAAAACCAAACAAGAAATGATTCAACTTACAACGTGATTATTGATATATCGTGAGTTACTTTCTACAAAAAGTATATATATATATATATATACTACTTAGAAGTGATTTATTTTATGTTTGGCTGATGAGTGGCAAAACATTTTTTGAAAAAAAATAAAGAGTTAATACTAATAAAGTATTTACAAATTAAAGATTGTCTTGATAAAATTTCTAAGAAGAAATTCTAGCTTCTAAATGTTAGAGCAAATTTATATGAAGTTAAAATTGTAGATTATTTTTAAAAGAAAAATCGTAACTTCAGCCTATATGTGAAGTTATTTTTTCTTTTTGATCAAAAACTTTGATAGTACGAGAATATGATTTACTTATGAAAAATGTTTTCCTAAAAAAATGATTTTTGTCATATCAGTACACCCTTATAAATAATGTATAGCGTAAAAGAATACTTACACACTACTAAAAACATGGAAATTTCCAAAAGACATTTTTTTTAATAGAAATACATAATAGATCAAAATTTTGTAAAAACATTATCAAAAGATAAATTCCAATGGATTTTCGATTGAACACCCATTGAAAATTTTCGTTTTAAAATTATTGTCACCATCAAAATAATTTACTGGTTAAGGCTAGTTATCTATTCCATTTTCTGGGTTATTAACTTCACAACTACCAATTAGTATCTTTCAAAATGAATTGATATATAGTGTAAAATCAATCTATAGTATCAGTTTATGGAAACTAAACCCATAGATATTCAAAAAGAGAATTTATTTAACACATTTATAATAATTTAATTTTTTCAGTTTCATATTAGAATTATCAGGTGTATGAATTTTTTATCTGAACTATATCTTAATGTTTAATTAAACACACCTCAATGATCAATTTTCACTTTTCTTACCTGAAATATCACCATCGTACAGATAAGAAAAATGAACAACTGATAGTTAAAATGTATTGTAATAAACATTTGATGATAATTCAGATAGAAAATTTACAAAATTTGTAATTTAAATATAAAACTCAAAAAAAAAAAGAATACTTTAGTATTACTCATTTAATAATATGTATGTCCTTTTCTGAGTATACAAACTTGTTGGAAGCTACAACCAATTTTAGTTAAAATCTGTTAGCTCATTGGTCATGGTTTACAGGAGTTGTTAAAAGTTCCCTTTTAACGTACACCAGAAGCAATTAATAGGAAGATATATTAATTATTGATTCCCATTGGTATCTGAGGAAATAAATAAATAAATTTAAGTTTCCGTATAGTTACAGATTTTGAAGTTGAAATTTAAAAAAATAAGAGTGATTTAAGTTGCGTCTAATTTAAAGTTGTTTTGAAAATGTTTTTCACTTGATATTTTGTTTTTTGAAAGTTTTGTGAGAAAAAAGTCCCAAAAATTCAAAAACTACTTTGATCACGGTTTTGGGAACTTGAAAATATTTGAATATCAAATTAAATTTATGGCCAAATAAATATTAAAAATTTCAGAATTTGATTAAATTTCATAACCAAACAAATATTTAAAGATAAATTTTTAAAATCTGATCTAAATAGCTTGTATGCTTTAAATATTAGAGTACTATATACTACTCTTTCTGTCTCAAAGTACTCGTCGATTATAAAATCACGATAGATATTTTTTCGCTCTTCCTTTAAATTTAATTACTTTTGAAAATAAATAATATATATTATATAGAAAAAAGCTTAGAATAAATTAATTAAAAATATTTTTTAAAGGGAAATGTAACATAACACATACTATAAGAGAAAGGGAGTGTATATGTTGTGTAATTCGCATCTGTTAATACTCACTAATTAAGAAAACTTTGAAGGAAAAATTAAGAATAAAAAATGATTAGGTAGAATTGGAATTATTAATTAACGATTGTAGAACTATGAGTTAATTAAATCCTTTGGTCATTAATCTCAAAAACTTTTTAAAAAAATAAATAAATAAAGCAAATGACGAAACTTTGGCTTACCAACCATATAGGAAGTTTGCATCGAATTATGAAATTAATTTTATAAATATCTAACGATAATAATAATAGCAACAATAAAAATATGATGAAAAATATTACTACATTATTTTATTATGATTGATAACATAAGATCCCACGTCACTTATTTATATTTATATTCATAAGTGTTTTTTTGTTTTTAAACTTTCTTAATAATAAAAGAATGTTAGATTCTTTCTGGTGGTATGGCATACAATTTTAAAAAAAAGTATAGATTAAGTGAGTAAATGTAAAATTGTTACTCCCTCTATTCAAAATTAAGTGAGTTTTTCTTAATTTTTTGATTGTTCAAAAAAATTTGAAATTTTTTTCATGATCACATTTGTTTTGAATGAAAATTTACATTTTCTAATAAATAAATTACATTACTTGAGAATAAACAAAAAAAATTATGAAAACTAAAAAATATGATTCAATTTATGTCGTTGAATATTTTTTAATAGAAATGTATTGCCTAATGTATATATATATATAATATGGAATAGACGAAATATTTTAAGTAGTGTTTCTTAGAAAATATGTCAAATCAACACCTAGACAAGAAAACTAAATGGAGGAGTAAATAGTATTCTTTTTTACATATTGATCATGTTTTTCACCATCAAAGGATATGACGTAATAAATGAGTCTGCTTCTCTCTTAATCCGAATATAGTCGAGCTCCAATATAAATATGGACATTGAATAGAAAATAGAAAAAAAATCATGTTTTTCATTTGCGCATTCCTTAAAATATTAATTAAGAGAGGTGTTTGACTATTATATATATTCTTATGTTTTAAGATATAATTTTTTCATTTAAATTTATAATTTATGTGCTATAGTTGAAAAATTATAGTCTTAATGAATAATTATTGCTAAGAATAAAATAAAATAAATAATTAATTTTATTTTTAATTCATAAAATGATAATGTATTTGAGATTCTAACGCAAATAATTTTAAAAAGGTCAAATATTTTTTATGAAGATAATATAAGCTATTTGCGCAACAACCTCGTGACATGTAGGCTACAAATTTTTTAATAAAGGAAAAATTAAGCGAAAAAACAAAAATTTAATAAAATTCATATATTATAATTCATATTGAACATTTTTATGTTAAATACACGAAGCAAACAAGTACATATGCATATAAACCTGATTATGAATTTTACTAAGTCATATTTGCAGTGTTAACATTTTACTTATATATTATTTTAAAATCATGTAATCAAAATTAAAAGACGTAAGGTCGAAGATCAATCATCTTTGTCTGAAATACTTCTATCTTAATATGGTTAAATTCAATTTTTTTTTCTATTTGAAGTATGATTTTTTTAAGTTCAGCTTTAAAATGACATATATCTTACATAATTTTAAAATGGATAAATATAAATTTTTTTACCATACATTCTCACTATCAAATTAGTTTCCTGTATATATAATTAAAATAATATACCTCAATATTTTATTTCTTTAGTTTTTAAATATGCACGTTGAATTTCTATTCACAAATTAACTTACCAATTTTGACTCGATTTCTCATAGAAATTAAAAGAAAGAAATCGAAGTCACATGCATGCATGTACGATATATCATAATTCACAGATATGGTAAATTGTAATAAATTTGGTATTGTTGATTATGTGATTTGACTATAATATTTTGAACTTTGACTTATAAAATCTTGTTTGGTGAATCCAGATATATTGTTCCCTTATCAGCAACAACTTCTTTCCTTAATATGCATACATCCATGCAGTCCAAGTAATTAAGTGTTAATTTTAGCAAGTGGATTTTTAATTTACATTTTGTTTAAGTATAACATACGATATATGATGCAAATTACTTACATATATAGAAAAATGAGGTCAAGTTAATATTACTTGGTGGAATAATTACAATTTAATAAATCGATAAGCATAATTCATTCTTTATCTTTATTTATTATTCTATAGAAGGGTAGGGAGGAAGGTAAGATATGTCGGAAAGTATTCTTCTTTCTTATTTCAATTGCTTGTTTAAATTGTGTTTTCTTCATCTAGAAGCGTAATCAAGGGTTGGTATTTGTTTGTATATAGTATTGAAATAGATCACGGATAAATGAAAATTTTATTAATATGATTGTGTTATATTGTATCGTACTATATTGTTTTAATGAATATATATATAGTATTTGAAAAGGTTGTATCGTTTTTGTCGTTACATAATAGTACACATCCATGAGTTGAATGATAAGTTTACAAGAGAAGTAAATATGGGGTATAGCTAATAAAAAGATAGAATAAAAGATGAAATATAATTATTAAATAACGAATATAAAGACAAAATGAGAACAAAATATTAAGATAACGATGCGATCACATCAAATTTATCATTACATAAATCGAGTTTTTTCACTGTTACCTAATAATCAATAGAATTTAAATAGCAATTAAAAATATTATATTTAAGCGTACAATACAACGAATAACTATTCAAACAAGGGGTTAATGTTTTTTTTCCCCTTTTTCAGCCTGGTATTATGATTAGTGAAAATCAAGATGTTGTAATGAATCATGAGAAGAGGAAAGAGAATTTTACAGTTCAGTTAGAATTATATAAAGTATAATTTCTTTTTTTTTTAGGTAGATTTGTCTTGTGAAAGTAGAGAGAAGAAATTTGACTATATTTATCCTATACTAATATGGAAAGCAAAAAATTTAGTTCAAATTTTTGTTTTATCAAAAAAATAAAATAAAAATGAATAGACCTTTTTTCTTTGCGTACTTTGGGTTGCAAAAAAGCTAAGACTGTGTTTGTGTGCTGTTTTTTTTTTTTAAACTTTATTTAGAGAGTTTGTAATCTAAAATATTTTGATTTTTGAATTTTATACTTGAGCTATTATGTATGTGATTTTCTTGCCTGAACAATTTAGTACTATTTTTTTTAGTTAAATTTGGGATCAAGGTCCGTTTTATTTATTCAAACACAGCTATTACATGCGCCACACCCGACAAACCAGGTCTGTTTTCTTTAAAGATGCCCTTAGAAAGTAGAGTTTCCTAATTGTGTTTATTCCCCTCTCCCGCTCTTTTCTTTCCCATATTTTCGAGACTTTAGCTGAACGATGGATTGCTTCTCTTGCTTCTGTGGATGCTGAATATTATCCATTATTGCTTCACCTGGTGTACTCAACAGTGAGGATGACTCATTCTTCTTTATCAATACTTCCGTCCTCTTCCAAAATTGATTTTTCCTCTGTTTCAGACTCATGGGTTTTAGGTATGTTGGTCGTTGTGGAAGACCATGCTGCACATCTTGAAGTCGATTTGTACGTGCTCTCTCTTTTACCTTTCTTGATCCTTTCTTTTTCTTTTTCCTTGAATTCTCGTGTATATTCCAGTTAAGGCTAACCGGAAAGATGCTTCCGACCATTCTCCCTGCTGGTAGCATGATTAACTTCTTCAGATCCGGGTTGTCTTCCTCAACTTTATTGGTGATTTTTATGTCCTCTTTCTGAATGGATGTAGAACCAGCCTTAGCCAAAACCTTTTGCTCCAAAATAGCTAACTTGAAATTGTATGGCTTAGTTATGTAGCTATATATTTTGTTTAGCTCAAATATATAGAAATGGCTTTGGTTCTTATTCTGATAGCTGGGATGTTATTCTTCTCTGTGTTGATTATTCTCCTTCCCAGGCTAGGAAGACTCATAAAATTAGAGTACTGTGTTTTGCCAGTATGTAAAAATGCCTCATTTGCTAAAAATCCACCAACTTGTTTGCTTCCCTGTATACATGAATTACATTGACTTTCATTTGTTGTATGATTGTTTGTGTTTGCTCCATTTCTACCATTTCCATGGTATTCTCCATTCCTTATCCAATATCTTCTTAACTGCCAGTGAATCTGTTTGTAAGACAATCTTGTGTTTCCCATTGTCCTTGCAGTATGTTAATGATTTATAGATAGCTTGAGATTCTGCATGTGTGTTGTTTCCTATGCCCAGTCTCCCTGATTCAGCATATATAAGTTCTCCATAGCTTTCTCTGACACAAATGCCATAGGTACTTTCTCCTGGATTATCCTTGCAGGCTCCATTTGTGTTGCATACTATCCAACCTTGTGGTGAAGGCTTCCATAAGACTTTTTGGTAGTACAATCTTGGTCTGTAGCTTCTCAGTATCTTAACCATATCTATCCACTTTTCTGGCACTTTATTCACTCCTGGAAGTAGTTGTTTTATGTAGTAAAATAAAGCCTTCTGATATTGATATGACATCCTATATATATAATAGTTCTCATAATGTGTTAAGGCATTTCTCCTCCTCCATAGTTCCCACATGATTAGGGTTGGAATTGACTTAAGGACCTTTGATAATTTGTTTGGTGCTTGTATATTCCACCAAGTAATTGTCAACTGTTGCAAGTGCATGTTTTCCAGAACAATGCCTGCAAAAAAAGCAAATTGCTTCCATGGCTCAAGAGTTATGGGAGTTGTTAGAAAAATATGTTCCATAGTTTTCATATCCTTCCTTTCACAATAGTAGCACCTAGATACAATTTGGATTCTCATTCTTTGCAAGTTGTCATTAGTAACTATTCTTTTTTTTCGAACTCTCCATAAGAAAAAACAATTTTGAAAGGAAGTCCAGGGGCCCAAATGTGGTTGGTCCATTGTTGTTTCTGTCTTTTCTTCCTCATGCTGTTAATGCAGATTTGACAGTGAAAATACCACTAACTTCACCCATCTACCAAGGAATATCATTAGTGTGATCCACTAGACCAAGATTCACCTTTTCCATTATGTGATCAACCATTTCTGTTGAGATTACCTGGAGGAGTAATTCTCTATCCCATTGCCCATTTTTGATGTAATCTTTCACCTTTACCACCTCATTATCTATGGGTTTTTCTTCCAGAAAGTACAAGGCTCCCATTTTGGTCCAATTGTTAAACCAAAAATTAGAGGAGCCTGACTTAATCTGACATTATATCTCATGCTTCACCTCTTCTCTAACCTTTATCATATGCTTCCATACAGGTGAAGCCCCTCTGCAATTAGCTACCACAGGATATAATTTTTTATAGTATTTAACCCACAAGAATTGACCCTATAGAGAAAATGAGAAATTCCTAAAGTTCCACAATAGTTTAGCTGTCATTATCATGAAGTGATTTGAAGCCAATCCCAACTTCCTCTTTTGGATAACATAAATCAGACCATGCAACCCAATGCTTTGCCTTAACATCTCCGTTATGACTCCGAAAGAACTTAGCAAAAAGCTGATGAATTTTGTTAGTTACTTTCTTTGGTGGATTCATGACTGAAAGCACATAAATAGGTATGGATTGGAGCATATGACTTATTAGTATATACCTCCCATCAAAAGAAAGTAATTTATTGTGCCAACTGTGTATCTTTTTGGATATCTTCCTCACTAGATATTTAAAGTAGAAAATTTTGCACCTCTCGTAGTAGACTAGGTATCCCAAGTAGGTAAATGAGAAATTGCCTTGCCTTATACCAGTTAATCTTCTTAATATGATGGCAATATTTAGAGGAGTATTATCATGTAAGTAAAAGAAACTTTTACCTTTGGTTTACCTTCTTCCTGGAGCTATCTTCATAGTCCCTTAGTACTTTCATCATCTTGATAACAGAGCCTCTATCTCCTGACCCAAAGAGTAATATCATTAGCATATGCGAAGTGGTTAATCATATGACTCCACTTAGATGACCCAAAACCTTTAAAGTCTTCATCATCATTCAAACTGTTCATACCTCTAGAGAGGACCTCTACTGCTATAATGAACAATGTTGGAGATAGAGAATCTCCCTGTTTGAGGCCTCTTGAGGATCTGAAAGACCCATAAGATTTACCGTTAATGATCACAGGTTACCAGTTGTTGGAAATCAGTCTTCACACTATGTCAATAATGATTTCAGAGAAACCAAATTTTCTTAGCATTTTTGTAAGGAAGATTCAGGAGACCCTTTCATATGCTTTCTCCATATCCACCTTTACAACAACATTGATATTCTTATTCATTTTGTTAATGTCTCTAATTATCTCCTAAGTCAATAGGACATTTTCAGCAATGTTCTTCCCTTTTACAAAACCAAATTGGTTTTGTGAGATGATTTTGGGAAGTACTTTAACAATTTTGCCATTGATCATCCTGGAAATCAGTTTGTTGGTGAAAGAGCTTAAGCTGATTGGTCTTAGAACAGAAAAATCCTCCACTGCCTTCTTTCTGGGATCAAGACTAAATTGGTATGAATGACAAACTTGGTGAGTTCTTGACCACAGAAAAAAGCTCTTACCAAGCTAGTCAGATCATCTCCTATGATATCTCAGCAAGCCTGAAAGAATACACCTATGAACCCATCTGGACCACTAGCACTATTATTATTTAGTGCAAACAAACAACATTTGACTTACTCTTTGCCTGGTAACTGTGTCATGCCATTGTTCTCATCTTCTGTTATGAGATTTGAGATATGCTGTAGCATGGAATCATCTATTTCCCAATTGACTTCTTTGAAGTGCTCAGTATAGAAAGATGTAGCAGCTTCTCTAATCTGCTCCTCCCTATCTAGTAGTCTTTGATCTGTTATGATTTCAGAAATAGACAACTTTCTTTTCCTTCCTTTGGCATATGAGTGAAATAACTTTGTATTTTTCCCCCTTCTTTCAACCACTTTAACTCAGACTTTCGTCTCCAAAAATCCTCCTCAAGGCCCATTCATTTCTTCAACTGAGCCTCCGCCTTTTTAAGATCCTCCCTGTTTCTGCCGTTGGTTGCAATTCAAGCCGAGTTTCTTTAATCCTGATCACATCTTCCTTAGTTGCAACTTGTAGTAAAGTATTTCCAAAAGTTAATTTACTTCATAGTAACAATGCTTTTCTAACTTTCTTCAGCCTAGTTTGATCCCTGTCTGATCAGGTGTTGTACCTCTAATTGTGGAAAATTTTCTTGAAAGACATCCTTCACCAATATTCTATCAAGCCAATTAGAGATGAAGTCTTCTTCAATTCTCTCATTCCATTATGTATATTTACTTCCAGTAAATCTGACTTCTGAAAGAGCATAATTGTTGATGAAAAGGGAGAAATCAGTAGCTTCTCCTTGTTCAAGAGGGAGACCACCAAGTTTCTCT
>JAOTQR010000100.1:19166383-19183241 GCA_025774065.1 Solanum ossicruentum
AACTTCTGTTTTTTTTTTTTAGTAGTTTATTTTTGTATTAATTATTTCTTTTTACATGTGAATTTGGTGAAATAAATAAAAAGGGAGTGTTATTTTCTCTACCCCCCCCCCCCCCCCCCCCAATTTACTTTAAAAAGTTAATATTTTTTTAAAAATGCGGGATTTCTTGAAAATGTTCAATGGTCAATTCATCTATAAATTATCTAGACAATATTTTTGAAAAAATATAATTATTATTAAATCAAGATATACTTTCATTTGTCATTGTATCGATAATAAATATATTAGAATTTGAATATGGCTTCAATGAATATTCTTATTTATTAATAGGAATAAAATGGTAATCTCACTATACTAATCATTATTTTCTTAATAGATATGCTAAGCTAAAATTTGACATCTAATAATAAACGGAGAGAGTATGATATAGACAAACCGGGCAGGTTCCATAGCTTTCCATTAAGACACGAGTTTGAACCGTAGAAACAGTCTCATGCACGTATGCAAGATAAAAAACAAAAAATTATTGTGATCTGGCCTTTCCTCATATGACGCATATAGCAAAAATTTAGTGGATTGGGCTGCTTTTTTAAAAAAAAGGGACTGCAAGTGTCTAGAAGCAATATTTCTTCTAGTATGTACCATTCTTAACGTATAAAACGTAACAATGAGCAACTAAGCAGGAAATGAAAGTGACAGTTAGAACAATTGACTTTAGTATACTATTTTTCCATAGAAATTGTGGGGACTTTAGATTTTGATAGTAGAAAATAATTGCAACTGTCTTTTTCATCAATTGATAAAAATAAATAATAGTATAAAATAGTTACTTGTTGGAAGAAATAACTAACGGATTGATTCATATATTTGATTTGGACCATTATATTAGTTGGAATTAATATAACAAGGTTGAGTATTGTTTCAGTTAATCTCATTTGGTCTCTTTTCTGGGAGTAGTTAAACGTAACAATATGCTTTGACATAATTGTGAAACCAAATACATTGCTTTAGATTCGATAATTTTCTTTCGTATTGAGTAAAAATTGACAAACAAATTAAAACGAGTAATTCTGACAAATGAGAAGATTAACCAATTTTACATTTATGAGCTTTAAAAAGTTTTTGGACCTCATCCTACTAGTGAAGCCTTCACAGCATTGGAGAAAATATTCCAAGGGAAGAACAGTTAAAAATAGCCTATACAACAACCATAAATATTATTGCAATTATATTAAGTGTAAGGGGAAAGAATTACATATTTGAGTGTTTGAGAAAAAATATATGTTGGTGAGCTACTACTGTTGTTGCTGTTGCTGTAAGTTGATTAGCTTATAATATGCTCCATCTCTGTTCTCTATCAATGTAGAATGAGTCCCTTGATCCACGATTTTTCCGTCTTGTAAAACAGATATCTGATCTGCATTTTTTATGGTGGATAGTCGATGAGCCACGATGACAGTAGTCCTGTTTCTCATCAACCTGTCTAATGCTTGTTGAACTATACGCTCAGATTCCACGTCCAGAGCACTTGTAGCTTCATCTAATAGCAAGATTTCGGGGTTCTTTAGAACAGCTCGGGCAATGGCTACCCTTTGCTTCTGTCCACCGGACAATTGAACTCCTCGTTCCCCAACTTGGGTTGAGTAGCCATCAGGAAGAGCACTTATGAAATTATGTGCATTAGCATGCTTAGCTGCTTGAATAACTTCTGCCTCAGATGCTCCCTCTTTTCCATAAAGGATGTTTTCATAGATTGTTGTGGCAAAGAGTGCTGGTTCTTGTTGGACCAAGCCAATGTGATTTCTTAAAGACTTAAGCTTTAGTTTCCTGATGTCTTTGCCTGTGTAAATTCACAGCACCAATATGATTAAATCAATCTACGGTGAAATTCTAGTTCGAAACAGTAGCAGCATAGTTACAAATTAAACTTACCATCGATGATCACTTTCCCTGATATTGGATCATAGAACCGTAAAATGAGAGCCAATACTGAGCTTTTACCAGAACCACTCTGGCCTACTATCGCCATGCTCTTTCCTGCATGCACTATCATATTGAAGTCTTCGAAAATGTGAACATCGGGTCTTGAAGGATAGCAGAACTCAACATCCTTAAACTCAATTGTTCCCTCAACCTCAGTTACCTCCTCTCCACTGTCGGTTAAAATTTCTGTCTTCCGATCAAGCACTTCAAATACTGATGCTACCATCTGGTTTCCTTTTATAAGGTCTGGTGCCATAGCAAGGGTCTCTCCCATAGCCAAAGCGGTTACAATCAAAACCATAAACGATTTCATAACAGCTTTGAAGCTGGTTAGCTCCTTCCCCATCAAAACGGAACCATACCTATACAAGGTTTAGGAAAAATCCATGTTAAACTGTTGCGGGATCAACTGAAAACCATATTGGTACAAGGCTGTAATCCAAGTAAAATAAACAACTGTTATAATGTATGTGATTGGCTATCTACTTGGCTAAAGTTGTAGCAACTTTTTTCGCCTGTGGATCATTGGTAAATATGTGAAAATAGGTGGTAAATTTATCTACTCTCAAAATCGTAACCATGTCACTGTATGTAAAGTACATGAATGCCCAAGCACTTCATTGAACTGCAATCTTCCTCCGCCACTTAAGAAATTCCCAACAACAAAGCAACAAGAAGAACAATTGAGATAACTAAATACTAGAGCAACATACCATAAGGCAAGGGCATAAGAGGAGAAGATGAAAAACTGAGAAACTCCATATAAGATCCCAGCAATCTGCCCCCTGCTAAACGAACGCTTTGCAGGTTCAACGAGCTCACGAGCATAGAGATCAGTTACCTTCTCCTCAGCACAAAATGCAGCAACAGTTCTGATGTTACTTACAGCCTCACCGGCAAACATGTTTGCTCTAAGATAAGCTTTGCTCAAGTCACCACCAAAGCCTGACATAAAGAGTTTCTGAAAGAATAACAATACCTATCAAGACAATGATATGAAAGATATAATAACAAATGCTGATGAAGGGAAAAGACTGAACCTCACTGATGTGACCACTAACAATAAGTGGGTACATAGCAATGACAACAAGGGTAAGCCTCCAATTCAAGATGAATGCAATGATGAAGGAAGTGGCCACCAAACCCACATTCTGTAGGAGAATAGAGGCGCGATCAACCACTACAGTTCGCAATAGAGTAGCATCACTTTCCAATCGTGAGGCCAGTGTAGAACTTGAGTTGTTCATCTCATCAAACCATCCTATCTCATTTCTTAGCATAGCTGCAACCAAATAAATAAGAATTTTAGGGAACTTTTTATTTGAATAAATGACTCATACTAAGAAAACAGATATCAATGCAACATATCAACAAATGTAAGAAAGGTATGATTCATACTTATCTGAAATCACTAATCCAGACAAGAATTATTTGTGGACTAATGATTTCAGATAAACATGAATCATACCTTTCTTACATTTAAAAGTCATTTGTAGATACAAGTTAAGCAACTTGACGGTTAAAGGACTGATCCTAAGAAAACAGAGAGGAGCGAAAAGTTTCAGAAAAGAGTACAAAAGTCATCTTCTGAAATTAAATATGATCAACAGCATCAATGCAGTGAACCAAAGTTTTGCAATGCGACAGAAATTATGCAATTATAGTTCAACATGTTTACACTGTAGCAACCTCTTGTAAAGCAAAAACATTGGTTTATTGTTTGATTACCAGATAACATCATTTCTCTCACACGAAGAGTAAGCCGCGTTCCTATGATTCCAAAGCAAGTATGTGCAATGGCGTGAACGATGACGGTTAATACTGCACCGACACAAAACAGGAAACAAATCTTCTTCACTTCATGGCGTGTTGTGTCCCAATCCATGTAGTAAGACACAAGGGCCTGTGACACCCCTAAGGCAAAGAGAGGCATCTGAGCTCCAGCAATAAACGCACAGATAGTTCCAATAACTCCATAATGCCATTCAGGACGAATCATTGAATACAATCTTTTTGCGGAAATAGTTGGTGGGTTAACATCCTCTACGCCACCAGTACCAATACCACTAACAGATTTTTCAGAACGAAAGCTAGCTCCATGGCTTCGTGTTGTCGTTCGGGATAGTTGACAGGAATACCTTGTGCTGTAGAAGAAATATTAAGCAAATTATGCATATAATGATTTTTGAAAAATCAATATGAATGCTTATAACTCAGTTATAAGAAAGAACACCACTTTTATTATTTTTTCGAATCCTCATTAGCAGAAATGTCAAAGTATCACTAGAACTAGTCGCCAAATGCATGACAGAATGGAACTGACTCCAATGTAACAGTAAAGAGGATATACATCACATTCTGATATATTTAGGAACACACCGTATCAGAAGGTAAATATTATACCTAGGAGGTAGTCCCATGGTTGGCTCTTGAGAAGGATGGAGATGCGAAACAGCTTGTTGAAGTTGAACAAGTGATGCATAGGCACCATTTGGTTTCGAAATTAGCTCCTCATGACTTCCAGTTTCAACTATCTTGCCATTGTTTATGACCGCTATAACATCAGCATTTCTAATGGTAGAAAGGCGATGAGCAACAACCACAGTTGTTCTTCCCACCATCACACGATCAAGAGCATCTTGTACACTTTTTTCTGACTCAGCATCAAGTGCACTCGTAGCTTCATCCAGTAGAAGAATTGATGGATTCTTCACTATAGCACGAGAAATTGCAATTCTTTGCTTCTGTCCCCCAGATAACTGAACCCCTCTTTCACCAACCTGTAAATGATGTAGCTTCAGATATCTACGATATTATGTTTTATTAAAGAAAACTGTCAGTCTTATGAGGCCTTTCTTGAATATTTTCTGAAAAGAGAGAAGAAGACAAAAGTGCTAGTTGAAATTTGTTTTTGGAAGCTGCAGAGAGATTAAATACTGCATAAGTAATACCATGTTTGGTAACTTGTTAGGAGGTAAGTTAGTCATGTATAAAATTACTGTGATGTTAGATTTGCAATTTAGAAATCCACATAACTAATACATGAATAAGTCATGAGAGAGACTATAAGTCAATTTTTTGCAGGATAGAAGATGGAACAAGTACATCCTGCATAAATAATTTCTACATAAAATAATAATCCATGTATTACTAATACCTGCATAACTCTAACTAGCTACCAAATAACTCCTTCAGGCATAGTCAAAAGGAAGTACTTAGTATTTAATAAATAAATAGAAGCATCCATGTACTTCTCTTTGCTATAGAGTGGCATCTCCTAGTGCATGTACAAATAGTTTGTGAAGGGCAGAATGTACCTGAGTTTCAAACCTATCAGGAAGGTTGTTAATGAAAGTCATTGCCTCAGAAAGTTTGGCCGCACGTGCAATATCTTCTAGGCTAGCATCACTTTTTCCATAGAGAATGTTCTCTCTAATGGTTGTAGCGAAAAGGGCAGGTTCTTGACTTACCAGCCCCATTTGCTGCCTCAGCCACTTCAAGTCCAAGCACCTAATATCACTTCCATCCAATAATATCTGTCCCCAGAGTGGTTCATAGAAGCGTTCAATCAAAGATATAACTGTACTTTTCCCTGATCCACTTCCTCCCACTAGAGCTACAATCTTCCCAGATGGAATATCAAGAGAGAGCTTGTCAAAGATCACCACATCGGGACGAGATGGATAGCTAAAACATACATCTTTAAATTGTATGTGTCCATCTACTTTGCTCAGCTGCTGACCACTCTTGGAGCTGGTTTTACTGATAGTATCTCGTTCAATCATCTCAAAAATAGGATAGCCAGCTGACTTAGCCCTGAGGAATGCTGTAATATCTGGTGCTGCCTGCCCAAGTGACCTGAGAAGGAGTTAAATTTAAATACAAGCCAAGATTCTGCATAAACAGAAGAAAAGCTAGGTAGCTAGAGGACCACCTACTTTCTGACCATACAAAAATGAAATCATGTTAACCATGGAAAACTTTCCAAGAGGCGTAGAGGCACAAAACCTCTATAAACTAAGGAAAAAGTTTGACCAAGTATAGAAGTAACAAGTAACTTGATCATTAAGGATGAGACATAATGTCATAGTCATTTGGTTTCTTCCTGACTTTTCATTAGAGCACGGCTTATAAAGGCAAACTTTACAAATTGCTCTAAAATATGAAATCTAGAAGGGATTAATGGATGTATTATCTATCCTTTAACCAATAGAGATACACTGAAAGAACCAACCCCTTTAAACACATATCAGATCATTGAAATTTGAGTATGAAAAGCAAAAACTTACAGGCCAGCAATGACAACATTGAGCATGGTGGTGAAAGAATCTCCTCCATTTGCAATGTTCTTGTGCACAACAATGCTAGTGAACCACACAAGCAATGACCAAGAAAGGAAAAGGACAAAATGCAAGGTGCCCAAACCCAAGCCCTTGGCCAACCCAGCTTTTTTCCCATACTTGTAAGTGTTCAACAAGGCACCTTTATACAACTTCACTGCGTTCTCTTCTCCAGTAAAAGCTTGCACTGTTCTAATATTAGCTACAACCTGAAAATTGCAATAGAGCAACAATTACTAGGATTAATTGTTGTTCAATTTGTATTACTAAAATACTTGGAACAAAAACTTTTGTAGAACAAAACTTTTATATAAAACTTGTGTAAAACATAATTTTTGTAGAACAAAACTTTGTAAAAATAAAAAACACAAAGATTCTAACAAGTTTTCAAAACCAAAAACTAAAGGTAGTAATGAAAACAAAATCTGTAAAGAAAAGCAGAAATAAAATTGACAAGAAAAAAATCGAGCCACTGGATGCATAATGTTTCCTTAAGAAAATTATTCCCGTCATGTATCCGAGGTTAAGGGAATATATTCTCCTAGGATAGAACGATCTTAATCACCGCTGTATCGGTACCAAAAACCTCGGTACCGAAAATCACGATGTCAGTGAACCACTCAACAGCATCAAAGCACACTAGAATTTATTTGGATAGAAGAAGTCAGAAAATTCATTGTAGCAATGAGAGGAAAATTCTATACATAGAGAGAACAAAAGGTGCTTATTGTGCCATATCGGAAAGATCACAACCATTGGGAAGGTCCCAACTTTCCAATAAACTTATAACTCTTCGTTTGCAATTCACACCTTTCAAACTCAGCGTTAACAATTAAATGGGGGCACTATTTTCTTTCCACTATCACTAATATATAATTTGTCAATCTCACATGTTAAAACACATATCTAGGCAAATACAATCACAAAAATGCATAATAGGAGGGTTATATATGAACCAAAAATATAACGACAAGAGTATATTTAAACTATTTTGGCATATTAATTAATTAGTATGTCATGGTAAGGAGAGAGTTTTGTCAAACAGTTGGAGTGCATACCTCTTCAGCAATCTCTCCAGCTTTAATATAGGATTTGCGTACTCGAGCAATGAGACCAATGGTAACATAGGCATAAATACCACCAGCAAGGGCGATCAAAGGCACAATTGAAAGCGTCACCAAACTGATTTGCCATACCCTTATGAACCCAATTGTAAAACCAGCTAAGAAACGGCTTATATAGTGCAGGAAATTCCCTGCCTGAATCACCAACAAACATTTCCATCATGCTCAATATATGTAATGCTTCTACTCACACACAATTTCAAAGGGGTTCATACTTAACTACTGATGGTTGTTATGGATGGCATCTTATCATATTGTCTTAATAATATTTGAATAAATTACTGTTATTCATCCTTAAGTAATGTCATATATTTATTCAAATACGAGTATGAGTTGGAAAAAGGCAAAATAAATAATAAATAAAAGTATTTAATAATAAGTAAAGTAAAAATGAGAAAAAATATTAAGATAAGTATAATTACACCAAATCAATTATTATATACAATGGATGTTTTAATTATTACCTAATAATGAATTCATATTATATGATAAAACTTAAATAATAATAAACAAAATATTATATTTAGATCAAAAATATGACACAATTCAATGAAGGCGTTAAAATATAGGAGAATTTTCCTAAATAGTATAAGCTTGAAACTTAATATGATCAAATAGTTATGTTTTACACAATTACACAGCATAACCTCAGTTATGTGACTTGGAGGAGAGGAGAGAGACGAGTGAGATTGAGAGAGGGTGGAGAGAGACGATTTATATATGTATATTTGTCAAACTATGTAAATCTATCAAATAATTGTATATGTGTAACTCATATATATATATATATATATATATATATATATTTGTATATCGGGTAAGTGACTTTGGGAGAGGAGGGAGAGAGGCGAGCGAGATCAAGAGAGGGAGGAGAGGCAAGTGAGAGAGGGCAGAGCATGGAGAGAAGCTAATTGTAGATATATATGTCAAAATAATTGTATGTATGCAGTTGGTATATATATGTAATTAATCGTATATAATCAAGAAATATAGAGATAGAGAGAGGAGAGAAGCGAGAGAAAGGAAGAAAGGTGAGAGAAAATAGCAACAAAAGTAATTGTATATATGCAATTGGTAAACATATGTAATCATATATAATCAAGAAATTGGAGAGTGACAGAGGAGAGAGGGAAAGAGAGGAAAAAGTCCTAACTATAGTTATAAATTGTAATTTTTCAAACTATAATTATATAACGTAAATACATATCATATGTGTCCCTAGTTACATTATTTTTCCTAAAATATATCACATTCTATATTATTATACACGTCAAGCTTAATAAGGTATAAAATCTCATGTCCAGGTGATGCTAATATATATAACTAAAGCAGAAGATATATGTATTACTTATGCGATTAATTTATATATAGAGTAAAAAAATTTCAAAATATAAGTAGGAAGTGTTTAGTAAAAATATTTTGAAAACAATTTTTTTTAATCAAAGTTATAAATGTTTTGAAATGAAGGGAGCTAGTTTTTTTACTCAAAACAACATGCATTGTTCACCATTTGACTTTAAGAACAATATTTTCTCAAAGAATGCATGGTTTATATTTCTAACGTATTGACTAAATTAACCATCACTTATTCAGGCGATATTAATATTTATTAGGGGTAAAATAATAAATTATTATTATCTCAATAAATTAATAATTTATTTAATAATTTAATAAAATCGATAATTTAATATTTTTTTTTATAAATCATCCATCCGATAACCGAATAATAATATGCCACCAAATAGCATTTACTCTTTTTCCAGATTAGTTGCACTAAAGTTAAAAGTCCTTTTCCCTGCTTTAAAACCTATGGCCCTAATTTTCATTCAATGAATGTCATGAAGTAGAGCTTATTTAGACTAACTTTTAGCTTTTCCCTTTGTACATTGATTTATAAATTAAAAATTCAAATTTATGATTTATAATTTTGGCTTAAAATTTAAGTATCTATAAGTAATTTTTTTAAAGTTATTTAAATATTTTAAAAATTATTTAATATAAAAAATACTTAAAATAACTCGATTTGAACAGACTCTTTTGAAGCTCCCAACTACTAACAACTATGAAAGAATCAGCTACCTCAGGAAAAAAAATAGAGAAAGAATATGTACTACTACTAAGTTTTTTTCCCTTTTTCTTTTAACAATATTACGCGGATGAAATTCAAAAAACATAAGTAGTGTCTTTTTTATCATGTGAAATATCGTTTACTTTTAAGTAAAAAAATAAAAAATAAAAAATCATTTATCTTAAAATAGAGAGAGTAATATAATATTATTCGTAAAAGAAAATCTCAAAAAAGGATTTTAATGTTGTAATGCTAGAACTTATCATTTTTAGTCGGTGCCTTAAAAAGAGAAAAAAAAAAGTAGTTGGTGATGGAGAGTAGCAAAGCAAAACGTTTTAATAGAATTAGTGGTCTAAAATCAACAACATTACAACAATGACATTATTCCAATGTCTTAAAGGTTCCCGTCCATTACGGGGTAAGGAAGGTCGAATGTACGCAGTCTAACCCCTTTATTTAAAACGTAAATCGACTGTTTCCGAACTAGTGGTCTAAAATCAAATAATAAATAAAAGTACCTTTTCGGAAATAGCATCCTGAACAACAATAATATCACTTGTAATTGCAGAAATGACTTCTCCAGTGGATGCTTCAGTGTCAAAGAGACTTATATCTTGATTCAACATAGACTTCAAATATGCCATTCTTATTTTTGCTGCTTGCCTTTCTCCAGTGTGCATCCAACAAGCCACCTCTTTTTTGTTTAACCAAAAATTAAATATTAATTAGGAATTTTGTCATATATATTAAACTACGTAAGGACAAGGAAATATATATAATATATAGTTTTTATGTGAAGAAAAAATAAATGTCAATAAGTTCAAAAGCCAAACCTATCCATGATGAAAATAATATCACCACGCTTAGGTACACAAAATCCAATGAATACTGCAAACAACAATCCAAAATTAACATAAGTTCCTCTCCCAACAATTAATAAAACATTAATTAATCAGTTGTATTTTAGTTATTTTAATATGTTATACTCTATCCGTCTATCTTTACTTGATTTTATAAATAGCATAGAGACGAAGTAAAGATGAACGAAGAGAATATCAAATAGTTAATCTATTTATTCTTAAGGCTATTGTGTGTTCCGCTTTATAAGGACAATTAATTAGTTACATAAAACAATCTAAATCAGAAAGCAAAAGTTAACTTGGACTTTATTTTCACCATTATAAAACATACATAAATTAGCTATGAAATTCGTCCTTAATTTATCGTTAAATAATTCATAGTTAACATCTTTTCATAGTATATATAATAAATAGGATAAGCAAGGTGTTTCATTGCTTTTCCGTAGAAGCTATTTGTCACTAATTTTCATTTTTTCTTTGATTGATTTTTTGAGATACTCCCTCTATTTAAAAAATAATGAATTGTTGGGCTATATATCATACATATTACGAAAAAAGAAATAAAAATAAAATTTTATCATATTTTTTCATTTTTACCTTTTCAAACTCCAAACACATCAACTTTAAAAACTCAATTAATAAAATGGTAAAATTGGAAAAAATTTCTAACATATTGTATAATTCAATTATTTTGAAAACTAAAAATTCCCCCAACAATTCATTCATTTTGAAATAGAGGGAGTAATAACTATATGAAAAATCAAGATTAATTTCTCATATGATAATTCAACGAATTGAATAGTTATTATCTCAAAAAAGTCATATTTCTTGTTGATTTTCAATTTTCTTTAACAAATTAAGCAACTATCTCATATGAGTAACGATTATAGTAAGTTTAAATGACCATCCGAGAAATCAACCGAAAGACCAAGCAAGAACATTTTTTTTTGCATTTATATATACCTTGGCAACTTTGTGAGAAGTTTGAGCAGGAAAAAGGTAAGCAAGTCCAGCAATATTAATCATCTTTCCAAAGAAAATGAAGAAAATAGGTACAGAAGCACCATGCAAACAAGCCCCAATGGATCCAAGAGACATCAACAGGTAATCATAAGAATCAGCAAAAGAGAAAAGCTTCAACAATGAAACTTTCTGATGACCCTTTTTTCTTTCATCTCCATTAATATTGTCTTTCTGCTTCATTTTGGAAATGCCACCGCTGTCAACAGATAATGCATGACTTTCTTGGTGGCTCATTTTTTTTTGTTGGTTTATAACTAGACTTTATGAGCAATAAAGCACCTAAAGTTTTCCTTCTTATAAAAACAAAAAATGAGTAATGAGGATTGAGGGGGTGGGAAGAAAGGTGAGGTAATCAGGTTGACTAAGGTAATATTCCTCTAGTTTTTAAAAATAAGTGTCCCTTTGACTAAGATAGTACTTTCCTTAGTTTTTTTTTAAAAAAAAAATCGATTTGGTTTGATTTAGCACGAAATTTAAGAAAATAAAAAAAATTAGTTTTGTAGTTTTAAATTAAAATTATATCAAAGATATCAAAATGTCATTTGATCTTGTAATGTTACACATTCTACAAGAAGAGCTGAAATTAAAATGTTATTAAAAAAAATAAATTATTTTTTTCAACGAATTAAAAAGAAAAGGAAGACATTCTGTTTAAAATTGAGGAAGAAGTACTCCCTTCATCTAACTTTACTTGATCCCTGTTGACTTGACACAGGAACTAGAAAATGATGAGCTAATTTTATCAAAGCACCTTTTGATAAAGATACTATGTCTCGAAAATGTAATGAAAAATGACTATAATTAATGATAAAGATAAATTAGAAAGTAAGTATAAAAATTATCTCTTGATTTTATAATCTGGACAACTATTATTAGACATTCCAAAATAGTATGAGATCAAATAAAAATGGACTAAGAGAATAATTGTTTTCAATAACTATTTCTTTTTAACAATGTTCAATTCTCGAAAAACATCCACTACTCCTATTTTGATTTGGTTGGTTGATTTGTTTGATTTTTGCCCAAAATGAATTTTAGTCTTCAATTACGAATGTGTAAAATATACTAAAATATTTTTAAAATCATAATATTTTAAAGTAATATATGTAAAGTTAAAATTAAAATATTTTTTTTAAAAAAAGATACCTTTTATTTTTAAACTGACTAAAAATAAAAGTAAGACAAAAAAAATTAAAATGAAATAATAATAAATCAAAGTAATTTAATAAATTATACTTTATATTACACACGTTTCCAAACAATGGAATGAGCAAAAGCAGTTCCAAAATTAAATTACACAACCACCCGCCACCAAGGTTGATTGGTTGCCAACAGACTCAACCTCTATCCGACTATATTATGTGATATTTTTCTTTTTGATTTATTGAAAAAAATGATATATTTTTACATTTTAAAATAATTAAATTTTTCTTTTTGAGTAGTAGTTAAATGTTGCCTTTTTCTTTCCTAAATAGTTTGAAACAGAATGAATATTGATTTTTAAATTGTTATTCCAACTTAATAATCCCATTTTTAATGAATGACTGATTGTACTCCCTAGTCCCTTGTACAAAATATAATTATCTTCTTTTGTGGTCCATTTTAAGAAATTATGAAGAGAAATTTATTATTTTCTTTCAAAATTACTCTAATCATTATATATTAAATATTATATTATAACTAACTAATAGAAGTGTAAAGTCCATCAATAAAAGAAAGATGCCGAGTCGATCAACATGGGAATAATAAAAGATACTTTTCTCCGTTCTATTTTACGTGACATCCTATCATTTTTAAATTATTTTTCCAAAAAAAGATACTCTTATCATTATATTATAAATAGAGATAATTTAATTTTTTAAAAAAATTAATTTATTCTTAATAAAATAATTGACAATCACATAAATATATAAAGATTATTTTAATTAGATTACAAATTTTTAAACCCTTCTTTTTTCTTTAAATATCATATCAAATTAAATGATGTCAGATAAAATAAAATAGCAAACTATCAACATTAAAACTCGACGGTGTAAATGTGTTGAAGTTTAACTCAAAATAATAAATGTAGCAAGTCTTGGCCTCTAAACAATTATGCCGCTGGAACTGAAGCTCATGTGGAAGCATTAAACACCTCTTCTCTTGACACATTTGCTATCAACTTAGTTGGCATATATTAATGAATACTCACAATCCCATTTTAATTATCGCGATAATATTTTAATATCGTGAAGGTGTCAATAACTGCTTTTAGGTAATTTTGATCGTTTTTACTGATGATTATATTGAGTTTTATCGATAATTTCAGATATTAATGTTCTCGGCGTTCGGAATCGAAATTCAATGAAATTTTAGTATAGCTTCATATAATATGGCATGTTTGAATCATAAATTTTAAAAGTAAAATTTTCATCTTCTCAAAAATTTTATCACATTTCACTTTTCGAGAGTCAATTTGATTAATAATCCTTAAAAATTAATTAAAAATGTTGTTTTTCTTATAAATAAGTAAACTTTTATCTAGATATGTATATCTTAATTCTAAAATAATTAATGCTAAGGACAAAATTAAAAAAATAATTAATTATCTTTTTATTATCTAAATTAATAATTATTTGAAAATAATTATTTTTAATATAACTCACAATAAAAATGCAAATCGAAGAAATAATAGAATATTTCAAACTCCTTTGCGAATGTACCTATGATATGTGTGTCTCGGAGGGTCCTATCTGGATAATGACTAGCCTGAGATAAGAAGTTAGTGACACATAAATTTTATAATTAAATAATATAAATGTCATTTTAATCATTAGTTATAGAATGATAATGAATTATAAGAAAATGGAGTTAGTTAAGAGTTCTTTAGCAATGTCAATTCGAATTAATGATAAATTTCCTAGTTAATTTCATACTTTATATATATATATATATGTAATGAATAAATATTTGTTAATTAGTAAAAATAAAATAATTAATTTATTATATTAATAATTATTTTTTAATAAATGTATCTAATTAAAATTTGACAGTAGAATGGATGGACCCTATCACTATCTCATAGAAGTAGAGAGGTTATTTCTTGGGAACTCTTATCTCAAAAACTCACAGAATAAATTAGATATGACAAAAAGGAAAAGAAATTGAATAGAAAGGGCGACTAATATCGAAAAACACATAACAATATGTAAATATGACAAAATTAACACGAATATGACAGATAATCACAACACATGATATAAAACATGACTAATCCTGCTACCTTATTACTTCATGCATCTGATTTTATCAATCAATTAGCCTATTATTCTAATTCACGATTTCCATTCCTGTCCATTAATAAGTTGCAGCTAAGTGGTCACCTGTCAAACTGTACGGCCATTTTGTTTACGTGGCGCGCGAAACTGAGAGAAAGGAAGTTTATAGGCGGAGTATTTGTTTTCTATTTTCAAAATAAATTTTATTTTATTTATCCTTTAATATATTTAGAAAGATATATATATATATATATATATATATATATATATAACTCTTTATTTTAAAATTATTTATTAAAATCTAAAATTATAAATTAATATAAAACTAGAAATATTATAATAAAGTTATTTATATTAATTATCATTTTTTAAAATATGCAGATAAATATTAAATGGATATGTAAAAACTGAAAGCAGTTGAGAGTTAGAAGGAGGATTTCAGTGCATATGAGAATAACCGTAATACGTATATGTATATGAGTTGGAGATGAAGAAAATAATTTTTTCCCCACTTAATATTGGATGTTTGTATTAAAGTTCGATTAAATTTGAATTTAGATAAAAAAATTTCAAATAAAAATATACTCTAATACTATTATTTCATAACAATTCTTACACATAGGACATTAATTTATTAAGGCGTTAGTAGTTGGACTTTCTTGAAACTTGTAGTAATAAATATTCGAAAGGAACATTCAGGTTTCCCATCATTTATTTCTTCATGTTGTGTTTTTTTTTCCACACTCGGTATTCGAGTTCATAAAGTCTCGATTAAATTTGGATCATGCTCTGTAGGATTTATTTTGAGATAGTGTTTCAACATGATTTTTTTCATTTCCCTAAAATCTTAAATTAAAAGTGAAGCACTCTCATTCGTGCATCACAACTTATGTTGATCCTTCACCTCGTATTCATGTCTGAATACTTCTTCCTTCATTTCAAAGTAGGAGTTAATTTTGAAAGACAAAAGTCATAAAATAAGTAATCTTTTTAGTTTGTGTTTTTTAAACTTTCTTCGTCTTATTTTATTAGACAGTTTATCAAAAGTATTTATTTATATTATTTTATTACTTATTAAATTAAAATAAAATTAATAAGTCTTTTCATTTTATCCTTGTGATTAATATAATTTTTAAAAGTTTAAACAAGTTTTGAGAAGTCAAAATTTCTTTTTTCAAATGAATAATTAATGGGCACAAAGAGGAAAATAATAAAGTTGATCAATTTATTAATGATTTATTAATTCTCGAGTAAATAAAAAGTTCTCATTTATAATGGGCTGGAGGGAGTAGTTGTTATATACGCTAAAAATATTTATGCTAAATTACTCTCTCTGATCCATATTAATGGAATTTGTAAGATAATGCACACATATTATAAAAAATATTCAAAGACAAAATTTACACCATAATTTCTAATATTACCCTTTGTGAAATCATAAATATATGTAGTGTAATTTATCTCTTAGAAAATATAAAACTTCACTAAATGAAAGGACAAATATCGAAAATATTTCAAACTTTATCTTTGAACTTTGAGCATTGAAAAAAGCCTAAAAAACTTAATTAATTTGAGATGGAAGGAGTAGCTGTCAATTTAAATAATTTTGAGAAAATTAATAAATTTTTTTTCAACACTACCTATAACATTAATTACTCTAGAATCAGAATGCATGCAAATAGATAAAAAAAAAAGTTAATGAATTAATAATTAATATGCTAGTCAAATTACACTTTTAATTAATTTTTTCTTAAAGAATGTACATAACCTTATCATGACAACTAAAAAAGAATGAAGGGAGTATCATTCTAAAAAATTAAGACAAAACTAATATATTTTTTCAATTATATTTTTGTATTAAAGAAACTTTTTCTCGTATAGTAACCAGTTCTCAAAAACATCTCATCAATAAGGATAACTCAGTAAATTTCACCTTCTATTTATTATTTTCCATAATGAACATGAAATGAGCGAAAAAACACTTATTTTCGAACGAAAAGAATATATAATTCCTCCTCATTAAATATTTTCTCTATTTTTTTTTTTAATAATTGAGATGGTTAGAATCTTAAAAATATAATGGATTAAAAACATTTACTAATTTTGACTTAAATTTCTAAAATAACTGTTGAAAATAAAATTAAAATAAACTTGATTTGTAATAATAATTTGGGTTTAAGAAAATATTTAGAATGTATTTTCT
>JAOTQR010000100.1:19206138-19216940 GCA_025774065.1 Solanum ossicruentum
ATAAGTTTATTTAAGTTTTATTAAAAAGAATTTTATATCCGCTGCTATCAAGCAAGGTTAAGAATCCAGTTCACTAGTGGAACAGTACCTAGATCGCAGTAATTCATCGCAAAGCTGGGACAGTGGTGAAAGCGCCAGCTAAGTAAGTCGAGCAATAAGTTGATCACACAGGGAAAAGTACCTGTGAACTCCGATCCTACCTTCCTGTCAACTTTCCAAGAAAAAATTCCTGAACACTATCTATCAATCTATCTATCTATCTATTATATATCTATATATATGTTACTTAGGCCGAAGGGCCATTGGAAACCACCTCTCTACCTCTACAAAGAGGGGTAACATCGTGTACACACTACCTGTAGTGAGACCCCGCTTGTGTGGGACTACAAGTGGTATGTTGTTGTTGAGTATATTGCCAGACCAAAAAAGTTTCAAGTTTTTTTAAAAAAAAATTAGCGTTTTTCTTAGTGTTTGGACACACTTCAATATAAATAAAATTTCAAGTTTCACCCAGTAGCTGATTCCAATCAAAGTAATCAATATCAATCAACTGTGTCCTCAATTCATACTAATTGGGATTATCTATATGGATCCTATGTCTCCGTTCTGCTCTATTCAGACTAATTTCATTCCAATACTTGGACCCTAAAATTAGAACTGGGAAATAGAACTTCAACAATGCCAATAGATCACTATTATATGCAAAAGAGGGAGACTCACCAAAGCCCATTTGATCTTTATAAGAGGAAAAAGGTTCATCCACAGGTTTCCTAGGAGTGACATCCTTCACCAATTCGGCATACGCCTTCCTCTCCGAAGCTTCTTCTAGTTTCCTCAACCGAGCTTTGAGTTCCTCACTTTTTTCTCTAGGTCTTGGACTGCAGAACACGAAATTGGATCCGGATAACAAGCCCATTAGATCAGGTCGTGTTGATGGGTTAGATCCGATCCAAATCGACCTCAGATGTTTGTATGGTACAGTGGTATGATCGGAAAGGGAGGACGCGAGTTCCCTCAGATCATCGGAGAGTTCAGTTTCAGCGGAAGCTCCGGCGAGAAACAAACGTATGTTCTCGGTGGTTGAAATAATAAGGCCACCGCTTACGCTGTCGCCGACGGCGACGCCGGTAGTTGAGGGCTGGGTAGAAGCAACATTGTTTTCTGCTGAAGCCATTTCAACTTGAGATTCAGAATGAGTTCCAAGCTTTTACTGCAACTCAGGATCAGTTTTGTTGCCTATCTAGTCAAAAGCTAAAAAATTAACTTTTGTATTGTTATATTTTCCTATAGCAATAACTTTTTTAATATTATTTTCAGGCAACTAAAATGTCGGAAGGAAGGACATAGAGTATATAGTATATCGTATAAAAATAAGTGATTTTTAAAGTTGTAACCCCTGACTTGACAAAAGTTTGAAATAATGAAATTTTTTTAATTTTATGCCTCTAAATTAAAATTTGTTATCTTAGACATATTATATGCAAATTAAAAATTAAATATTATAAAAAAGAAAGTCATCCTTTTCTAAGAAAAAAGAAAAAAGTTTATTTACTTAAACGAGGGGTATATAATATGACGACCTAGCTAGAAAAGTCATACAACTAAGATATGAGGAAGTTATATGAAAATGCTTGGAACCTAGAGCTGCATATATTTAAAATAATTAATAAGGAGATGAATAATGGAGCCAAGAACTGCGTGAGTGCAATGAGAGGAGGCTCAAAGTACTGTTTTATCAAGATAGAGCATCTCTTTTTTGTCCTTTTTTCATAGGAGAGAATATGTGAATTGTCACGACATATTTAAGAATTTAATATGAAAAAAGTTGGATATACGAATAAATCAAAAAGAATTCAATATCTATAAACACATTGAATTCAATATCTTATTTAAAATTTGGATAAATCCTTTGATCCTATCTGACTTTGTCTCAATGGATATATCGTTGTTGTAGTAATAAATATATTACACAAACCAAATTAATTAAGTTAGAACAATCGAAAGGACCAATCGCTCACTCCTTTTATAAGTTGAGTTGGTGAAAGTATGCTTGTTTGCTCGTTTTTGGGGGGTTTTAAGAGGTGAAAGTACGTAAATATAGAAGGGAAATGTTTCCAGTAGCTTTGAAAAAAACTCTCCCATATGAAAGTCCTCCAAGAAAAAAAAATTACTCTATATTAACACGAAATATATTCCAATAATTAATTAGAAATATTCATACATATGTTTGTATGTATATGTATAAATATAATTCAAAAAAAGTGTAAATTGTAATGATCAAAATCAGCATAAAAAGTTTCAATATTTGTAATCAAATTAATTAAGGTGCACTCACCATGCAAATCTTACCCAACAAAATTGTGAAAAAGATTTTTGAGATGGCCAAAGGGATACATAAGAAATTACATATGAATAAAAGGTAATTTTGATAAATAATTCATGCAAGTGCTTGGTATTTTACGTTTTTTCGGTATATTAATTAATATCATGGATCATTGAAAGTATGTATGCTGATTTTCATCATTATAATTTACACACCTTTGAATTATGCTTATACATTATTACTTATAATAAGAGATTGCGAGTATACATTTTTCGAACGATATGTGTCAGAGATGGGTGTTTGCAACTAAAGGTGTTTTTTTATGAAATGTGTTACTTATGCCTACTTTCTATGTTTCAATATATTTATCTTATTTTTTAAAATTTATTATATATTTAAAAATTACGTTAAAATATCATAAATCACAATAAGTAATAATTTACAAAATTTAAAAGTATATAAAATTTTGATTGAATTTCAAAATTTTATTAGTACAACATAAATTTAGACATATGGAATATATATTGACAAAAAAATTATTATAAATCATAATATTTAACAATTAAAAATATTTTTAAAAAAAAATTAAAAAAATTATTAATTAATTCTCTAAATTTCATTTGTATCTCTTAAAGAGGAACAAAGAAAGTAACATATATTATGCTCTAGATTTTAGTCCGAATTTTATATTGACGAAATCAATAAAAAAATTTATATTCATAATGTCAAAATTAATGATATTCTTCTTTAAAAAAATGTTTACATATATGACCAAAAAAGGTTGCTTGAAACTATTGCGAATTAATGATGTTTCAGTATGTTAATTTGATTTAACATTATTTTTTTAAACAAAATTTTTTTTAAACAGATAAAATTGAAACAGAAATTATCCATTTAAAATGGAAAGTAACGATAGACACTGAAATTTTCTAGGACTTTACAAAACATGTTCTATTCCAGTTAAATTTTTTAAATATTATTCTAAATCCTAACTTATACTTATATAAAAACATATTATATTTCATGTCATTCGTAAAACGATCACAATGTCATTCAAGGAAGTCCATTTATTTTCTATCATAATAACGTCTTAAACTAAAATATGATTTATAAAGCAAAGTTCTTTACTTACAAATCAAATTGTGACACACAAGGAAACGTTGACACTAGTCAATTCATGATGTATACAACAAAAAATTAGGAAAGAATAACAAAGACGATGACTGTTGATTATTATAGCGTGGTAGGTGTTTCTTGTGGTGTTGTGGTTTTCCCTAAAAAAGCTACCACGTTTCCCTCTCACCAGCCACCAAACCAAACTCCATAATACCACCTCGCTATCTTTGTTGAGTTTATTTGAATTTAACATTTTTAAATATAAGATATTAATTAAAAAAATAAATATATGATTTATATTTATTTGAAATACTGAAAGTTTAGAAATTTTACAATACATGACAAAAATTTAAATTTTCTCAATTTTTTTGAGCTGTATCGATTGGGTTTGTATTTGTTCATCATGATTTAAAGCAAATTTAAATATGTATCGTGAAGTTTTTTTAAAATTAAATTATTGCTACATGTTGTACTTAATAAAACTATCATCGTGTGATTAATAATTAAGGCTCATAGTAATATTATTTATGAAAATTTTCAATATTAATTTATGTATAATAATTTACTAAATTTACAAATGAAAAAGAAAAGATTAATTTGAGCCCATAATTTAAAAAATGTGACAAGTTTATCGTTAAAAATTAAATTAGTATAAAGCTTAAATTCTGGATCCACTTATACTAATATACCAACGATCTTTGGATGCTTGATTCTCTAGCTTATACTATATATAGTTCCCCAAGCATACATGTCTTCTTCCACTCATCCACATTTCTTCTCTCTCTTTTATTCTTTTTGAAGCCCAAACACAACAATGGCTTCGGCTTCAAATTTTGACTTCATCTCTAACACAGTGTGTGTCATGGATGCCTCCACTCGTCTCGGCTCAAGCTTAGTCAAGCGGCTACTTGCAAATGGCTACACGGTTCATGCTGCTATTCTAAATACTCATGATGGTTTGTTTTTTATTTTTCTTTTTATCCCTTTTGAAGAGCTCTTATTTTTTTGGAGGGAGGGGGGAGAGGGAGGGGGAGGGGGAGGGGAAGGGGCTCTTTTGATAACTCTAACCTGCACCCTTTACATTGGGAGCGAATACTTACTATTTGAGCAACTCCTATTGCATTCGTTAATTATTTAGTTTTCTCATTATTCACTTTATTTCACTTGCATGTTTTTCTCATTTTAATTATGATGTTGGGTTACTCTAATTTAATTAGGTGATCATGATGAGTTCTTGGGATCAAGTATTGGAGTGGATGCATGTGACATGAAGAGACTTAAGAATTTTCATTTGGACCCTTTTGATTATCATAGTATAGTCGATGCTCTCAAGGGATGTTCTGGCTTGTTTTACTCCTTTGAACCTCCAAAGGACCAATCATGCACTTATGATGTACGTATAAATACGTTCACTCTTAATTTTCACCATTTTTCAATTTTGAGTTTATTTATATGCATCATTAGCTTTTTTGAAAAAAAAATCCGTATCATCTTTATATTTTGTAGTAAATAATATGATCTGTTTAGATTACAAATCTTAATAAATGTTCGCCAGGTAGCTTTATAGTGACGAGATATATATAACGTAATATTTTTGCTTTTTTCCCATCAACATCTCCAATTCATAGCATATGTATAGATATGATATCTCAATCTCAATTAATTGATTACCTAAACTTCGACTAAATGAAAATTCTCCCAATCATTTGAGAGAAGTAGTTGAGTGATCATTGAAATGTTTAATAGATATCATCACCGTTAAGTTCTCTTTTTGTTTGATTATATGGGCCAAAGTTTTTTTTTTTAAAAAAAAATAATATTTCAGGATTTTTTTTTTCAATCAAGCATTGGGAATAAATTAATAGCGTACACCAACTAATCAATGTTGTCAAGTTATAGGTGGAACACGAAACCTAGTATAGTTAGCTAGCTATAATTAACTGGAAATGTTTTTTATGACATCTATAAATTGAATAGAAAAAAAAATAGTATTTCAGATTTTTTTTACATGTATAAAAATGAAAGATCTCTTCTAATTTTTTTTATAAAACTATAAACAAGTTTATAAATTATAATGAAATTAACATATGAACTTTAGTGTACATACTTAAATTTTGTAATTAATGTTTATCTCCACAACATCTTCTAACAACTCAAAATAGACACTCCGGAAAACTCAACAAGTCCTGCCTACTTGGTCACCCCACCTACATATGCATGCAAGAAATGTGCGTATTTAATTTGAGCATGACTTAATAATATTAGTATAGTTTTATTGTCAATAATTTCTTTTAAGAGGAAAAAAAAAGAAATCAAAATTAAATTATGGTATAGAATAAGTATATTAGTGTGACATAAAATGGAATTTTTTTTTAGAAGTAATCTATTAATCATCCCTTCAAACTCACACTCATTATCATTTGGGCCTTGCATCTACCTTTTTGCTGTAGTCTCCTCCTTTCATTCTTAGTTTTATTTTCTGTTTTAAAAGTTAAATTAAATTATATTAACTAAATATGTTAAAATTAAAAAAAATTAGAGATTCAAAGATTATACACAAAGTACTATCAATTGTAATTTTTTAATTATATCAATAGAAAAGAGCAGTTCGTTACATTAAAGCTTTCACACGTCTCTTTTTAATTTTCCTTTTTCTGAATCATTAGTGTTTTTCTCGATTGATTTCTCAGATAGTCACTCATCACTATTACTTGAGTGACTAAATGAGAAATTAACTCGTTTTCTTCTTTTTCATACTTACATATTAGGCAAATCATCATTGTTCTTGAACAAACTTGAATGTGATGATGATGATGATTATATCAAGAAATTGGAGATTTTTCAGTCGGATCCTTTTGATTATCCTAGTATTGTTGGTGCTTTGAAGGGCTGCTCTGCTCTCTTCTATCCTCCTAATTATGATTGCTTACGATGTATGCGCGATTACTCTCAAGATTATGTGATTTAATTTTTGTGGCTCGACTTGTAATTTTTATATTACCTAGCATAAAAAGTTATAACCATTCATAAGAAAGTATAATTAATAACTTTAACATAAGATAGAGTATCAACATCTTACGATATATCTTTTGTTTTTTTCCAATATCTCTTTACCCTACTTTGAAAACTCTTCTTTTTGAGTCGATGATACATCAGAAATACTATTATTTATATATGAAGCTAGGGTGTTGACTGATCAACATCTCTCCCCTACCCTATTTCGAAAACGTTTTTTTAGTTGATGGTATATCTAACAAAAATAACCTCTCTATTCCACGATAGGAATATATTGAAGTGGAGGTTAGGGCAGCACATAATGTACTGGAAGCATGTGCACAAACAGACACTATTGAAAAAGTTGTCTTCACTTCCTCAGTAACTGCAATTATTTGGGGACATCATGAAAATGACCAAAACTCTGCATCCAGCCTTCTTGATGAAAGACATTGGAGTGACATCAACTTTTGTCGTAAATTCAAGGTATATATATGCAATACGTACATTCTACCCTCTCCAGAGATTTCACCTATGGATCACACCAAATTTCTTGTTGCAATATGACCAAATATGAGTTGATTAATTTTTCTAATTATTAAAATGGACAGCTATGGCATGCCTTGTCAAAAACTCTAGCAGAGAAGACAGCATGGGCATTGGCCATGGACAGAGGAGTCAACATGGTATCAGTCAACGCAGGACTGTTGATGGGTCCTGATCTAACGGTCACAAATCCATATCTAAAAGGAGCTGCTGAGATGTACGAAGATGGAGTGTTCGTGACCGTTGATCTTGATTTCTTGGTGGAGGCTCATATTTGTATCTATGAAGAAATTTCAACTAATGGACGCTATTTGTGCTTTAATCATATCATTAACCAAACTAAAGATGCTGTTAAACTTGCCAACATGTTATCCCCTTTGCCTTCTTCACCTCAAAGGTACTATATCATGCTTTGTCTCTTGTTATTTTACTTGCTATCGTCATAATCTTTTATTACCATGCTTCAAATCCTTTTCTTATCTATCAGCATGCATGATGAGAATCTAAACTGATCTTTCTATCCCATAAAGGTCGAAGGATAAGGCAGAGGTGTAGCCACCTATAGTAACAGATGACCTGAAAAATTATATTATATTTATATAAAAGATTATGTGAAATATATAGACTAACAATTATCTTTCATACATATATATTAAATCTTGAATGCCACTTACAAAATTTCTAGCTAAGCCATTGGCAAAGCTCTACAAATCCTCAGGGGTTGACCCAGTGACAATTGATTTGAGTCTTGGGGTTTGCTTTCTCTCAAGGTCTCAAATTCGAAACTTACTAGGTGCAAACAATTTTTGAGGACCATCAAACTGGGTAAAAGCTGAATTAACCGTAGTGCACTTGCCAGAAACTCCTTGCCGAGGGCCTGTATACCTCGGGATTAGTTGGGGCTCTAAGAGATTAGGACATCCTGTGCAAATGAAAAAATAAAAAACTCTGGATACATTTTACCTTCGTCAAACCATATTTGTAAAATTACAATGCATGTTATTGATTAATTAATATGAGGAGTTGGATCTCATATACTTTTTCCTTTTGATTTTGATAGTTGGGAGAGTGATACAAGGATAATTCAAGAGAGGATAAGCAACAAGAAGTTGAACAAACTTATGAGTGAATGCCAACCACAGATCAATGGCAAATCAAGAGGAATGCTTATGAAAGTGTAAACATAATGGGCATTATGAATTGTTTGGTAACCTCCTTTCTTAGAAATTGTTGTCCAAGTTTATTAAAGTGAAAATATATGCTAAAGAAGGAATTATATATTAAGCTAAAAATGGCTTAATATATATATGGCATGTAATTATGTTGATGTCAAGAAGTCAACATTAGTAAAGCAATAATATAATAGCCCCATATGACTTTTAGAGGATAAGTTTTTTGCAAATTATAGTTGTGGTTCATTTATCAAATTATTGATGTGTAACATTATGTAATAATAAAAAAAATATCTATCTGAATGTTATATTCATTAAAGTAAGTATATATAATACAATGCAATATGATATGCTATAAAAGTTGAAATAATACATAACGATGATCCAAAAAATCTTAGTCCCATTATAGTCCATTGTTATATATACATGTAAAAGAATAGTACAAGGTATAGTTTACTAAATTGCCCTTGTTTATTACTACTATTGAAATCAAACACTATTATAAGAAAAAGTAGTTATTTAATTTAAGGGTACAATTGGAAATAATTACTCAAAAAGGAAGATTTTTAAAAGTTATGGTGTAAAATCATCTGTGTGACTGAAAATCATTTCATTAATGTAAAAAAAGAAGTTTAAATATAAATTATTTCCTATTAGAGTAAGGTGATATTTTTTGGAACAGACCCAAAAGGAAGGGTGTCACTTGGACAGAGAGAGAGTACTAATTTTAATTGTAAATTTCTAATGTAACACATTTTTGGAATGAAAGGAATAACTCTTATGTTAAAGTTTGAATATTATTGTTTATATTTAAACTTTAATTTCAGTAACAAAAATTTGAATTTGCCAGTGCTTGCCAATGAGATAAGTATAAAATGACCTAACTAGTAGCAAAACCATAGACACTACTATACATATTAAATGTCTCACATTTCCTCATAATAAGGACTCTCTCGAGAACTTGCTTCCTAACCATAGATTAATAAACCAACTTTGTCCACGTTACTGTACCATAATTTAACACATATTTATTCCAATAACAACATTACTATAATCTTTTTTTATTTAATCTTATCACCTCCACAATAACAACAAATAAAAGAAAATCTAAAGCATCATCCATGTCACTACTATTCCCTTTTCCACCTCCTTTCATCATTTTTCTTCTTCCATGTAACACATAAAGAAACCATCATCACTTTATATTCTTAATGCTCTTTTTTACCTTCAAATGTCTTTAAATTCTGTCCAAAATTCAACCCCAGCAGCATCATCACCAACAACATATGCCTCCCCACCAGTAGCAATTATCTTCACTATAATCCTCATTTTAGTTTTTTTCATAGGTTTTTCATCTATTTTCTTTTGTAGATGTTTCCTCCAAGGTTTTTCATCTATTTTCTTTTGTAGATGTTTCCTCCAAAATCTACTCTATAACTATACATGGCATTTACGAAATAGCTCTAATGGTACTCCAATTGACCCTAGGGTTCCAACAAATGGACATTTAGGTCTTGATCCTTCCATTATTAAATCATTTCCAACATTTACCTATGCAAGTGTAAAAGATTATCGTAAAGAATCTTATGGTCTTGAATGTGCCATTTGTTTGGTCGAATTCGACGACGATAGCTTGCTCCGCCTCGTAACTTCATGTAACCACGTCTACCATCAAGATTGTATCGATCTTTGGCTCGAAACGCACAAGACATGCCCCGTCTGTCGCGCGATCCTGGACTCGCCCGACGTGATTAAAGAAAGGTCACAGGTAACAACGGTGAATAGTAATAGTAACAGTAATAATAATAATGTCATGCGTGACATTAATGAGGATGAGTCGTTAGAAGATTCTTTGAGCATTGTAATTCATGAAGAGGAAGAAGAAAGAAGATGTGATGAGAACTCGAAAAGGGCTAGTGCCACATTAGAACGTGTTGAATTACATAATAGAGAAGTAAAATTTTCGAGATCGCATTCGACGGGGCACTCGATAGATAGGGCTAGAGGAGCTGAAGATAGATTTACATTGAGATTACCAGAACATGTGAAGGCAAAAATTATAAATGGACATCACTCAACAAAAAGTTGTACCAGTTTTGGAGAATACAAAAGCAAAAAAACTACTGGAAATGGTGGTTTTGGTGAAGTCACAGAGTCATACAACGTAGATATCAACAAATTAGTATAATTTTCTTTCTTTTTTTTTATTTGGCTTCTTGATTAGCAAAATGTTGATTTATTAAATAGCAACAATTTGTTCGTATTTCTTCCCTTTAACTTCAACTTTTAGCATGTCATATTTATAATCATAATATTAAAAGATATTTTGAAATATTTGACATATATTTTTATTTAAATCATAAGATTTTAAAAGATTTTTTCCTTTTTTACATTCAATATCTACAGGTCAAATTAAAACAAACGAATTGAAATGAAAAATTATATAATATCATTGAGAATTTATTATAAATTATTTTTTAAAATGCTTTTTGCTTCTCACTTCCTTTGAGAGATAAATGTATTTTTATGTCAATTCAACAAGGTTCTTTATTCCATTTTAAATAATTTAGAAGTGGTGTGCAACGGGTTTGGGAACCACCCGGACCGCCCAAAACCGGATCGGACCGCCCAAGAACCGACGGTTTCCGAGG
>JAOTQR010000100.1:19217040-19228112 GCA_025774065.1 Solanum ossicruentum
CGGACCGACGGTACGGTCCTTGGGTGGATTAACGAAAATAATAGGTGGTTCGCGGTCCAAATTTTTTAGAACCGGTATATAGCGAGTGGTTCTTGGGTTTGATAGAAAAACCGCCCACCCGGACCATGCTCACCCCTATGCAATAGAGTTTTCGTAAAAATATCAATCGATAATTAGGTACTAGATTGGAGGGCCTTGACAATTTTTTCTAGCTAAATCTATGCTTAATAGTATATTCTAATATTTGTATGATACTTTTTATTTTTTTTTATTGAAAGTTAATTTAATTAATTTCTAAAGTTTGATATTTAAAGACCATATAAAGAGTATTATAAATTATGATTATTCTCATATCAACAACAACAACATTACCCCAATGCCTCAAAGACTCCAGTCCATTGCAGCGTAAGGGGGGTCGAATGTACACAGCCTAACCCCTATATTTAAAAACATAGCGCGACTATAGTGCAAGGACCGGCTCCTCCGAGATAGCAACTTTGAGGCGTTCAAATGCCTCCTGACAATCTTGACTCCAAACCCACAACTTATTTTTCTTCAGTAGCTTCGTGAGTGGAACGGCTATAGCGGAATAGTCACTGATAAATCTTCGGTAATAATTGGCGAGCCCTAGAAACAACCTCAGTTCTTTCACATTTGTGGGCGTCTCCCAATATGATAAAAGTAAATATTCTTAAAATGTTTATCTAAGAATTTATATAATTTTGAATCTAATTTTAAAAAAAAAAATGTCACGTGAAACAATAACATAATTAATACATACACATTTTTTTATCTTTTCTTTTTAAAAAAATTCAAATTAAAAAATTGTTTTCTTCCATTTTATGTATTTTTATTTAACTATGAAATTTTTTAAAAAGCATTTAAGGCTTATGTCTAAAAAAAACAAGACATAGACAATACAATTATAAATTATGTTAATATTAAAAAAATAAAAGAGTGTAGATTTCTTTTTTGGGATTCCTCAATTGTAGAAATTTCACTCCGTCCCGATTCAACACTGATCCAACCTCCGCCAGTGCAACAATTCATACACGAACTCCGCCATCTCCGTCACCGACGATGGATTCTCCAGCGAGCACATTCAATCCGAACAAGCGTCTCAAGGAAGAGTTACGATTTTCTTTGAACAACAAATCGATAAATTGCAAAAATTTTCACTTTGTTATCTTCTCAATTTTGGAAAATTGCCGTTTCGATCATTCGTTTCAGGTTTGTGAGCAATTTAACAGGAACTTCAATGATGGAATTATTCCTTCTCATTACCACTCTCTCTGTAAGAATCTATTCCTGTACTGTTTATTTATTTTTTTCTTTAGTATTATGTGTTTTAATTTAGTTTTTGTTCGTGTTGTGATTCAGATGCTTCTCTTTCTACGTTCAGTATGTTCCAGTACCAAAAAAGGTGTGAAATAGCACAACATTGTATCATTTTTCTTTTTGTTTTTGTTTTGGTAGTTTATTTGGAACCTGAATATTTGCAGTCATTTGGAAAGATAGAAAAAGAGAAGCTTATTATTTTGTAATATTTTGACTTATAGAAAGTAAAGAAAGGACTGTACAGTGTTCTGAATTCATCATCCTACTTTGTTAGTTTATGTTTTACATCAAATAATAACTGAAGTCCTAGAATCTTAATATTCATTTATATTTATCCCCTGCAAGGACATTCCATTGGTTTTTAATTTCTGGGCAGAAAATGCTCAAGTAGATCCACTAACAAGAAATAACTAAGTCAATTTTTCTATCGTGCGAAATACTTCTGGATAAGTTAGTGGTAAAAGAGCAGATGTTGAAGCATGGGAAGATTTGAACCAACTAAACTTCCTAGACAAGATGAAATATATGGTCTATTAATATGATTCCTAACAGGTCCATAACATGTTCTTTAAGGGGCTCTGGATCTTGCAGGGGTAAACCTGAGGACATTCTCGGTGACTAATGGTTGGTTTGGGAAGAGTATGAAAACTTAAAGGAAGTTGGGCGAATATTCTATAATTCCATTTGGAGTGAAGTGAATGAGACTTGGAACATATTTGAAGCTATAAAACTGGGAACTAGAGTTTTGGGATAAACCTAGGGCTATTTCTCAGGTAAAAGGTTTTGAGTGAAACCAAGTGACAATAAATGATTTTTATTGAGGAGATACTATCACTGAGACCTTTCTCAAGAGATCACTAGGAACTATTATAGTGGTATCATCATACTTGCCATGTAGCAAAAAATACTAAAATATTGTCATCTCAATTTCCTTCGACCCCAAAAAGGACTAGGTGAGTTCCCCAAAACCTACTTGAAATGTTTAAAAGGAACTTTTAACTTATTGAACTTTTTCTTTACATGTGGTTTTGCTGTGAAAGCAACTTTATCAGAACGAAAGCTACAGAAAGGATAGAGATATTTGGCATGGTAAATATATAAGACAGAAGTTCTTAGGATATGTACTTCTCTTTCATTCTGAAGAAAGAGTAAGTGGAGTATTTGTACATCAAAAAATCCACTGAAGCAACGGAACGAAACTGAAAATCTAATGCAAGAATTCCAAAAACCAGAATAGATGAGTAATTGCTAGACGTTCTCTTGTCCAAAAGAAACTCCCAGTTTGATGTTGGGTGTGAAACTCGTAATAATACTAGTAAGAGGAAAAAAAATTCTTGGATAAAGCAACAGATACATTGGCCTTTTATGAAATTTATCAACTACTAAAATCTTTTATTAATGTGTTGATCCTGCAGTGGTCGATGAACTTCCTGAAGACCTGTTCTTTTTAGTTTGATCACTGTTGCCGAAAATCATTAGTGCTTGATTAGTTGTATTGTTTGACTAAAGAAGTCTTAGCACTTTGTTTTTGACATTAGTTGCACTTTTGTTTCACAATTTATTTATGTAGCCAATCACCGTATCACTTCACCTCTTTGTGGGGCATCTGATCCTAATTCTGCAGAGACCTTGTTGAAGAAAGATGATAACACTAATGCAGTTGTTTGTAAGAAGAACATGGGATCATATCTTGCCGCAGCGACTCTTGATGTCCTCTATGTTGTATTTCCAGTCATTTTATGTTTAACTGTAAGTGTTGTGTCTGTCCTGTAATACTAACAATACTTGTGGTTCATTTTAACAAGTCCAATAAATGAACAGAAAGATCTCTATTTATATTAACATCTGAATGAAAAGGAAAGAGAAAGAAGATTTTGTTATAGACTGATTATTGTTTCTAGTCATTTGTTCATGAAGTAGTTGTTTCCTGTGTTCTAGTTGATCTCAAGTTTTGACAACTTGATTCAATACTATTCTTAATAACTGAGTAACTATTAAACTCAGATTCTGGCAGATTGGACATATACTAATGCAGTTGGGATGACCTTATTGGTGACATTCTTTATTATAGCTAGAAGGTAATCAAATCATAGAATTCTACAGCCATTCCATGAAGCTATTTACATGTATTTCATGTAGCTTGTTATGTTCAATGCAGATCTGGAGTTTCTGTTTCTCAGGAAGAGGGTGTCCGATCTCTTAGGACAAATATATCTGCATACAGGGTTGCTATGGTAATGCAGAATAATCACTATTTACATAATGCTTTCATCTACTTTAGTTGCTTTTTATTGCTGGAGTTACTATTTATGATTTTAGGGATGATTGCTGCAGAATTTTCTGACATGCATATGTATTCTGGCTGTTGACTTCAAGATATTTCCTAGAAGATATGCTAAAACAGAGACCTACGGTACTGGCTTGGTATACAACTATCTTTATTCTATTGCCATATTTGTGCGTATTCCTTGATGCGTTCACTGAGCGCCGGCTGAGTGATTGGGAACATTCCAATCCGCAGTTTCTCAGTTATTAGGCAAAATGGAAGTTCTAATGACCCTTTAACAGCATCGGCGGCTGGGATTTAGATTGCATCAGTTCAAAAAAAATTTAAGGTGAAGTTTTCTTTGAGATATAGAGATTAAGGATTGAGCCAACAGCAAGCAATTGCAATACTAAGGGTTATTTCTGGAAAGGAAACAAATGGAATATAAGAGATGATCTGATGGTATTGTTTCTAGTTAATGAATGGAATAAAAGAGATGATTTGATGCTATGGTTTTCTAGAGTAGACCAGGTTTGTTCTATGTCATTATTAGTGTTACTCTGTATACTTTCTTCTTGTTCCAAACACAGTAGGATTCCTTGTATAGTTTTTAAAATCGCATTTTCTCTCTCATTTTAGGCGTTGACTTGTTTAATAAATCCTAGGTAGCATTTCAATAACATATGCTCATTTGCAAGTTGTCATTATGAAAGTTCTTCTCTCTATTTTTCCTTCACCGTTGTTTGTCTTATTATAGTCAGTTCCATCGTATTGAGCTCAACTTCATTGGTTCATTCTTTTTGTTTTTGTTTTTTCATCCTGGTTCTGTCAGCTTACTACTTCTGATGAACCTTTTGCTGTAATGTAAATTGGAGTTAGAATTAAGTACCTTTTTTTTACCTTCTGGTTATATCAGATGGACATTGGAGTTGGTTCGTTTATTGTGGCAAATGCATTGGTTTCCCGACAGGCACGTGGAATTGCACAAACGTAAGTGATGATTCTCGATTTGAATTTTTATCATGACCATTGATGAGATGTTACCTCTTGTGGATGGTGCTATATAGTTTGATATGTTTCTCTTTAAGGGTCGTTTAGTAGGGTATATAACAATAGTACTGAATAGGGTGTACTAGTAATGCTGAGATTAGTTATGTAGGAATTATTCTTATCCACTATTTGGTTTGGTATATTAAAAATAACATATATTGCATAATTTCAAATGCTAGTATTATTTTCTCTAACACTTCAAGCCAAACGACTCTAAGAATATTCTGGCTATCACATATATATATATACTTCTGTAGCAACCAACCTAGGTAATTCTGTGTGTAAGTAAACCATGTGAAGATAGCAGGGTGATAAGCAAAATAAGCAGAGAATTTGTTACTTGAATTGACTTGACCCTTGCCGTGCTTCAACGTTTTTCCCTAGTTTATATGTTGCACTCTAATTCTGTGGGTGACTAATAAGAATTGAAAATATCACTCTCATTCATGCAAGCAGGTAGAATTTTTGTAGTTAAGTTTGCACTGAAATACAGTGGCAAGGTCATGTTGCCTCATCAAATAATGTGGATGCCTAAAGGAGTGATGTTTGATGTCCACAAATCACTGTCTATTTACATTTCATCAGATGCATTAGGAGCTTTAATGGGAAAATAAAAATGTCACGATCCAAAATGGATCGTGAGTGGCACCCACACTTACCCTCTTAGGTGGGCGAACTAAAGATACAAATCCCAACCTATATTAGCAGTTCAACTTATAAAATACAATATTAATGCGGAAGTTCAAACTTGTAAAAGTAAGAATTACAAAATCTACTTAGTCCATTACATAACATTCCCCAAAACCTGAAAGTCATCACATCAAGGACGCTAATTGCAAAATACCAAATCTAAGAATATCAACACTGAAATAAATGCATAAAATAGTTTATGTCCGAAAGGTAAAGACATCATTCCATGACCGAGAGATTCTGACATGGACTAGAAGGATAGCTCACCCTCGAACCTGATGTACTAACGACCGGCTAGAGCTGATGGCGAATCGAAATCGATGAAATACTTGCTGCACTCCAGAAAATTAAAACAAAGAAAAATACGAGTAGGAGTCAGTACGAGCCACGTGCACTGAGTAGGTATCATCGGCCGACTCCAAATAAAAATTAATATGCATAAAATAATAGCAGGAATCAACCATAACACTTAACAGGTGGCAATAGTAAGAAACAAGTATACAACTAATCAATGATATCAATAATACACATGCGGACTCAAGCCTCCACATCACACTTCTTTTTGGAAGATAGGTTCTTTGAAATTAAGTATATTAAATTATTTTAATGTGTTTTCCTTTATTATTATCGTGCCCGAACGTGGCACCCGATCCAACATATATATATATATCGGTACGTGACACCTGATCCTATAATATATGTGTCGGAACATGACACCCAATCCTATAATATATGTGTCGGAACGTGACACCCGATCCTATAATAAATATGTGTCGGAACGTGACACCCGATCCTATAATAAATATGTGTCGGTATGTGACACCCGATTCTATAATATATGTGTCGGTATGTGACACTCGATCCATTATATATAATTCATTATTCCTTATCATTACTTCTCACTTCATTACCAATGTTTCATCAAGCCTTCTTTATTCAAGGCATCACTTTGAGAGATCAAGTTCAAGATTATGGGTTTCATTGTCTTGGGATTATCGACCAATCACAATAATATATCAGTCAATGAAACCACAACAATTAAGTGCATGGAAAATATCATAGCTTTACTCAATGACTATCAATCGCTATTAAGAGTCTCTCTATTAGATCGAACAAACCATTACCTCCACCGAAGAACCGAAATCAAGTGAGCTAATCCATTAGTGCATTCCCTTTCCTTAACGCCTCAAAACCTTTCGAATCTCTAAAATTCCAAAACCCACAATCTTGTCACTTTGTAATAACTTCAGCAAGTTCCATGATATCTTCTTTCTTGACTATGTTTGGAAATTTTGGTAACTCTTCCACGTTAGATATGCACCAGGGAAGTCCAGGTGCCATATCTCCTCAAGCATATCATCATAATTGTTAAACCAAGATAGAAATATGGAACCAAAGGTGTCGGGTAAAATAAACCCATTGGGAGAACATTAAGAGCTGTCGGCCTCTTCTCTTTGTATTTTTGTCTTCTTTTTTTTTTTAACCTAATTATGTATTAAAAGGAATTAATTCTACTATTTTATTTTAATAGATATAGGACAAGTGGTTTAGGATTTTAACTAAATTATCACTTTAACCCATTAACTAATTTAATTATCTAAAATTATCCCTAAGCTAAATAACAAAAGTTATCGAATAGTCCAAAAAACTCTTTTAAAATTTTTAAGATAAATCTTTTATGGAATAAAAATATCTAGTACTCAAAATGACCTAATGGATCGTTACATTAGATACCAATTTACCCACCGTTCTTCCTCGAACGGTCAAAAGAAGAGAAGGAAGAATAATCTATGTTAGCCAAAGCCTGAATTATGGTCTTCTAAAGCCTGTGTACATCTCTCCACTTTAGCTCCTCCTTAAAATCATTTATCAAGATCAATCACTAAGAACTGGACTTTTTGATTAAATTTAGGCAGATTTGCAATCAAAAACAATTTGCAAGTCACCTACTAATTCATGAACCTAATCAGAACCAAAACTTACTCGATCATAACACAACCATTTGGATAAATCTTTTCTACATAATCCCGATAAAATTTTGAACCAATAATATCGACTACAATCAGAAATGAACCTGAACTAACCGCCCCTCACTCATAATGCAAAAACCATCACAGATATTGTCAAGATTTCATTCTTACAGTTAACTCTTCTCACTAGCTTAAGTTATAAAATGTGATCTTTCGACATTGAATACTCATCGTAGAAAATTAAATTTTTCTAACTCAACGAAGGAAATGATCAAGTAACCACTTAGCAATCGACAAATTCAAACATATCAAACCTCTAACAACACTATCAAAAATAATAAATCAATAGTAGTGACTGTAAATAACCCTTATGAACGATAGATCTAGACTTGTAGGCCCACATTTTTATGCTATGTAAAACCAAAAGAGAAGTGGATACAGGGGGAGAGCGAAATCCCTACATGTCAAACAATTATTAATATAAAAATTCTCCACTCCACACTGATTCTAACATGGATGGTCATTTCTGACCTGGACACTAACCAACAACCATATAAATGTGAACATAATTTGAAAATGTTTATGTGCCACCACCATCTATCATTATTTGGCATCATGTGAAGATGCTAGCATGTGCAAGCGTACACACTCAAAAGCAATATCAACCAGCTAAAATTAATGGAGCATGTTAGATTTTTTTTTTCAAAGAAGCAACTCACCTGAATATTTCAGACTTACCTCACCAGGATTTTGCAGAATCATCCATCCCCCTTTCTTAGTATCCACAACTGAGGGAGTATATCATGGATGGGAACTAATAAAAAAAAAAGAAAAGAAAAAAAAAACACATCCCACCACATGTAATTAGTACATAATTGTCTGGCTAAAATTCAGTTGGGACGTGAACGGTTTCCACCATAATAGTTTTTCTCTGGACTCAAAGGTGAAAATTCATATCACTTTCAACTTCGAACGAAATATCTTGATGAGATGTTGTATTCCTTCACCTTTCTCAGATTCCTTTCATAACTTCAATTTTCAAAATCCTTAAACTGTTCAATATGTCTGATTTTCATTCATTTAACTAACTTGCCCACCAATCACATTCCTTTACTAGTAAATCATGATTTTTTTTCAACTCTAAACGAAAACTTTAAGTAACACCCTTCCTCAGGCCTTTTAATAATTAGAACTAACTTTATTATCCAAATAATGCATAAGTCCTTTCAAATGATCAACATCTCATATAATTCGATCACTTCATATGTTACGAATTCATACCTTGTGAAATCATACTACCTGGAACATAGACTTACTATGAAAAACTTGAATTCTAACTCCAATCATATAACCTAATTTCGCTTATCTGTGAATACTCATACCATAGAGATCTTTATGAGTCATGTATCTTAACTTATTATGGATCTCCCCTTTATGGAATTTACCATATCCTTTATAAAAATTCCAATGTACTAATTACCATACCCCAAATCATAAAGAGAGCTTATCACCATATTTAAACCGCATATATATAGGGTTTTTTTTTCAAATATTACCTAATAATTTTCTAACCCAAATCAATGATACGTATGCCACCATAACCAAATCAGAATAGATAGAGTCACGTCTCTTTAACTTCAATTCTCCACTCTCTCAGAAGATACATCTTTGACCTTTACCATCAAAATGAATGTCTTTGTTCTTGTATCTTTCTATAGGCTAACCTGCATCTCACTAATTTTATTCATTTTCGACTCTAGCACTTTTAAATTCTATTCGAGCAATGTCTCAACACATTTCTACATCTTTTCATACGATCATATCACTCATCAAATAGTAGTAGTTCATAACTTTATAGATCCACGAGTCATTATATACCATTTTGAATTCGTTTAATCAAAAATCCTTACCATATGATTGCATCCTGATCACAACCCATCACGAACTCTTATTATCATTATGCTTAGTAGCCATTGCCATCATCTTGAATTCAATCTTATCATCGACATGATACACTAAACCCAGTTATACTTTTAGAATCCAAAGGACTAACCTAATTTTAGATACACTCTCCTACTAAAATCCTTCATTGCCTTCATAAGCTTGTAATTCCAATATTGATCCACTCCAGTAGACGTACCAACCATCCATCACTAAAATATTCCTTACCAATGCTTAATCGAAGTGTTCATAGTAACAAACTAGTTGGTTTCTCGAGTGTGGATGCAATATTCAATCTCATTATACGAGCATATGATACAACTAATAACCCTTTACGTAATTACTATTCGCGCTTGACAATGACTATTCGTTTTCATATACCACTAGTACTACACCATAAAAAAAATATTAGATACACCGCTAGAACGCATCATCCACCGGTAGAACACATCATACTTATTAAGAAAATAGTACCCAAAGTAAATCATAAACTTAAAGTCTCACACAATTATATACTATCTTGGGTATACATCTTAGGCCCTTTCCTTATCTAATGACTTAGTCTTAATTCACTATTTTCATCTAAGGGTCACATTCACCATACTCGTGACATCAAACTTCTTTCAAGTCAACAACTGAATTTCTCGCTTATGCTATGTCAAGTCTACTAGAGCAAACCTCCAACTAATAGTATCACTCTCGTTGTGATATCCCCCTTTTCATAATACTCACCTAAAGTTGAAGCTTAGGATTTAGTACTAAACATGTACATCCATACTCGTTACATATTATACTAACTCTAAACTACTAGATAAAGTCAAGAAATATTGAACCACTGCATCTCATGATAAGAGATCAATCTTTATCTCATAGTATATATAAGTATAATCTATCGTCACACTCCCATTAAGTAGTATCTATCTTATCCATTATACCTCATTACCTAACTAAGTTCATAGCTCCATAGATCTCATGTAAGTCTTATTTCAAAATCACGAGCCTAGTTTAGATCCACCACTTTATGCTATTTGCTCTTCTATTCAACACCTATACTTGATCTTTACTAACACAGTGGCATGTTAACATCAACTCCATTCTTATTCGAGTGTACTTCATGTCATACCAACTAGCAACTCTTCCTCTACCTTTTATCCTGAAAGCTAGATAATACTTGCCGCTTTTTAACCAAAACTCAGGAGAGACTTGACTTATCACCCCAGTTTTTATCTTATCATCACATTACTCTTAACTACCTATTTCAATTATCTATTATTCCCACTCTTCATGGTTTATATGTTTTTCTAACTCTATGGTTATTCTATCACTTATGGTTTACAAAAGCCTTGAATCACTTTCTCCCGAGAGGGATCAAGTGTCACTAAGTATTTATAGGCATAACTTAACTATCTTCTCAAGAATAACATTTTAAGAATGGTTTGGAGAACGGAGTGCAGTACATCATATCTTGCTCTAGCTCGAACGCATGATACACATGAATAAGAGTGCATTATCTCAGATCGATAAACTTAAGCACACAAATTGGCTCTTCTCAAGCATGATGCAGTCTCTTTACATTCTGAATACTTTATCTGAAGGTCACTTATTAATAATGATGTGGTTTTTCTATTTCAACCAATTTAAGTATGAGAGGTAGTCAAACGAATTTAGACAAACACACGAATTTAGACAAGTTTCTTAAAAGTAACTCTATTACATAACTTAGAGTGTGAAAAAGATCAGATACCAATTGGTATCACCTAGATACCAATTGGATTCGAGTAATAGCACGAAAGAAATAAAGAAGGGAGTTTTCCTAA
>JAOTQR010000100.1:19232693-19243332 GCA_025774065.1 Solanum ossicruentum
ACTTGGATGTGAAACATTCCCCTAAATTTTTTCTGGACTTGAGTTAAGTAAAAGGTTCCAATATATTTGAGCTTTTTAAAGTTGTGCATTGCAATGCTTGTAAAACAAGATAAACTTTTAAGATATAACTATAATAATTAATTCTGAATGTAGTAGTAATCGGGCTTATGGCAGTTTATCTATTGAAACTTTATTTAGCAAGAACTGGGGGTTTTATTTAGTTTTTTGTGGCTATTTCTTTGATATACATTTGTAAACTGCTTCCTAACATGGGATACAGGGGTTTGCTAATTTGTTTAAATGGAAGAATTATGTGAATAATGCATGTTCTTAGGTGAATGTTTCTGATGTGGGTCGGGAGAACTGAAGAAAGGTACCTATGTGTAGAAAAACTTGCAAACATTGGATTCCAAATGCTTATCAATCAAAATAAAATGCTAAGCTAGAGATAAGTTCAGTATGTTCTGAATATAACAGTAATCAATATAGCTATATTAACATCTTGCAAGCTGGTCCATCTAATATAACTTCATTGAAGGACTGGGGGTCCATTTCCTTTTTATGGGTTTGTTCTTTGTTGAATCTAGCACATGTATCAAGTGTTGCCTATGGTGGAATACCAAGGGGTAAGGTAAGTTTGTAAATTTCAGGACAAGTAAACATCTAGATCAACACACACACACACACACACACACCTATATATATATATATATATATATGTCTGTGCACGCACACACCAACTCACTGAAGAAAAATAGTTATTTTATAATTGGAAAAATTAAGTTAATGTTGTTCAAGTTTTGAAGTTCTTCCCCAAATTTCTGGAACAAGGCAAGAAAGCTTATTTGGGATACCCTTCTTATAGAGGATGTGAAAACTCTTGCAAGGACTAATCTTTTAAAGGCTGAACAAAACATGCTGACTGAATAACTAATTAGCTATTTCTATTTTCTCACTTATATCTTTTCTTAGAAGGTCTTGGAGAGTCATCTTTAACCAAATATGATATTTAATTTCATTTTATGAGCATTATCGACTTTATCTGGGTCGAAGGTGGTTATCATGATATTTTCAGTACTTAATTGTCACAATGCCCCCTTTTTTAGTTTTATGATTGGCTATTTTGGTTTAGCAAATTGTTTCTTTTGATATCAGGTTATTGGGGGTTGTACCTTGTTTCTGTCCAACTAGGCAACTATCTTTTCTTTGGAAAACCTGGAGATTCTGTGCTGAGGACAAATGATTGGGCAAGGATTAGAGTCTGGATTATCTGTCTTCTATTCTGGTCTGATTTCTGGCTATGGAGTATTTTGTTGTCCACTTCCTGAATTTGCTGTCTTGCTTTTAATTGCTGATATTTTTAAGCTTGTTGTTTCCTCTTCATGTTGTAGGTTGTTGACCGTTTTCCTAGATAAGCATGTTGAGAGGGTTTCTCGCAGAATGGTAAGAGTGTATTACTCTGGGAGTTTTCCTCTTTTTATTTCAAGTAGCAAATAGCTTAGTTTTCTACCTAATTTTATGTCAAATGACTAATAATCTCTTTCAACAGTGCAACTTGGCTTATGTTACTGTAGTATTGGCTATGAACCTTCAGGTAATATTCATAGAAATTGGCTCTATATTTAAATGGCTTTCTCTTCTGCATTGTGTTTCAATAATGTTCTGAGCTGTTTTTGTGTACTCTTCCTGTCTGTTACTTATCCAACAGTAAAGATCACAATTCACTCTTTTATTTTATCTACTTTATGCTGATTAAAGTTCTTTTTTCATAGTTAGAATGTGGAATTGCCTCATCCCTGTGGCTCCTTTTGTTTGCTTAACTGTGGCAGCTTCTCATTCCATCTATCCATATCCCAAACAGTTCTACACTTGTAAATGGAATTTGCGCTTGCCAAACATACATGTTAGTCTTATTGGATGGATGTATTTTTTGTCTCTTTAAGTTCATAGGTTTTCTGATGTTTGCTCTCATCAGTTATTTCAAGACTGAGAGCAAAGGAAACTTAGATTAAGTGTATTAAGAATGATTTTGGACAAGATTTGACAGTAGATGGTGAGGCTAAAGACAGATGATAGGTTATTCCAGGCAATTGCTCAACCCAAATTACAAGGATGACTTGGTCGATATTCATACATGTGTGACAGATGATAACCATATGTGAATTCATAGATAAACCTATGTTGAAGTAAAAGATATGATGAGGATACTAATTTTGTAATGCCTTGGTGAGGTTATGTGATGGCTAACCAAGCTATTCAATGTTATATTAAGAATTGAAAGATACCAAATGAGTGGAAATGGGTACCCTTTTGGTTCCAATAAATAAGAATAAAGGAGATAAAGATGTTCGAACTATTGTTGTATTAAATTTTTATATAAAATATTATATATGTATATGTATATATATACATATATACATACACATACATACATACATACATATATATATATATATATGTATGTATGTATGCATGTATGTATGTATAAATATGTTAAAAGCATGAATTTCCATAACTTGAATTAAATCACATTTAATACCCCCATCAAAAAACACCTAATTTTGTATATCTTCTATATTTTATATTTATGTTAAACATAAGTTTCTTGCCTCTCTACCTCTATGAGGTAGTGGTAAGGTCTGTGTACATACTACCCTTCCCAAACCCCACTTGTGGGATTCCATTAGGTATGCTGCTGTTGTTGTATATTAAACATATGTTTCTTTTCACATTGAAGGGTTGTGACTTTTTTTATAAGTTATGATCTTTTCGAATAGTTATGTCTTTTCCAAAGAGTTATGACTTTTCCTGAAGGTTGTGACTTTTCCAATAAAGCAAAATAAACACTTGTTCATGCTATCCTGTGTTGGTTACATATATAGAGGATTTCCTCTCATGTAAACTAAAAATAAGACCACATTTTATCATTTCAAACTTGCAATTTTTTCTTTTATATTTTTTTTTTAAATAACACACACACACACACATATATGCATGTATGTATTTTAAACTAAACTAATATAATATAACATTCGAAAATAGTGATGAGCAGAGATACAGGAAGATTAAGCATGCTGAGTGGGTTCATGACTGGTACAGCAACGGAGTATTTTTGTTAAGATCTGTGCAAATTTTTAGAGAGAGAGATATCTACCTGATGTTCAGTGATTTAGAGAAAGCTTATGGTAGTGCCAGTAAAGTAGTTTGAAAATAAAGAATTCATATCAAATATAAATACGATAAAGGATACTTTCAAAGGAGCAATTACAAGTGTGAGAACAGTGGGAAGAGATATAAAGAGATTTTCATTCAATTCAGTGCCTAAAAAAGTGAAAGCAAATTTTACATGATGGTTGTGGGAGCAACAATTTTATACTGGAGTGGATGCAGCGTCTCAACAATGAAATATATCCAGAAGATGAATGTCTGGAAATGTAAAAGATAATATGGATATGCAGTTGAAGATCGGACAAAGCTTGAAACTATTATATCAAATTGAACATAAAGGATAAAATGAGAAAAAATATCAGTGAAGATGGTTTGACCATATTGAATTGGTTTTTTATAGGTGTGATATTATGATGATTAAAGGTGCTAAATGAGGATAAGGTAGACATAGAATCAAATAGGAGGAGGCTATCTTAAACAACCTATGATTTATTGGAACCAATGCGAATTTAGCTAAAAATAGAAGATAATGGAAGCAAAGGACCCATATAGACGATGCTAGTTTGAATTAAGGTTTAGTTGTTGGTTTTTCTGTTACATTAAATCTGGTGCTTGTCAGGAATACTTTTAGTTCAGTAGAAACTTTTAGTCTGTAGAACCGAGGGCCTATTAGGAAGAACCTCTTTACCCCAAAAGGTAGGGGTAAGGTTCGTCTACTTACATCCTACCCTTCCCAGAGCCCATTTGTGGGGATTACACTGGATATATTGATATTGTTTGTAGAAACTTGTATGTCACTGTGGGAGTAAGCATAGGACTTGGAGAACTTATTTTAGAGAATTGCCAGTACTGAAATGAAATGGATACAAATAGAGAGGAATAGATGTAGATCATATTTTTTTACCCCAAATAGTTTGGAAATGAAAGATAGTGGGTTGATTGATCATTTACCACTTATTTCAGAACTTGATAAGTCCGATATTTGAGTGGAGATATCAGAAGTGATAAGAAATAGAGATGGAGAAACAAAAGTAGTTTTGAAGTCCCAGAAATTAACGACATTGAGCATGAGTAGTTTCATTATTATTTACTAAGTAGCATGAATCAAGCTGCGAGTTTAAGGAAAATTTCAACTTTAAATTTCTCCAAGAAGTCAATTAGTGGGATCATTAACACATCTTAGTGAAAAGACGTCTTTTCAGTAATACCATAGAAGATGGATGTCATTGAGCTAAGGACTAAAAGGTTGGCTGGTAACTTCTTTATCTTCTGTAAAAGCTTACCCTATTTTGTTTTTTGTGGTTGTTTGACCAACTTTCTGGGTGAAGTACGATGCTCATAGTTTTCTTCTGAAGATTCAATTTATTATACATTTACACAAGCTGTGTATTGTTTTTCCAAGGTGTTACTAACACATTCCAAAAAGTTTGGTCAAAGAGAGATTCATTTAACTCTTGATCAGGGAACAACCCGGACTTCTGGATAGAGGAAGACTTTACTAATTAGCAATTATCCCTAACCATTAAGTAAGAAACGATGGGAACTACGGAACTTGTGAATGCAAAAGATTCTATTGAAAAAGGATTCCTGTTTTCTTCAGGAGCTTGTGAATTTCTTTGGAATGTAATGCTGCATAATTTCATGCTGATATCTGCTGGCGTGATCCTTACAACGTTGCATTTTTCTAATTTTTTTTTAAATTTAGGCATGAATCAACATTTTCCCTTTCAGGTTTTTGCAGTTTTAACCCTTGCTGATTATGTACCTGGATATAAAGTTGCTGCGTTGATAGAATATTTTGATCGAAATCTTCTGGGCGCTTTCCTTCTGGTGAGGAAAATTATATTGGTGACATCATCATTCTATAAGACTTTATGTTCGCCTTTTCATCTCTGGATTATTAGTCATAAAATTGTCGTGCAATCGTGCAGGCTAATGTGCTAACTGGAGTGGTTAATCTTTCCATGGATACACTCTCTGTCTCACCATTCATTGCACTTTCTATCTTGGTTGGATATGCATATATTTTATCTATTGCAGCAGCAGTTGCACATTTTTATGGTATTCAATTGAAGTTTTGGTAGTGGAGCTTGTTCTAGTGTACACTAACTCAAATGTATTCTTTAAGCCATCCTCCATTATATGGCTGTTCTTAATGCTTTTCCTGTAATAGATCCTGTCTGTCGACAATAGATTCTGTAATCGAGGCATTGGCTGAACAATCATATATTTTTCCCTTGTTGGTTTAATGTCACACAGTACAACATTTCTGTTTATTATAAATGCACAGTGAGAAGTGTGCGAGAGAAATGACCGAAACATACTCACATGAGCATGTTATCGCGGCCTAAATCATATGCCATTGCTGTGCCAGAACAACCCAAAAGAGTATATGTGACAGGCAGCAGCAGAAAGAGTGAGACCGCAATCCCTCTTTTACATTCTTTGTGCATGCACTGGGTTGTATTGCCCATGGCCCTAGCCCAGAAAAAGCAAGAGCCAAACTCGAGCCCCATTTGGGAAATGGTACTAATGGGTCCCCCGAGAAAATAGGGGTCCTACAGAAAGAAAGAATACTGTATTTATTTATTTATTTTGATATAATAATGGATGGAGAGTTTTAGTTTTTGAGTGCAGATGATTGGTGGACTGTACTACTTTAGAAGAGAAAGCTTTGGTTGGTCACATGGATTTTGGATACCCTATACAGAGAGGGCCTGACATCTAAATTGGACCGTGGTCCAACGTCCATTCATCCGTCCTCTTCTCCAGATAAGGTGACATTTCCTGTGTTTCTACTTCCACATGGTCCTTATCTGCAGTTTACCTATTCTTCTTCCCCCCCCCCCCCCCCCCTCGCTCTCTCTCTATTTTTTTTCTTTTGAGTCACTCCTATTTTTTGCCCTTACCTTTTATTAATATGGACCCCTTGGTGACTAATGTACAATATAAGGTTGGTTATTTTTATCATAAAAGGATAGACAAGAACAAGGAAGCACATAGTGACGGTGTATGGCATATTTTTGCATTACAAATTAATTTTCTAATTTTAATTAATCATGGTGGCGTTCGAATCTGTTTCTGCGTATCTTGATTAATGCTCTGTACTTTTCTCTGAGCCACAAGCGTAGTAGGTGCTTGATTAAGAAGTGGAGCTATTTCATATTTTGGGTTGAACATTATTTATAGTTCACATATATTAAGACTAGATTAATTTCTATTTGAACTACTAGATTTGTTCTGATTTTTTTTCTCTTACTTCTCAGGGAGAATTTTTCTTGTTATATGTTGAAAGTCGTGAGCAAGCCGCTAATAAGTAGTACTCACTACTCCGCATAAATGTGAGTAGTTGGATTTGATAAGGAGTCTAAGAAAGAGAATTTTTTTAAAAAAAAATTGATCTAAAATAAGTCGTAGATATTTGTCTGACTATAAATAATTTTATTAAGAATAAAATGAGTATTTTAAAGTTAAATGATTTACTAAATATAAGAATATATTATACAAAGTTACTTGGTATTGTTGCTCGTAGAAACTGACAAATATCTTGTAGGTGTGAGAAAGTTGTCATAAACGTCCTGGTTATCAAAAAAATATATAAATAATGTCTTTTCTTTTTAGGGTTGATTTTTCAGGAAAATGAGTCATATAAATTGAGATAAAGGAAATATCATTAGATTAACGGTTAAAATGTCACACATAAGTATTACTCCTCCCTCCCAATTTATATCGCACTATTTGATCAGGCATGGAATTTAAGAAATATGAAAATATCTTTAAATTTTGTCGTCTAATGACTACAAAATAGATCTTTATAGATAATGAAAATTTTAAAAATGAATTATTTTTAAATATGAAAAGATTGTTCATTCTGGGAAATGGATCACATTATTTGTTTTGAATCTTTTGGCAACAAAAAAAGTAGTACTCGTTGGATGCCTCATGAACAGTGAGAAGTAGAGTAGGACAAGAGGAAATGACAAGGTTGATGTCAAAGTATCATGGAGGACCCCAAGTGAGCATTTACCTTCTAGGTAAAGTTCCAAATGTTTTGTTGATAATCATTTCAAAATCTTTAGTCAAAAATGAACTCCATATTTAATGAGTTGATAAACGTAGAGTCAAAAAAATAGAAGCATTGAACAACAAATGCATGCATCATGTATTCTATTTACGTAGCAAAGCTGTTCATATGGCAGCTTTGCCAAAATTGGTAAAGTTCGTCATCTTTCACGATATGTAGATACTATAAAGGATAGAATTTCTTAAAACCTATTATAAATTAGTAGGATACATTAGAATAGTAATGGAACAAAAACGTGTACTAATCTTTGATGTATTGATTTTAACTGTATTGACTTTATTCATTCTTATCAAACACGAATCTTTTCTACTTTTCTTTTCCCATTATCATGGGTTCACCTTCACCCATAGTAGAGACAAAATATGCTCAAATAATTGTACAAATTGAACTTGTTACTTGCTAGTTGTAAGGGGAGTGGTTGGGGATATTTGAGTGGAGGTCTCTTGAAAATAATTTTTCGTACTTTTATAAAGTGGGAACAAAATTGAGTACATAATACTCTCTTCGTTTCAAATTAATTGAATTTTTGGGACTTTTTTCAATGTTCAAAATAATTGAATTCAAAGTTCAAGATGAATGTTTGAAACTTTTTTCATATATGTCCTTCATTTATTGAAGTTTTACATTTTTTAAAAGATAAATTACAATACATATTTATAAACATCACAAAGGGCAATAGTAAAAAGCATGGTTTAAATTTTATCTGTAAATATTTTTCTTAATATGTGTATATTGACATAAAAATTTAATTAATTTGAGACGGAAAGAATATTCACTTGTGGAATTATATACTCCGAGTATGTTGAGGTTAATTGGGGAAGGAGAGACGAGAAATATTGTGTGGGAATCGAATGTTTTAGTATAAAAAATAATTTTTTAATTTTACCTTCTATTAAGGGTTTGTTTCTCATGACCAAAGATCTATAAATATTTAAATTAAGAGTAGGTGTTGATTGCGGGTATCAAATCCCGCCACTGAGATGTCCAGCGAATTCCTGATGATTGATGGGTAGTTTGAAGGACGAATGCTGGAGGGCAGCTTTTTATAGCAGATTGACCAAGGAGTTGTCCCCCTTCTTTGTTAACCGTCGCCGCATACACTTAAAGGGTTTGGTCTAATAATCAATGATGTGAATTGAGAATCATAAAATTTTAGATTTAATTTTTAACTTAGAGAATAATAGATGATTTTGAAATATTTTATACAATTAATTAAGGTGAATGCAAACTAATTCAAATATCCTTTTTTTTTAAAAAAAAAAAAAGTAGGTGTTGATAAGCCTTCATATCTGTGTCTTGGGATAGGAAGTACTCTTGTTCAGAAAATAATGCAATAATGTACGCCGATCTATTTTTTTAATGAAATAAATAAATTATGGTTCCCATAGAGCTGATCATGCCATCTCTTTCCTGTTCTTCTGTTGACTATTTCCTCTGAATCAGAAATTCATGGGTTCATTTGTGACATGCAAATATTTATTAGTATTATATATTATTTGCTGGAATTCATCATACGACCCCTTATAGTTTATGCAGTTTTATTATACATCCGAAATCAAACAATATTATATATAACTCAAATAACTTTGATTAGTTGAAAAGTTCGATTCTCTCTCCTTCCCGCAAAAAGAATTCATTAATTAATTTCTTTTCAAACTCATTTAGTAGTCTTTTTCATCTCGTAAAATGTGTTACTTCTCATAGCTTCTTATCTTTTATCGATCTTTATTACAACACAATGATGAAAACATCCTTTATAAGTATGTAGAATTTATCCCACAAATAAATATCAAGGATGTAAATAATATTTTAAGGGATGGTGGAACAATTAGCATAAGATAACAAGGACAACATATTGTTATGGTTATCTGAGTTATACTTCCTTCGTGCTAATTTATATGTCATCTTTTAATTTTCGAGAATTAAACTAATTTATTTTTGATAAAATTTATGATCAATTTGAAATATTTCAGAGACAAAATCAGCCGCTTTCGAACTGATAATTTGGAAAGAAGATATTGAAAAGCCATCAATTTCTAAAAAGTATCTTGGTGTGACCTTAATTAACGACAAGTATGTTCGTTTTCTGCTAATAATATTTTTATTATTTAGGTTTAAGCCTACTATTATTTCTATGGAGTTCTTTTCAGACCCTATAAACTGACACTAGAGACTCTTTTTGGCCCTCCCCCAATGAAAGCATGAGAAAAGGGATGTTTAAGACAGAATCAAAATTTTTACTACATACACTTTCATCTCCTTGTATGATACCACGTCCCTTCATGCCTTTGACTCGACACAACTCTAACGGCCAAGAGCGGAGCTACATTCATTAAAGCGTGATTAGATGAACATCTTTTGTCGATTTTTTTTTCAAATATATAGATTAAATATAAATATTTTGATATATAATCCACCGATCTATATTCTAAAAGTATGAACATTTTTGACGAAAATATTGGCTCATCCATTGCTGACAGATCATTTGATTGGAAATAAATTATTTGAAACAAATTATTTTATTATGTATATAAAATAATTTATTTCATTATTAAGATAAAAATAATAAGATATATAATTTAGGAATTATATAATATTTTAATAAAAATAAGGTTTTACATTTTATTTTGAGATCATCATATGTTATACTACATCAGAGATTATAATTTAGCAGAGTGAATAGATAAAAATGGGAGAAAGAGTATATTTGAAAAGATTAAAAGACATGAGAGCCACAGGAGAAAAGGTATATGTGTATCATCTAGGGAATTGGGTTTAGTGGGTAGAAAGCATAGAAAGAGAAGAAGGCAGTCATTTGTTGCAAATTTCCAATTCTCCAAAGGAAAATGAAAAAGAATACTTCCTTCTCATCCTTCTAAAAAAAATTATTACTTTTAATTTAATTTGTCACGAAATTTATTTAAAATAAAATTTAATTTTTATAGTTTTAAACTAATATCTTATTAAAAATATAAAAATATTATTTAATTTTATAAATTCAAATATATTATGTGAAAAGTTTTAAAAATAAATTATTTCTTTTAAAACGAAGAAAGTAAAACAAAATAAAAGTAAGAACGTGAAGGGTAGCTTTTGCACAGCTTGTTGTGTTGTTTTTATGCATAATCTCAATCTATATTCTGGGTCCACCTTTTTTTCCAGACACTCTGCCAGTATGTTTTGACATTTTCTATGGAAAATAAAAATAATTGGGAACCAAAACATGACCACCATCATATGACTTAACGTTACGTGTTTATGATCTAATTGTTGGGGAAACAACGCCAAAAACTCAACGGAAGTGCAATACAATCTTTCCCCAAATAAACTAATGAATGACAAGGCACAATAAACACCAAAATAATTTCAGCAGCAGCAATGCAGTAA
>JAOTQR010000100.1:19243432-19268798 GCA_025774065.1 Solanum ossicruentum
AGGTACAACCCTATCCTACACTGGCTACATAGTTTATGAGTTTAAATTATTAATTCTACTCTCACTCATATCGGTGCGCAATACTATTCCCAAAATAACTTTGACAATGCTCATACCTTAAGGAATAAGAGTTCTCAAAATATCTTTGATCTTTTGGGGACTTAGCCCGACTCAGTTTTTCTTAACTTCCGTATCTTGACTCTTTTCTTTGACTGAAAACAGTATCATCACAAGTATCTCAAAACATAAATTCATTTCTCAGCTATCTTGCAATTACCCAAAACTTCAAACCGTAAACTTCTAACTTTTCATGAAATAGATACAGAGTTCTCATAATTTCAACCATAGCTGTAATTCTTGAATCAGTATCCTAATTAGATAGAAATTATCATAAAAATCATATATCAAGAAATAATGCATGAACAAATCTTCAATGAACTTGGCCCAAAAATACGGGGAACCTTGATTCAACCGGGTAATCTGGAATTTTGATTGGAAACTAGTAATTTAAATTTCAAAATAGAAGGAGGATAACTTTTGGATAGCCTTACATACCTAGGAATTCAGATTCTTGGAAAGATTGGGAAAGATTTCTTGAAGCCCTAATCTTGCTTTGGAGACTATGATTAAGAGACTATGTTTGAATTTCATGGAACTTTTCTAACATTTAGAGAATAGGGATAGTGCGTTTTTAGGAATGGATCGGGTGAAAACCGACTAATAAACATATTTTGAGACTTAAAGTTGATTGCAAAATGACCAAGATGCCCTCCCAAATAAAAGAAACTTTTTCTCACTTTTTACACATGTTCGTGTCGCTCCAGGGGCGCGGACATGTGTTTTTTCGCAAATTTTTTTCAAGATTTCAACTTTCATCGAATAAATGAAAAAAAAGCTAAGTGTGGCTCAGCGTCCCCGGCGCGTCGAGCCTTGGGCGCGTAAACCTTGCTGTCCGGAGTTAATTAGTGAAAATTTTAATTCGCCTAAGACGCGAAACCTCACTGTACGGAATTAATTAGCGAAAATTTTAATTCGCCTCAATTGGTTAAATTTTTAGTCGAGATCATTTTCTCACTCAATTTTTCACATCAAATTTATGAACAGAGCATCGGAAGACGCGTTAAGCGCGAGAACAACTCTAAAGATATTTTGATCTTTTCACCGGGCGTCACAACCATTCTCTTTTTAGAGTACTTAAAACAAACATTTAATGGAAATGAAGGATATAATGCAAGTGAGATATTCTATTTGAAAAGGTGAGCGGGAAAAAAAAAAGCATAATACAGGGATAGCATCTTAAATTTATAATAAAAAAATCATGCATTTATTCAAATTATGATTTGTTTTGATTAAACGTTTGAATACGTGATAGAGTGTTTTTATTATACTTATGGCTTTAGTTTTGAAAAAGCTTCTAATCAAGTTTTCAAGCACCCATTATGTAAATAAGTTAACAATTTAAATTATATTAACTTTTTATTATAGTCTCAATAAATTGTAAAACCTTAGACACATTTTAATGAGATTGATGTATATAATTAAAGAATATGACATATTTTTTGTGGTTAACTTATCTCCGTAGAAAAACTTGATAACATGCGCAAACATTTTCTTTAAAATTTAAACTCAAAGTATCTTATATGAACTCTTTAATTATCATATGTTTGGATCACCAATTGGAATAACCTTATACAACAACAACAATATATTTGGTATAAATTCATAAGTAGGATCTGAGAAGTAAAAGAGAGATGCAACACAAGGATTATCTCGGAGATCACCCCATCATCTTAGTACTATGTACTCTTGTTCAAGCATACTTAACTTTAAAATTTGATTAAATTTGGCGTGTTAGACTGATAGAACATACTAAATGATACTTTTTTTAAGAGTATGGGGATTATTGATGTATTCTGTCCAAAAGAGAATACATACTAAGTAAAACAAAAAAATTAAAAGAAATATAATATCATAAGGGATGATTTTATACTTTTCATTAGCTCTACTTAACAAAAAAAATAACTCAAAAATGATTTTAGCTTTTAAAATTTTTGTTGGGCAAAACTTTTTTTTCTCTTCTGGATATAAATTCTAGTAATATTCCGACCGTTAGTTTTTGTTTATTAGACAAAAATTTGAAATATTTCAATAAGTTTACCCCCACTTTGAAGATATTGTAATGTATAATGCCTATTGAATGGAGTTATGATGGTATTAACTAACATGACTTTGTATATAAACGGCACAGATTATAAATCGTGATCAAAGATTAAGAAAATATTTATCATCTTTAGTAATAATAATTTTTTTCGCTCAATATTTATAATACAATTATAATTTATAATATAGCTTTAATTAATACATTTTATAGAGAATTATTTATACAAACTTTATTGATGGATACTATATTTATCACATACTTTAATACACTTATTATATATTGTGTCAATTTTTTATTAAACAAACACAATATATTTTGAAACATTTATAATACATTTATATTGCATACATAATTCACCTTTGGTATAAATACAAATTTATTATAATATTACTATAAATAATAGTAATAAATTAAGATTATCATTAAAATAAGTAATTATCTATACTATATTAAAAGTGTGAAGACCCTTTAAAATGTTGTTTGAATTTTTTACCCTTTATTTAGATAAAATCATCTTTTCATCATTTTCTTTAAATTATGTTTATAATATTGACTTTTAATATATATAAAAAGAAAGTGATAAAATAAGAATTTCTAGTCGTGGAAGATCCTAAATCTTCCTTATTTGATAGACTTCCATTTCTTCCTTATTTGAATTAAAAAAATTCTTCATTTTCAAGATTTTTAATTAAAATCAAAAAAAATATTACGTATACTCCCTCCTCCCCAAACCCCAATTAATGAATAGCTATAAAATGTCATTGTCTTACACACATAACTAGTTCAAGAACTCAGTGGGTATCACTATAAAATACTAATTGAAGTCTTATTATAATACTCCATACAAAGAGAGAAGAGAGTAAAACCAAGCAAAAATAAGTCAAATGTTCATTGGGGTTCTCAAAACAAAAAACACACACACACACAAAACCCTCCTACAAAGCAAAAACCAAGTCCTTCTAGTTATCTAAAAATCACAAACAAAAAATATCCCAATGGCTTTAGAAGCACTTTCTACCAATGAACTTCTCAACTTCATCATGTATGATACAATTTCCACCACCACCACCAACAATCCTGATGAAAATGCCTTATTTTTTGACCATCATGATGATGAAAATAATAATACCTATCTATTAAAATCTCAAGATTTTGGTACTACCCCCTTAGAGCAACAATATTTGACCGCCGCCTCCGTGTCGCCATCAGAAACTTCCAAGAAGCATAGTTTAGCGATGGCGACACAAGGGGGAGGCGGAGGGAGGAAGAAGAGGAGGAGAAGACCAAAAATTTGTAAAAATAAAGAGGAAGCTGAGAATCAAAGAATGACTCACATTGCTGTTGAGAGAAATAGAAGGAAACAAATGAATGAACATCTTTCTGTTTTACGTTCTCTCATGCCTGAATCTTATGTTCAAAGGGTATGTATTATTTAATTACTCTTTTTTAATATTAAATTACATTAAAATTACTATATATTTCAACATTTATGCTGTAGTAAGGTAATAATTTTTATTTTATTTTTCTATTATTTATGCATGATGGTAAAAGATTTTGTAATGGCTAAGTCAGAAAATTAACTTAGTTCAAGATTTAACATATACTCCATTAATTTTGTATATATAAATTATACATTTAGTAAGTACAAAGTTTTTGACTGTCCATCACTTGTTTTTCTAAAAATATTTGAAGAAAAATCAAACTTTTTATCAATAATAATATGAAAGTTCAGATACTCAATGAATTAATTACATATACTATTTTCTCTTCTGCAAATTAACAGTGTAAAGTTTTTAAAAAAAAAATCCTCTGAAATGACTGCACTAACATAGCCCTATTCTTCATTCATTCTTGAATTATGAGCCCTATTGCATATGACAACTTTTAGTCTCGGTCCCTCTACATCAATTTACACAAATCAGTTCATGAAAAGAAGTTTGTTTTTTCTATATTTTTTGCTTTGTGGGGTTTGATGTTAAGTACTATTATTTGTTTCTTTTTATTTTTTTTTAGGATTTAGGTACAAACAGGAAAAAGTTTTGTCGAGGATTCGACGAAAAAGAGGTTGAAAATAATTGAATAACAGAAAATAACGTTTTGGATTCAATTGTCTAAAAGACCCTACGTACATTTATCAACTAATAAATTAAATTTCAATCATTAATTATGTGAGTTTATTAAATGTAGTACTGTAGTTGGCATTTGATGAAGGAATATTCATGTTAAGAATGTCCTATAGACATTAAATTAGTTTCTTGAAAAAGACACTTCAATTTATTATTATATGGTTCAGGGCGACCAAGCCTCAATCGTTGGCGGTGCGATTGAATTCGTAAAGGAGTTGGAACACATCCTACAATCTCTCGAAGCAAAAAAATTTATATTATTACAACAAGAAGGTGATAATATCGGTACTGATAGTAGTAGTGGTGGTGATGATTGTGATAATGAAGTGTTAAACTCAACGACTCGTGAAGCTTTGGCCTCCGTGCCAGTGGAGTGTTTTCCGACCCCATTTGCTCAATTTTTCTCATATCCACAATATACATGTTGTCAATTACCAAACAAATACACATCAAAGAGCAAGGCAGCCATAGCAGATATTGAAGTGACTTTAATTGAAACACATGCAAATGTTAGAATTTTATCAAGAAGAAGATTTCGTCAGCTATCCAAATTGGTCGTTGCGTTTCACTCATTGTACCTTACTGTCCTTCACCTCAATGTCACAACTTTAGATCCATTGGTTCTCTATTCTATAAGTGCTAAGGTACGATTCAAAATGTACAATTTTTTTTAATTAATTTACATTAAACTTCTTTTTTTTTTATGAAAGAAAATGACTAGAGATTGCAAGAATCTATATAGCACAGGTACTTTTCATCACATGAAAATATGAGCCATTTTTATTTTAGCAAAAAAAAAAAAAAGAAGAAAGTTGTTGGAGGGTATTTTGGGAATTTAAAAGGTCTACTACTTTTTACTAATTTCAGAAGGCAATGATGGGTCAGAAAGGGTGTTTCTTTACCATTCTTGTATGGCGTTTCTTAGTAAAGTCATACTTGTCTTTTTGTACTTATGATTAAGAATTATTTCAAAAAAATGATTTTTTTTTATGTGTGTGGGGGTGGGGTTAAGGGTGGGGGTGAGGTTAAATTGTTCAATTAAATGATATTCTTATTTTTTATATCAAGCACATAAAAAGCTTGATGATAGATGACGATGAAGACTTCTGCTTTCTCTGATATCATGTTAAGCTACATTATCATTCGACATATGGTACATTTTTAATTTTTGTAAGCATGTTATAGTATATTAAAGCATAAAAAAGCTCTCATTTTGTAATTTGTTTTTTTTCAAGAAAAGGAAAATCTTTTTTTTAGTGTGTGTGGGGGTGGGGTTAGAGGGAGTGGGTGAGGTTAAATTGTTCAATTGAATGACATGTCTTACTTTTTTTATCAAGCACATAAAGAATTTGACAATGGATGACGATATATAAAGACTTCTGCTTTCCTGATATCATGTTAAACTACACGATCATTTGACATTTTTGTAATTTGTTTAAAATGTCAGGTGGAAGAAGGTTGTCAACTAAACTCAGCAGATGACATAGCAGGTACAGTCCACCACATGCTAAGAATAATTGAGGAGGAAGCAGTAGCTACCCTTTCTTGCCAAGTCTAGGAAACAGACCCCATGTTATCTTTATTTGTCATGTTTCTTTTTTCTCAGTTTGAATCCACTGGATAAAACAAAAAACAAAAAAAAAAAGCTTGTTCAATGTTCATATTAATTAGTAGTGCTGCTTTCTTGTCCCTGTACGTACAACATTAGCTGTGATTTTTGTTTATAATGTATGGCTAGTTTCAGTACAATTATTTCATCTTTTATACACTGTTTTCTATAGTTGCTGGGATATAATTGTCGGAATTATTTGAAACATTAATAGTGTAAAAAACATATATAGTAAGTATCGTATATTGAAAAATATGACAAGCTAGTAATATGATATAACAGATTAAATTTTAATGATAATGTTGATATCCTTTGCATTTTTGTCGATCTATATTTTAAATATGAGGATCAAGCTGCGTACATTCGATCCCTTTTACCCTGCAATGGACGGGAGCCTTTGAGGCAATGGAGTAATGTTGTTGTTTGTTGATATCCTTTGCATTGTTAGAATAAGATGTAGAATTAAGTTAAATTCAAAAATGAATAACGAAAAGTTTTAGGCGGCGTGGTCATTTCTTGAGTCAACTATCAAATTTAGCCCACAATTTAAAATGTAATTCAGAAATAGTTATCTTTTGAGGTAAAAATAATACTATATCTAGCTAAAATATGGAATAAATTTAATTACCACAAAGAATTTAAAATTTTGACAAGTAAAACTCCTCCACAATATGCTAAAATTCAAAAATTTATGAAGTTATAAATGCAGTTTAATCTTCAAGATTGTAATTTTTGTGATTCTTGAACTTATAAAGGTTTCAAACCCTAAGAATTTTTCACGGGATTTGTAAAAAGATATTATGCATGTTTTCTTTTATATATATATATATATATGCAACCATTATTAAAATATCTTTATATATTCGAAAAAAATTTCAACGAAAGATGTTCATCTAACTACACTGGATGAATGTAGCTTCGCTTGATGAGAGAAGGTTGTATGTATGATCGTCCAGTTAATATATATTTTTCGTTTTGAAAAGTGATTAAAGTGTAATTAAATAAGTCTTAATATTTTTTATTTATTTTTTTGTTAATAGAGGGGATAGAGGGAACCAAAATAATAAATATCCTTTTTGATAATTATGAGTATTGTCGTTGATGATTAAGACATGTCCAGCTTTCTCATGCATGGCCTATGAATTCCCTTCAATTTAGGGCAAGTCTAAATTTGTCATTTAATGAAGGTACATTTTTATTCTTCAACTTTATGTAAACTTTGCAAAATATTTGTCAACCGAGAAGATCCATATATTATATGCTCTCTCTTATATATTATGATTATATTTGAAGATTTTGTGTATGAATAAATTAATGGTGTTTAGACTAAATTCTTAGAATGAAATTTAGAGGTGGAGTTAAGATATTATGATTATGTGTTTTTAATTTTAATCGTTATAAGTAATACTAGATTTTAAATTGGTAATGTGTACATATTCAATATAATTTAAAGACAAGTATAAAATTTTTTTAATCAAAGTTAGTAAGTTGTTTTATACTCTATATTAAAAACTAGTAGTGGGTTGCTTTGTTAGACATTTAGCCTTGTAATATCTGTTTTTTTTTTCTCATCTTAGCTAGGTTGACAAAGCTAACAATTCGCCAAAAGAATATGAAGCTACCTAATTGCATACAGTAGTTTTTGGTTAACTGCTGCCCGTTCCCTTTGAAGAAAGAATTACTCCTTCCGTTTGATATTATATGTTACTTTTTGTATTTTGAAAGTCAAACTAATTTATTTTTGATCATCAAATTTTCATATATATTTTAAATATTTTGAATTATCAATTATCGTTACTTGTAGTACTTTTTATGTAGTTTGAAAATATATAAATTTTATTTCAAGAAATTTGAAGATTTCATGCGTAAATTCTCAGTCAAACTCAAACTGTTTGATTCTTGAAAAATGAAAAGTGACATATAATATGAAAGGGAGGGAGTATTTATTTATTTTTTCAATTTGTATAAAAAAGAATGATCCTTTTTTTTTGCAACATATTAATTTCAACTTTAATTCCACATGACATGTTTAAGATCACAAGACTAAAAGGACATTTTGATGCATTTGGCATAACTTTAATTTAAGATCACAAGATTAAATTTTTTTTATTTTTTTAAACTTCATACCAAAGTAAATTAGATTATTCATTTTGAAATGGAGGGAGATTTTTTTTTCCCTTTTCTTGGATTAGCAAATGTCTTTTACCTATCTCTTTCAGCCTTCGATAACAATGAGTAAGGTATCTTTTTGAGGATTTATTTAACTTATATACCTCAATAATAGTAGTAAATTATTTTTAATTTAACTGTATATTTTAACTTAACATGTTATATATAAATAACTTATTATAGTACTAATTTAATTTTTAACAAACGGTCAAAGATGAATTTCAAATTTTTAAAATTTATGAATTCTACATTATAATAACTTTTTAACTTATTAGGTTTTGAGTAATTTAATTATTTATAATACGTGAATTTCTTAATATAAATATCGAGTTCGAGACAAAGTTACTAAAAAGAAATTAAAGCTGTTGATGGACAATCATAAATTACTCAAGGTAAAAATTCAAAAAAAGGATGTAATAATACATGTGGTCCATCTCTAGCTACAATTAACCAGGACAAAATTCATTTAAACATTCTGAGACTCTTTTCCCTGTGCTTATATCTATAATTGTGCAACAGAAGATCATGTTAGGTCAAAAAGATATAGCAGTATTTCCATGTAATTACTGTCGAGATAAAAAGTTTCACATTAATGATTAATGAGATGGGTGGACTCCTTATAAGGCTTAGGCAATCCTCCTCCTTTTGAGCTAGCTTTTGAGGTATAAGTTAAGCCTAAAAACCTAATTCATCATGATATCAAAGAAAGGTCTGTCCATGCACCAGATGTTAAGCACTGGGCGTGAGGTGGAGATGAGTGAACTCCTTATAATGCTTAGGTAATTACCAACATTTCTAGGGGAAAATTGAACATCTTAAAGGAAATTAATGTAGACTTTAGCTGATATATATAAATTATACACTAATTATTATGCTTACTGTATTAAGGTTATGCGATTGAGTGGACAATTATTCGAATTAATATTTTTTTATTTTAGCAAATTAAATCAAAAGGTGCAGAGTTTTGTGGGTTCGATGCAATGCAAAATTACCATATATACATATATAAAATAAAGTTCATTTTACTTTTTTTTTTTTGTGGGGATCACTCTGCAGCTCTAATTAAAACACATGGCTTCTAGTGCTACATTTGATAGAGACTTTTAAACGTTACAAAAAACAATACTACACTCTTTTAATAAACGTACATTATTTTAAAAAATTATATTATATAGAAAATATAATGTACACAATTCAAGAACATTGTAATCATCTAATTTCCCAAAAATCCAAGAAAGATTTCCAGATTCTGTATAATGTACAAAAAGTTTTATCATCATCTGTTTGAGAAATGGATAAAAAACATGTGGCTACACATGCAAGTGCATGAACTCTTTATTTTTTAGAATAAAGTATTTTTGTTTTCCTTTCCGTATAGAAACAAATCAGTCCTTATGTTTTCACACAATTCAAGATAATGTATGAGAGAGTTTTATTTTTTTGTATATATGTGTGTAGAAAATTTGTTACGATTTTATTTCTTTGCATTTTTACAATGCTTCTTTGTGTGGTTAATGTCAGTGTACTGTTCGTGTAAGTCTATTGTGTTTTCTCGAAAAAACAAAAATGTTAAACGAAATGTTTTTCTTGAGGTGGATGTATATAAATGACATATCCTTAAATCAAACAAATAATTCATTAAATTAAAGAGACGTTTATGATTTTCCTTCATTTTCTTCTTATCTTTACTATGAATTGATAGACGATTAATGTATATGAATTTAAGTTTTATATATTGAAAATATTATTTAAAAAATATTAGGATTTAAATTTACAAATAATATAAGATCTGTTTAAATTTGACGTAGTTACATTCTTTTAACTTATAATAGCAAATTCATATCGTAGTCGTAATAGTCGAAATTGCACTTATAGTCACATTGTCGGTACATGTAAAATAATATAAGATTAATTTACGCTATTAAAATTTTTAACTTGTAATTGTAAATTCACATCGTAGTAATAGTGGAAACTGCACTTATTATATGAAAATATAGTCACATTGTCGGGTACATTTAAAATAATTTAAGATTAGTTTATAATATTTAAAATTTTAACTTGCAATAGCAAATTCACATCGTAATCGATTGTAATAGTGGAAATTGCACTTATTATACAAAAATATGGTCACATTGTTGGTACATGTAAAATAATGTAAATCCATCTTGTTTTAGCTTTCTTTCCACTAAAAGGGAGAAAAGGCAAAAAGAAAAAGATGATCGTGACCAAATTAAAATTTTTATTTTCCATGACTACTTTTTGATGCTTTTAAATTCAACTTTTGCTGAATAAATTACTTTCAAAAGTAAATAACATTTTATTTTGCGAGTGTTACTAATTGATCTGTCAGTAAAAATTTTGAATCTGTCACTGTTTTGAACATCACCACTATACATCCCTCTTTTTTTTATTTTTCTAAGCTTGAAAAAAGAAAGAAATATAATGTTACATTACATCAACTCAAGGTAGGTAGGTTGTATTTGCCTTATATGTGTGGTCATTGGTAAAGAAAATTATTTGGTTGTGTAATAGTTCTACTTTAGTATTTAAAAAGAAATTACGTTGCTCTTTAAAGGATCCTAATTTGGTGATCTAACAACACTTGTCTAATTGTTGAAGGACGGTCCTTAATATATTTTTCCTTTTATGAAATATAATCCAAAATGATAATCTAATGAAGCGGTTTAAGCATGTTACACGATTAAAGTGTTTTGTACTGCCATTTGCTTAAATGATTAATAGTGATTGCACATGCTTGGTTTCATCTTTCTTTAATATTTTTCTTTTGGTTTTGGAAGAAATAATAGATTTATTTTTGGCATCCCTATAGGTCTATCTTATTCTAGATCTTGTAACTTAGCACAAAATAACACTACTTTCCTTATGACTTACTTTTGTAAAACTATATACTTGAATTGTTTCCCAATGACCGAGTCTTTCCACGACCAGATAGAGCCAAAGATTCATTATTTTTTGGCTTTAGGGTGTGATGGAATAAAACAAAATGACTTTTTAAACTGTCTGCGCTTCATTCAATTGTGAAGTAGTAGTTAGTCAATGCAACTTTTGACGCTCATCATGGGTCATCCGGAAACAGTCACTCTATGTTTTAAATATAGGAGTCAGGTTGCATACATCTGACCCCCCCTTACCCCGCAATGGTCGGGATCCTTTGAGGCAATGAGGTAATGTTGTTGTTGTTTCCCATTGACCGATTATTCTCATAGATATTTTGGTTAAATCAATATAAAAAATAATAATAATAATAATAATAATAATATTTTTATATAAGAAAATTTAAAACTTTCTCACTATTTCAGTAAGAACTTATTTTTCACCATGTAATTTTTCTAGTGAACTAGTTCAGTGAAAAATAAGTGGAAAACTCTTCTATTCTAGAAGTAAAAAAAGGCAACTCCTTATCCGAAAGGGCTTGAATAAAAAAAACTGATTAAAAATAAACGATATTATTAAAATTTTGATAATTATATTAATGAAATATAAGTATGGGCAAATGCAATCGAAACACCAATACTAATAAAATTGAAAATGATATACTAAAACAAAACTAGCCCATACGTGACCTCTTATTTTTTTTCCCTAAGCTTGTTGAGAAAGAAAAATGTTTGGGATTTATCATGAGGTGCGCCCCGGTCCATTGAATTATTACCTATAATATGTTACAAATTTAGAGTTCAAAATTCAAACATGAAAGTAATTTGGAGTATATATTATATATTTTTCATCTTAAAATGACTAATTTTCAATTATATTTCAATCGATGACTAAATATTAGCAATAATATTGCCCCAAAAATTGGACAATCGTGCCAAAGAAGCTTTCGATTTCGAGCCCATATTTCGGGAATTGAGAGCCTCAAGGCCCTAAGAATTTTATGAGCCGAAGGCCCAATTCAGATAACCAACACTTGCGTGTCAATTGATCAAACTTCTAAAATTAATTTAAGTATTTTTTCCAAAAAATAAATTAGAAAGTACTTTGCAAAAACAATTTGTGTTTGACTAATCAATTTTAAAAATGCTTCTCAAATGTATTTACAAATTTTCTAATTTTAGTATGGTAGAATACAAATTAGAGCAAAGTTCTTTTATCAACTCCAATACAACAGTTGAATCTTATTATAGTGAAAAGGAGATGAACTGATGACAACTCACAAAACCTCAACTACTTGAAGCAAAAATCTATTCAAACTTTTTTCCTTTATATGAACTCTTTATCTAACAGCATAAATGCGAAATCCTCCTAATTTTAGCATAATTCTCAGCCTGGTCATCCGATAGACAGGCATGATTCTGTAGTCAAAGAAAATTTCACAACGGTATGATCATGTTTTGTCCTCTTCCGCGTTGAGGGAACATGAATAATCTCCCACTGGAAAAAGATCTCTTCATCCCTATAGGACTTGGCACAAAATGTGGTAATGTGCTTACTTCTTCTTCCCCTACTTGTCTAGATGTCCCAACATCTCTATTGTGAAACGGGCAATTTCCCATTTCACAATAATCGTCCTGATCAATCTTTAGTATATCAGCTATAGATAAAACACCTAGCGATACTTGATCCATTGATACTGATCTTCTCGTTAGTAGATTCATATTTTCTGTTATTAGCCTCTTGGGAGGAAATCCACTTTCTGCTACTTGTTCAGCTTCCTCTCTGATCCCTAGTTCTATATCGTTTTCAGGCTGGTTTTCTGAGGCTCTTTCGTTTATCAGAGGAGCTTCGATGACTGGAGGAGGTAATGGAGGTGGTGAAGCATTTACAAACACTATATTAGCACGACAAAGAGGGCAGTTGGAATGAGATTTAAGCCATGTATCGATGCATGTAACATGAAAAGCATGGCTGCATTTTGGTAAAAGCTTAAGGCTTTCATCATCTTGAAATTCACTCAAACAAACAGAACAATCTGCTCCCTCAGCCAATCCACTTCCTTTCTTGTACTTAAACACCATAATCGACTTAATCAGAGATTCGTCTAAACCTGTTGTGTTCACATTCCACGCCTCATTATTTGAAGGATCATTCTCTTCTAATTCTGAATCATTAAGATGATTCTCCCTTCTTCCTAAAGCAATCCTGTGTCCACAGCACTTTGACATTATGACATAGTAGCTAACTAGAAGGAAAGCACTGGTAAGTATTCCGATGATGCCGATAACTAGAGGAGAGAAATTTGGACCAGAATCATCATCAGCTGGGAAATCAAATGGAGGTGGAGGTGGAAAGATTATATAACACCATTGTGGGCAGTATAAACTGCAGAATCCTAGAGAACAATCCCTTGTGCTCATATGTGGTGGTGCCCATGTTCTTGAACAGGCACCATTTATCGAACTCAAGAAAATAAGACAAGAAAAAGAAACATACCATCACACTTTCAAGAACAGTAATCTTGACACACTAAGTCAAACCAAGTTAGAGAAATGAGAAAAATTGATACTGAAAATGAAAACAGAGAGAAAATACGATGTTTGCGTTGAAAGTGTGAAGGTGAAAGAGGGAAGCAGAGATAAGGTAGTTAAATGGAAAGCAAAGAGAATAATAAACCAGGAAGAGGGAGTGCTTTAAGATAGGGTATTTTACCTTTAGTTTTCTTCTTCTTCTTTGATTTTGCTTCTCTTTTCTTTTGTTCTTTTTTTCTCTATCCCATCTTTAACTTGCTTTATTATTGATAGTGGTATGTTGACTAATCATGTTGGTAGGGAACTCATCAAAGTAAGCAATGCTTTGATTATGGTTTAAGCCACTTTAAATTAACTCAAATCAGTATAAAGTATAGACATTGCATTAAATCCTGTGATTTTTATATAAAGATATCTACTTCACAAAGTTGACCTTCCAAAGTATCTTCATCCTTGAGCAGATCTATTCAAGTCACATCCATCAAGAAAGTAAAGAAATCTTGTTTACTAGCTCACTGAATTCGATCCAATGATACTTGCGTACGATTTGTTTAGTTTCAAATAATTTCATTAACTTATTGAATACACAAAGTAAGAAACATTAGAGTAGACCATACTTATAAAATCAACTAAAAGTATTCCCCATTATCTTTGTGACTTTGACATGGGAAATGGGAATCTTGGCTATATAGCCACTTGAGAAAAGAATATATTCTTTTTGGGGTTCTTGATGATATTTCGGTCCAACAAACACTACTTTTTAAAAGTTTGATGTTGTTTCTTTGGCATTTCCTGTGTCTGGTTCTAAATATTGATCTAAATTCAGGCAGTGGATAGGGAAATTATAATGGAGTAAATCAGTTAATGAAGTGAGATGAACTAGAGGAGCAAAGAGAATGTAATTGAACAGAAATATACCAGTCATGAGGTATCTTTTCTGGATAATGTACACAACAACAACATACCCAGTGGAATCCCACAAGTGGGATTTGGGATGCAGAACTTACCACTGCCTTATAAAGATAGAGAGGATGTTTGTGGAAAAACCCTCGTCTCAAAAATCAAGCCCAAATTGTGTGTGTGAGAGAATTCAAGCATGATCAATTATGTAACATCTCCAAATTGTAATACAAAGAAGTACCTTGACCTCACACCTCTTTTTTCAAAAAAGAAAAAAATCCATTTCGATAAACCTAAATCTCTACAAAGGTCATTGTATCAATATTTGCTTTTTCTTTTTTCGCTAATCCTCCCAAAGAACTTCCTCAACAGGAGGTTAAAGTCCGCATTTCTTTGGTTTCTCATTTACCTTCTTAGCTTTTTCTTTCCAAGCATATCATTGAAGTTTTGCAAAAGAAGAAGCTGATACTAATAATTTAACAAACTCAACCAACGCCTTTGAAGAATCTCTTTGATTCCGTAAGCAAAGACAGATTTTCACAGAAATTCATGCTTCAGAAAACGTAATGACTAGTGTAATTTCCTAAATATCAAGGACACCCAAGATAGAAATAAGACGATAACTTGACCACTTAATTTTCCTAGTATCTTGTCTCTATATAACAAGGGATATACATGTTGGCATGATCATCAAGAGAACAACTCTTGTTAACTTTTGCTTTCTCTCTTGAATCTTTGTCTAAATATATATTAAGTGGAAAGTATTTCCCCTGAGATCCTTCCACAGGGAGGAGTGTGGGATTGGGGTGGGTAGACATGGATACACAACGTAAACAGGGTTAATACTTTTCAATAGAGTAGTGCACAAATCTTCAATTTCAAGAGTCATCAGTGAGAAAAGACATTAAACTCATTGCATATTTGTTGCATATCTCCTGTGTATAATTGTGATAAACACACTTATAGGACAACAGAATGAAGGATGATGATCTAGAGTTTTGCCAAGACCAGCCAAACAACTCTCTTGAATCCATCACTAATTAACTTGGGAGGGCAATTATTAATCACATAAAACCGCCACAATAACATGAACACATATTAACTTAGCAGGGTGATCAGTAATCACAGAAAACCTTCAAGATAATATCAATACAGATTATCGTCAGAGTTGAATTTCAACTCATTTTTCAGGGTTCGATAGTGGACCTCTCATTTGTAAGGTGATTTATACAAACATTTGCTGAAGAACCTCTCAATAAGCAGAAGAGAATACAGTTTGTATGTGAAAATCATATAATGTTGCAAGGCAAAACTTGACCACTGATACCTATCTTTTCTTTTTCTCATGAAGATTGATATTATATAACAAAATCATCAGACACACTTTCGAGACTAATAAACTAGGAAACAAGATAAAAGTCAACAAAATATGACCAAACAAACATGTCAAATAAAATAGATTTGGAATCTACAAAAAAAATGGTTATCATGTAAAAGTCACCAACTTTGTGCATAAGTAGAAGAGAAATGTGGTTTAAACAGGACCTTGATGATCCATAGAAGTGTTATCGAGGGAGTCCCCTATGGCTCTTCAGGATTTTGCTGGTTTGGTGTTTCTTCCTTGTTTTCAGATCCATCAGCATCCCTTTCACTGAATTTCAAGCGAATTGGCCGGCCCATCAGTTCCTGGTTTTTTATATTGAGATGTCAAACATACATCGCAGTCTTGACACTTAAGTCATTTACAATACAAGTATTTCAAACATTGTAATAATACATATCTTCCACAAGTCTCTCTAAATATAACCGATAACACTTCCCACAAGTATAATTTTTCTTATGATCAATTACCGTACTTATGTTCAGTAAGTACACATCTAATGGAAGGAAAGTTATCAAGGAGCATCAAGATAAATAAGTGGAAAATTCAGATGTATAGCCATTAGCAATTCTAATACTTTCAAAACTACTGGTTAAGGCATCTTAGACATAACCACATTTGTGCGTGACGCATACAAAACTCAAGAACTATATATAACATATTTAAAAAGAAACTAAACTACTTGAAATTATTTAGAGATCCAGTATTAGGCTATCCAACCCATGCACCACAAAGATACTCCGTGCTCGCTTTATACCTTGAATCCGAATAATAAAACCCAAGGCTTTTTCTTTACAAAATTTCTTGCAAGTGTTCAACTAGATCTAATCAAATCTTGAACTGTGAACCAATGCTGCGTACAACATGTTTCTGACAGTAAGTGCCAGTTTCAACAAAGTGTGACAAATTTCAATTAATATTTGAACAATAAAAATGAAATTGTGTAACTTATTTAAAAAAATTGACTAATTGAAAAGACACTCCTCTAAAATATAGAAAGTAGAATAGTACAACAGAGAATGCTACATAAGATAGAAGGATTATACTGGAAAAAGAAGCTAAGCTGTTAAGGGAATGTAGTTTGTTTAGGTATACCTTTCCATCTAAAGCAGATAGTGCACCCTCTGCTTGTTCTTTTGTGTCGAATGATACGAAACCATACCCAGCAGCTCTTCCTGAAGCATTGTCAAAAATGACCCTGGCTGAAATTGGATTGTAGCTTGCAGAGAAGAATTCTCTCAGGTGGGTAGACCTCACTTTCCATGCAAGATTAGAAACATAAAGTTTATGTCGTGTTTCCCCTTGGGGAGGAGTTGGAGGAGGAGGAACTCCTGGAGGTTTCTTAAATCGCTTTGCATATGATACCCTGATGATCCTTCCTGATAATTCCTGTACCACCAAAACATGGATAAAGAAGAATGAAGAAACAAACAGAAAAAGGATATAGCGAAAACTATAACACAAAGAAGCGTACACATTAAAAGAAAGACGGAGATTGCATTATGAAAAGAGTAATCCCTTAAGACAAACAAAAGAGAAAGCTAAGCACTAAATTCTTCAAGCTTCCTACTTCGATTAAGAGTGAGATTTCATCCAGGTCATTGGCAACTAGGGTGCATGTAATCTTTAACATAAAAAGTGTATCTCAATCCTCAGATGCAGGAGTAACCCATTCATTGTTCCATGAATTAACTTCTGTAGTGACTTTCAGATGTCAATGAGATACAAGTTCCTCATCTTCAAATCAAATGCATCCATGTCCCATTTATGACCCAAGAGAAGTTGATCTCTGCATTTGCTTTCCTATAAGGGTGATAGCAAGCGTATTTTCTTTTCTTTTCTTTTTTCTGTTTATCAGGATGGATGTGCAAGCAAGCATATTTTTCTTTTGTAGTTTTTCAAGAATGAATGTGGTAGCAAGTAAAGCAGCATACATCCACAACCAAGCAAGTACACTGCAGGTTCCAACTCTCTGACTTGCAACAACAAAACATACCAAGTGTAATTCCACAACTCTGTTTGACTTGAGTAGGCTAAAATGCATAGAATGCTTAGTGGAAACACACACCAAAAGAGAGATGTAACTCCCACTCCTTCAGGTTCTTTAAATTCATTAGGTGCCCGGATGGCCAACTGACCAAGATCAATTAAGTCAAATAAGTCCCTCTCAATCCCTTTTGGCAAAGTCAGTAATTCTTAATCAGTTGTTATCTCCATCTCATTTTTCTCTAGGGTTCTTCTTCAAAAGCCATTTTTTGCACACAAAAAATAAAAATGGGCTTCAGCTACAGCAGCATTTTGAGAAGGAATTGCTTGTTACTTTAAAAGAGTTATGCTAACATTCTTTAATTGAGATGACACAATATGAGTGTAATGGCCGTATTCTAGAAATCTAGCTGGTATAGCACGACTATATGCTTTAGGAACATCTTATGATGGAACACTCTTATTAGAAACTAGTACTAAACATATGTGCACCATAAGGAATTTGTATCCCTCAGTAAGCATTTCCATGAAACACCAACGTAAATTGGGCGCCAAATTTTGTAAGAAGCAAAAATATTTTAGTTACGGAAACCCAAAGGGCAGAACATAGGGCAAAGAAAAACGTGTTCTCACATATCTGTTTTTCTCTCAGATCCACAACTGAAGTACTCTAGTAGATATTTAATGCTTCTAACAATCATTAGCCTCTGAAAATATAAACCCCTCCATTACTTTAGGTAAAATACATTACGCTAGATCTTTAACTATGCGAGAGTGTGTGTGAATTTCAGCTCACCATCTACAGTTTAAAAGAGTTGGGGGGAAAAAAAACAGCAGAATGCACAAATCTTTATAATTACAAAAAAGCCAAAAGAAGTATTTTAGCTTAAGCATCATTAAACAAGTAGATTATCAATTAACCCCAAAATCATTAAGAAGGCTCTATTCAGTATTTATCAATGTGCAACTTCAGATTACCAATGACATAACCTTAGATAGGATGGTGTGGAGGATGTGTACTAGGGTAGAAGGTTAGAAGTTAGTGGAGGGCTGTTTTGCTCTTCGAGGATTTAGGCTTGTTGGTCTCTGTAGTTATACTAGCCGTATTATTATAGCTCTTGCTTCTGATATATATCAAGTTGTTTACTATGTTGGATTATTGCACTAGTTTTTGTTCTTGTTTCTTTCTTATAAGCTTAGCGCTGCTTCCCTCATTAGTTGCTATATTTTCTACGTTATTTTCTTTTCCTCTGTACTTGGATTTGCTGCATTTGAGCCAAGGTCTTTCAGAAGCAGCCTTCTACCTCCACAAGGTAGTGGCAATGTTTGCGTACATTAGTGGGATTTCACAATGTATGTTATTGATGTTGTTACACAGAACATTTCTTAATGTTTTAACACATGCTATTAGTGCCTAATGCTTCTATATTATCCTTAGTTTGCTAGACATCTTTCCTTTTCTCCCACCCTCAAAATCAGTTCTTGAAAAAATTTTGAACAATATCTTCCACTACAAGGATAATCACACAGGAGTATTACTCTCTACAGTGACCTCAGAAAAATACAAAAATAATGCTAACTACAAACAAACTTCAATTATTTCTTTCTAGCATAATTAAATAACCCAGAACAACAATTTCATTATCAAATGCTTCATCTTTAATCACATCACAGGAAATATAGCTAAAAAAAACTTACATAAGCATCCAATTTGTCAATTGCAGCCTGAGCTTCTTCCCCAGAAGACATTGTCACAAAGGCAAAGCCTCTACTCTTTCCCTCTTTGGTCTTTATAATCTACCAATTGAACCCCCAAAAGGTAACAAGTTAACACCTTTTTTTCAACAACCAGGTAAACATATTCAAAACTGGAAGAAAAAAAAAAGAATACCTCAACATCATCAACAATTCCATATTCACCAAAGAGCTTCTTGATATCAGGAACAGTCAAAGACCATGGTAAGTTAAGAACAAAAAGCTTTCTTCTTTGATTATTCTTCGGGGGTTTCTCTGCTTTCTCTTGTTGTTCATCTTCTTGTACTGTTACAGCCTCAGTGACTTCAACTGTTGAGCAGTGAAGTTGGGAACATTGTTTTCTTGAAGGAAGAGGAAGGGGACAAAGAATGGATTTGAGAGAAAGACTAGGGGAATGGGCGTGATTTTGGAGTTTAATTGCATTGGGAAGCAATGGGAATTTGAGATGCGAGGAAGGAGAAGGAAGAGGAAAGAAAATTGAGGATGCTGATACTTCAATGGCAGCCATTGTTTGTGTAACACAAAGTTCCAGCTGCAAAAAAACTCAGAAGGTATTGAAAGGTTATAATGGTCATTTCACTTTCTCTCCTCCTTTTTCCTATAAAAGAGTTCTTTTCTAATTTTTGGGATATTTCAGTTTGGAGCATTATTGGCCACATTATAATTATGATAACAACTTTGGGATAATTACATTCTAGTCCAACTAATAAATTTACTTAATAATCTCTCTAATTCATATTAAAAAGTTGTCGGAGTGTGTGTTAACTGTACTTAGAGATTGAGATCCATGGAGTTATCTTCCATGGACCAGACGTACGGGGGAAATTGTAGAAGTAGAGAGAAGAATTTTTTATTGAATTGTATCAATCTTACAATATGGTGGATGATCACATTTATATAGTGATAATCATTCTAATTACAACTGTCAAGCACTAGTAACAAATTCTAACCACCTTCACTAAATTTGTTAGTTAACTACCATTCATTTAATACTCCCCCTCAAGCTTTAGTCTAAGTATGCATAAAAAACTCCAAGCTTGGGTAACAACATATGATGAGATGCTACCCTTAGAGCTTTTGTAAGAAGATCAGCAGGTTGTTGTTGACATATACAGGCTGCGCCAGTCCATTCTTAATTCTTTCCCTTACAAATCTATTGCAATATGCTTAGTTCTCTCATGAAAAGTGGGGTTAACAGCAATCTGCATAGCTGTTTTATTGTCACAATGCAACTTTAATGGTGTGGTAACAGTCACATTCAACTTCTTTAAAACTCCTACCAACCAAGAAATTTCTACCACTGCCCCAGCGATGCTCCTGTATTCAGCTTCAGCAGAGTTTCTGCTTACTGTATGTTATTCTTTTGACTTCCAAGAAATAAGAGAGTCACCCAACTTGACCATATACCCAGTCACAAACCTCCTAGTGTTAGGACAGGTTGCCCAATCTGAGTCACAGAATGTCTCAAGTTCTATACTCAGTCTGCTACTAAACAATAATCCTTGACCAGGACTCTTCTTGATGTATCTGACTAGCCTCAGGGCTGCTTCACAATGTGATAACTTGGGTTGTTGCATGAATTGTGATAGCAATTGAACAGCAAAACTGATATCAGGCCTTGTGATTGTAAGATAGAGCAATCTTCCTATCAATCTCTGATAGCCTGTAACATCCTTGAACATAGGATCATTAGTGATTCCAGATACCTCATCATATTAAGTTGTAGTAAGTTTTAACATTTATTTACAAAGGTGTATTGACTAGTTTTGCTCCACTAAGACCAGTATCTGAGATTAGCTCAAATGCACACTTTCTTTTATTGAGTAATATACTAGCACTAGACCTCATTATCTCAATGCCTAGAAAGTATTTGAGGTCACCAAGATCTTTCATCTTGAACTTGCTATGAAGGGAACTTTTCAACTCTTGCAACAGTTTGATGCTATTACCTGTTAGTAGTAGGTCATCTACATAGATAAGTATTACAGCTATATTTTGACCATCCCTTTTTGTGAAAAAAGAATGATTATTAGGACTTTGTGAATAACTAGTAGATAAGAGAGCCTCAATTAACTTTATATTCCGCTGCCTAGAGGCTTGTTTCAAGTCATAGAGAGACTTCATGTATACACACCTATACACATCTATTTGATATCCCTGAGGCATCTCCATGTATACATCCTCTACAAGATCACCTTGTAAGAAAACATTATGCACATCTATTTGATAAAGAGGCTAATTATGTGACGCTACCGCACTAATAACAGTTTTAACTGTAACCATCTTTGCTATATGAGAAAAAGTTTCATGTCCAAGCCTTCTTGTTGACTAAATCCCTTAGCTACTAGCCTTGCTTTATACCATTTAACTTCACCATTAGCTCTGTATTTCACCTTGTAAACCCATTTTGAGCCAATAACTTTCTTTCCAAGAGGAAGATCAATAACTGCCCAAGTCTTGTTCTTTTCTAAGCACTTATTTCTTTTTGCATTACTGCAACCCACTCGTGACTCTTTGAGGCCTCCTTGAAGGTAGAAGGCTTACAGATATTTGAAAGAGCAGTTAAGATGTTATAGGAACTGCTCAGTTTAGTGTAATGGACATAATTCTCAATAGGATAAAGGCAGGAAATGTGAGCTTGTTTTGAAGAACTAGGCACCACATAATCCTTATGTCAAATAGGAGGTTTGACAGACCTACTTGGCCTTGGATTGAAGCATATAAAACTGGTTGTATATGCAGTAGTGTTAGCTTCAGAACCTATATTTACTAGTGTAGGAGTTGCTTCTTCTATAGTTGTTTTAGTGTCATCCTCAGAGCTTGATACAGAATGCTCAGGCAGTTGCATGTTACTATTTTCTTCAACCAGGGAAGCTGCAATTCCATCTTGCTCATCATTCTGCTGAAAGCTACCACTAACAGTAGCATCATCTTCAGGAGAACCAGATATAACATCTCTTGCCATCTCTATAGACTATAGTGTCTTGTGATCCAGTAGGAAAAAATGGCACTAAAAAGTCATCTATAGCATTTGTGTACTCCTTCTAAACCTGCTTTGAATGGAAATTCGTGTTCTATAAATCTGACATCCTTACTAACATGAAATGACTTTGACTCTAAATCAAGTATTTTGTATCCTTTCTGAGTATCTGCATAGCCTATAAAAACTTCCTTCTTTGCTCTGGGAGCAAACTTGTTTGTCTTAGGTAAAACAGAAGTAAAGCAAAGGCATTCAAACACTCTTAGATGGTCCACCTTTGGTTGAGTGTAATACAGAACTCATGTGGAGATTTACTTTGTAGCACTGATGAGGGAATCTTGTTGATCAAATATAATGTTATTTTCACGCAGTGTCCCCAATAAGAAATTGGAATAGAGGTCTGAAACCTTAAGGCTCTAGCAGTATTCAATATGTATCTATGCTTTCTTTCAACCACCTCATTTTCTTAGGGTGTGTATGCACAAAAAAGTTTGATGTATTATACCAAGAGAAGCAAACAGTTCTCTACATTTTGAATTCATGAATTCAGTTCTATTATCAGACCTCAAGACCTTTTCTATTATCAGACCTCAAGACCTTTACTTTGATGTTAAATTGAGTATTCATCATTATCAAAAAATCCTTCAATACAGAATAGACTTTAGCTTCTGATTGAATCAGACATATCCAAAAAACCTACTATGATCATCAACTATAGTAACAAAATATTGCTTTCCATCAAAAGTTGATTTTTTATAAGGACCCCATACATCAACATGTATAAGCTGAAATATAGCACTAGATTTATGTAGACTGTTACTAGTCTGCTTTGTTTGGCCTAGGGGCACATATGACAAGATGATTGTTGAGATAGATTTGCACCTAGTGATCATATATGCTTCATTGCTATGAAAGATGGATATCTAAGTCTGAGATGCCATAATGTGGTTAAGTTGTCACTCCTTATTGTATCACCTGCTATTGCCTTTATTGAGTCTTTTAACAGATATAAGCCTTCATATTCTCTACCTATCCCAATTACCTTCTCACTACAAAGATTCTGCAGTACACAGAAGTAAGGGAAAAAACGAACACTACATATCAGATCCCTAGTCAGCTTGGAAACTGATAACAAGTTGAATTTGAAATCAGGTACATGTAACACACTCCTCCGCTTATGCCCTTCCATGCTAATAGAACTTCCTGTGCATGTAATATGAGCCTTATTTCCTGTAGGTAGCAGGACGGTGTTTGAGCTTTTATCACGTTGGTACTTCAAATCAGTTAGCATGTTCTTACGGGATATGAGATGATATGTGGCACCTGAGTCAATTATCCACTCACATTCATAGGTCATAGGTGTTAGTGACACATTGCCTGTCAGATTTACCTTGCATTCACAAGCATTTCCTGCATTTGTGAGACCTAAATTGTGTTTGAGATTCTTCACATGATTGTATTCCTCTTCTGTAAGTTTGATCTCATGTTCTTCTCCCTCAGTGTTTGTATAGTTGGCATAGGATTTGAAACTAGGTGCTCCAGTTTGAGCTTTGTACCCACTGGTAATCCCTATGTTGCTTTCTTGACCTTACTTTCTTTACTCTTAAAGTCTGTAGGATATTCAACAACTCTATAACAATCCTTACTTAGGTGATTCCTATATACACAATGCTCATATGCATTGTCCAGCAACTTCTTCCCTTTGAAACCTGGCTTTCTATTTGCCATCATAGTTAGTGGTTCCCTGTGAGTGTTAACAACACCTAGTATCCTCTGACTTTCTTCCTAAACTACTGTGGCATATGCCTGATTACCAGTAGGTATATTGGTTTTGAGCAATATATCACTTCTCACATGGCTATATGATTCATTTATGCCCATTAAGAACATTAACAACCTCTGATGATTAAGATGTTCAACATAGAGATTTGCTTCATCACAATTGCATAATGGAGCTGGAACTAACAGATCTAATTTATCCCACAGATCTCGCAATTTAGAGTAGTAAATTGTAACAAAATTAGTACCTTATTTATAGAAGCTAATTATGTCCATAACTTATACACTCTAGTGAGATTAGATTTATCAACCTCTCATTGAAATCATCCCATACTCATTTTGCATTTAATGTATACACGATAGTGGCAATCAACTCTGGAGCTACTGTGTTGTTGATCCATGAAAGCACTACAACATTGCACCTTTCCCACTGATTGGCTAGTTCTCCTTTAAATGACTTTTTCAAACAGGTTCCATCAACAAATCTTAGCTTGTTCTTAGCTAGCAATGCAATAGGTAAGATAATGCTTCATAAACCATAATTTTCCGGACCTATGAGCTTAACTGCAATTAAGGCTACACCTGGTGTATCCGAAGGTTGTAAGTAGAGTGGATGATTAAACTCTAGGGTTGTATTTGTTGACTCTGCTATTACAGAGCTTCGATTTTGTGATTTCTTATACGCAGCTTATGGATTCCCAGTCCGACTGCTCTGATACCATGTTAACTGTACTTAGAGATTGAGATCCATGGAGTTATCTTCCATGGACCAGACGTATGAGAGAAATTGTAGAAGAAAAGAGGAGAAATTTTTATTGAATTGTATCAATCTTACAATGTGATGGATGATCGCATTTATATAGTGAGTAATCATCCTAATTACAGCTGTCAAGCACTAGTAACAAACTATAACCACCTCTAACAACCTTTACTAAATTTGTTACTTAACTACCCTTCATTTAATAGTGTGGCATATTTCTTAAGAAAAATATTTGAGACATAAATTAAGTATTGTTTTATACAACAACAACATACCCCAGTGCCTCAAAAGGCTCCCGCTCATTGCGGGGTGAGGGGGGGTCGGATGTACGCAG
>JAOTQR010000100.1:19279379-19306225 GCA_025774065.1 Solanum ossicruentum
AAAAGAAAAGGATGATACATAAATGAACCAGGGGGAATATGACGTACATGCAAAAGTTTAAATTTATGTCTAATATGCAACAAAATATTTATCTATATTTCCTATGAGGCATAAGTTCTACCTTTTGCTTGTTTGATAAAATTTGTGATCAATTAAGTAGATTTGTTATCTTGAAATATCATAAATATTTGTTTTATAGACAAAACTTATTTATTTCTAATGGATAACAAAAGTTTTGCCTAGAGATATTTTTTGAAGTGAGGACTACTTTTAAAAGCAAAAATACACAATTTAAATTTATATAATTTCATATAATTTTGACTCTTTTAAAAAATTACAAAAATTCCTTATATGATACAAAACTGCAACACTTATTGATATAAATTATAATCTCTATTTCTTCATGTATCATAGTTAAAATCTCTTAATGCTCCTATCTATTCGACATGTATCACTAATTTAGTTTTTTGTATCAAAAAGAAAAGATGTTTAGTATTTTTTAAAAAAATTAATATTAATTAAAATTAATTTCAAAAGGTATGGAATTTGTGTAAGTTGCCCTTTTTTAAAAAGATTGTTATCATGACCAAAAATCAAGAGTAGCCCTTTTGTGATCTCAGGGAAGTCCATGGAAGAAACATCGAACTGTGAATAAAGCCCAATCGGTCCATTTCAAGACGTTTAAACCAAGGCCTTTTAACATATCTAAATACTTTTTTGTTTTTCCAAGTTTTTATGAAAGTAAAAATCTTACCATTTTACCAAATTATGTAACAATTGGTAGAGTGTTCTTTTTTTTTTTTTTTTGGCAACAACATGTCAAACATTCTTTTTGCAAAAATCCTTCCAAGTTTCAGCACGAGTAACCAATATCAGTTTGAAGTATACTACTTACAATATTTTTCTTTTAAAAATCCTCAATCAGCCGTTGCTCGTTTGCAACGAGCATTTCTTTATTAGTAGAACCTCAATACAGATACTAGATATCAAATACAAAATATAAAAACCATGTATATTTTTGTGTCGGAGTGAATCCCCAAGTTGTTTTTGGCTCCTCTAAAGGATTTATTTTCTAGTTTGAGTCTAGAAATTTTAATCTATAATGGCAGACATATTTGAAAGATGGAAAATAGAAATTCCATCTTTAAGGTGGATAGAGTCAAATCAATTATTCGTATTTTATGGCTTTCACTGTTTCTTCAGATTAGATTAGCTTCGACATTTTACCCATCGTGGCCTAAACTTTGTCTCTGGAATAGTTCAAAGTGGAAAAAAAACAAATAAGTAGTATTAAATGAGTAGTTCTTTTTCTTGATTTTGAGAGACAATATTTTACATCGAATGGAGAAAAATAACCTAATTCATTTTCAAGAAGACATTTTTGTTACAAGTTATTTAGACTCTTATTTCGTCAATTACACATATAACTTAGCAGTATTAAATGGACAGTTAAACTAAATTTGAGCGGGTCAAATTGATCTAAGTTAATAAATAAATAGGTTATTGACTTGCTCAAATATTAATTAGACTACAATGAATTAAAATAAAGGTCATTCGTTAATTGTCTTATTCTATTGGTTTACCTTTCTACAAGTTATGGAAGTATTTAATGATAATGTTATCTTTGTAGTATATGAATGAACCTATCCATATTCCTGTGTTGTAGGAAGAATTCTGTACTAATATTCCAATCACAATGATAAGGGTCATTTAGTAGCTGATTTAGATACGAGTTATTCGTATACATTAAATTTTATATAAGTAATATAATGTTTGATTGCTAATTAAGAGGCAAATTATTTATGTATAAAAAATCGATATATAATGTTTGATTTTGCATAACTAAGACATTAAATATGACTACATTAGAATTTGCATCGAGAAAATTCCACATTAGGGATAAAATATTCCCTAACAAAGACGACTTCATACTTAAGAGAACTCGAACTCATAACCTCTGAGTAAAGGTGATTTCATACATAAAAAGGATTCAAATCCATAACATATGATTAAGGATGAAAGAACACTTACAAATCCACTACAATACTTGTTGATTACAAACCTATAGTATAGTAATTACTCCTATAACAATATGCTTATAATTATAAAAAAAAAAGAAAAGTTGACTTTTAAAATGATACTCCCTCCGTCCAATTTTACTTGGCCCTTATACTGTTTTAGGATGTCCAACAATACTTATCTATTTTATGAAATCGAGAGATAATTTTACACTTAGTTCCTAATTTACCCTTATCATTAATTATGGTCATTTCCCGATTATATTTTTCAAGATATCTTATTTATTATATTCAAAGGGTAATTTGATAAAATTATCTCATTGTTTACTACTTTTTAATCCTTGTGTCAAGTCAATAAGGGTAAAGTAAAGTTAAACGGAGAGAATAGCAGGGGTGGGGTCTTTTGAGTTGCCCTTCTTAATTGTTTTGACTTATACAAAAATGAAGAACATGACTTTAGGCTTTTAACTTGGTAATTGGTACTTAGATACAGCAAATGGAAGAGGGAAAGACTAAGTAACGAGTACATAAAGTTTCCAAGATTTTGGGAGACCCAATGTTATGTTGCATTATTTAATCCTTCCCTACCATCAACATGAAGATCAATACATACAATATAGATTCAGATTCAAAATTTAAAAATTTATTATTTTATATAATAAGTTAAAATTAACAATAATTAATTTACAATTAAATATTCACAAAATACATGCATAATTAGATAAGATTATTACTGAATTTTATCTGAACTCATATGTTATATGTTAGATCTGCTTTTGACTATAAAAATTCTTTGACGTTTACCTCTAAAATTTTATACTGATAATTTTTCTAATTTCAATGCAGTTGTTAGTTAATAATGATGTGATAAGAAGCAATAGTCAACATTTCTGTTTCAATTTTTTTTTTCTTTTTTTCCTTTTGAGAAAGTCATACAAAAAAAATGTATCGTAGAGTATGGTTGGGCGTTGAGAAAATTTGAAGATAAGGCTGCTGAAAAATTGACAAAAAAAATAGTTGGGGAGTCCTATACCCAAAAAAAACAATATGAAAGTTCTTTTTTTGACTTTATGTTCCCCAAATATCACATCACCTTATTATATCAATCAACTCATTGAATCTTCAAGTTGGTTCATTGAATCTTCAAATTGGAGAAAATTAATGAAGACGTTTAAGTTTATTGGTGTGGAAGAATAGATTCCATCAAAACTTCAGAGAGTTACTTTTAGATATTGAGATACGTCAATTCATTTTAATTGTTATTTTTATTAAAATTAAATAGTATAAAATAATTGTCATATGGAATTTACATATATCCTTGTTCAATATATGTAGAAAGAGACTGATGTGGTAAAAAAAAAATAATTGAGATTGAAACGAACAAGGATACTTTGGTCAAGTCATCCTTTTAGTTAATATTGACATGAAAAAAAAACAGAGATACGTAAAATGAATCGGACAAATAGACTGAATAAATCTTTGACCTAAATCAATCTAAAAACTTAGCTCATGAGGAAGAATTGCTCAAGATTGTATAAAGAAACCAATCATCACTTAAACCACATATTCGGGTTGCTTTTTTCAATAAATGTTGGTTACATTTCTTTATGTTATTTGTATTAGGAATCAGTTTATGAATAAGTGCTCTTGGATTAGTCGGTCTAGCTCTGAATCTACGTGCTTATGACTTCGACTCTTCACATCCTCCTCACGCTCATGACTGAATCTATAGAGTGTGAACAATTTTAATATGGGGCTTAAAAATAAAACAAGAATTGAAATGGATTCACCTATAATATCATGATTTAAAAAAATAAAATTTAGATCTAATTCAGCTCTAAAAACTAGATCCAAAAATGAAGATTATCCAAAACATATTAAACATACCACCAATCATTTGTAGGGAAATGTGAGAGTACTCTTCCCATGTCCTCTCACTCTGAAGAGAGTGACTTTTAATTTGGTGTGAGGACAATTTTATACAAGGGTCCACTTCGAAAATAATAATGGAGATGGCCTTGCTATGAATATATCATGACCAAAAAATGAATTATTGGGCCTAATTAATTCAATGTTAAAAGATAGTTCAAGAGCTAAGAAGTACCCAAATCATATTAAAGAAACCAAATATTCCTTATGGGGCTGGACATTTGGTTTGTAGACAATTTTATATAGGGGGTCAATTTTGAAAATGAGAATTGAGATAGGTCCTATTATGATATTACGATTTTAAAAAAGTAAATTTTAGGGCTTAATTAGTGAAACCTCAAAAGCCAATACAAGAGCGAATAATTGCTCAAACTAAATTATAAAGATCACCATTATCTTATATGTGCGTGAACAATTTAATATGGAGAGTCCAACACTTTAACTTCAAAAATGAGAGTTCAAATGAATTCTGTTATGATTCACTAGTACCTAATTCAATCAAAAAAGTTAAAAAATTATATAAAAAAATATCATTTATCCCTTAAATTAAATTTTTCAGATACATCAAATTGAACAGACAACATAATATTTATGTTGGCAAATGTAACTCAACAAAGAGATATTTTGACCCCTCCTCAATACGAAGAAGGATGGGTTCCAGAGAGGATTGCGCCAACCAATACACATTGATCCAAAATGTGTATCGGGTCAAAATTGGGCAAGTTGAACATTCTAAATGTACAGTGTGAAGATGCATCCTTTTGAACAAGATAATATTAAGGCCTAGTCAAAGGATGTGACTTCACTATTAGAAGAAATTGACTTCACAATTTGAAATATCCAAACAAAAATCTAAATGTCTTCTGATCATAAATATTTCATCAAAGTCACTACTTTGTTTCAAGTTTTTTTTTTAAAAAAAAGAAATAAGCTTAAATATACCATTAAATCCTAATAAAAAATTCATTTATGTCATTCATTAAGAATTTGGTTCATTTTCATTTGAGAAAAGCCTTATCCTTATCGTAATTATTTATTAACCGAAAATAGTTTCAATTTTGCAAATTCATTTTTTACACATGGTCGACTATGAGTAGGTTACATCATCAAATTTTGTCAAAAAACTTATTTACATCATCCTTTAGAACTTTGACTCATCAATCATCTATACCATTTAGTTAACAAATAATGGGCATTTTTTCAAACGAAACCTTTAACCGAATGACATAAATAAGTCTTTTTTTGAGGAGAGATTAAAAAAAGTTAAAGATATAATGAATTATGCCATAAAACCTTATTAGTTTTCTAGTGGACGTTCGATGACATATTTAAACTTTTTTCTATTTTTTTAATAAAAAGTCAAAATAGATAGTATCTTATAATTTAATATTGGCATTCGGTAAGTAACTGTCTCGTTCACAAGTAGACCTTTCCATTGTTAACACAGTGAGCGCTTTGTACTCTATTTTGTTGCGACATTAACACAAGCAACGACAAAGTTACAAAATAACTTAAATTATATATACATATACAAATATATATTGACAAAGGAAATTTAGATAAACATTGGACCCTATACATACGCCCCTAAACACCAAGTTTTGCGTTAGTTTACGAGAAAAATATCAGTTGAAAGTTATTGCAATATTAATAATACAAACATATGATTCTACAAGACGGATTCTGCTTTTAAATTTTATGTTTTTGTCTTTTGAAATTATATGCTCAAATCATAATATTACTCTATTTATTTGTTTTACATTCCTTTTTAATCTCTTCGAAAATAAATATTTCTTTTTTTTAATGCATGATTCCTTTCATCCGACACACAAGATGTTGAAGAAGATCTTAGGCCTAACTCACACTCTAAAAGCTAGCTCAAAGGGAGGAGGATTGCCTAATCCTTAGTGCGTGGCCAACTGTCTCGGGGATCCAACATTGGATGAGACGGGCCCTGCTTTGATACCATATTGAAGAAAGTCTTAGGCCTAACTCATACCCCAAAAGTTAACTCAAATGGAGGAGGATTGCCTAATCCTTATAAGGAGTCCACCCAATACAAGATTAAATAGTAATATTTTGGTATATACATTCTACATACCTATAATTTAACACTGGAAAATTCCAAAATTTATTTTCTTCAAATCAGTCTTAGGTAAAAAGAATTAGACAAATAAACTGATACAGAGGGAATATTTATTAAAATCCGGATAATTTTTTATGCAAACATTATGTTCCATATTGTAATAGTAGGTCGAGTTGAACACCTAACTTATTACAGGTGGATATAGGTAGGCATTAACTAGTACTCTATGTTTAATTTAGCCATATATTATTGACAAATGAATTGCATACAAAAATAACGTGGATATTCTTTTCACTTTTTTTCAGTATTGTATAGAGTGACTTCTAGTGGAGAAGAAGAGTTCACTTGTCTTTGAAAATATTTATTCATGTGTAAGATCAGTGTCAATGAAAAAGTGATAACAAAGCACAATCAATAAATAATGTAGTGAAATGCATTTAGACGACTCTTCCATGTAAAAATAAAATTGGTTTAATTATATATGTCAAGACAAATTTGCTTTTTGATCTTATTAAAGAAATCTGAGGGTGGGTCCAAGCAACTTTGTATTTATTTATTTGATTACGTTTTGTTGAAAGCAAGATGATCCCACCTTAATTTCTTGCTTTGCCAATTTCCAACTATCAACTTGTCCATTTTCATTCATTATATCCAACTCTTATCCAATTTCTTGGGCTTTTCACCAATTGTGGGCCCTACTTCTTGGGCTAGGCCCAATTTAATAGGCCTTTTTAAGCATGTCATCTCATTTTAATTGAAATTTTGTTTTGGTAATAAAAAGCGATAATCAAATGAAGAAAAATACTTTAATTATGTCATGATTATTAATTTGTACTTATTTGTAAGAAGACGACATAAAGAATTGATGCTACACTTTTTTTTTTTAATATGTTACGATCAGAATATTATATTTCTAAATTTGGAAGCAATTAACTTTACCCTTCAAGTTACTCTTTGTGAGAAACTTTTATAATCACACAAATACTCTGGCATGTCTAGATGTCACAAGTTTTAAAAATTTTAATCTAAATATTATTATATGTTTTTAGATCACGAGCCTTCAAAACTTTCACTCTTAACTTTCATATTGATTCAAATTGTATGACACAATTTAAAATGGAGGAAAGTATTATGTAATAAATATAAAAATAAGAGAATTAAAATAACAAGTAAATATTATATAGCACTTTTAATTTGTATGTGAAATTTTTAGCTTAGAACACATATATTTACCCTCCATAGAGAAGTGGTCCATCACAATCCACATCAACAATGAAGGGGATGGACAACAATCTTCCACTTCATAGAAGTAACAATGTATGTGGACTTTGATTTAGAATAGTACAAGCAATTATGTTTTTACTTTAAGAAGAATAAGACTTGCAAATATAGTCTCTAAAATTAGCATGGCAAGATAATAAAGTTTGGTCCTTTGTTTTCCATTTTTCCTTGGTGCTTTTTAAACAATATCGTGATATACTATTAGAACCCGTTTTATTTAGCTTAAAAGCTGATTAAATCTATTATTAGCTTTTAATTTCTTTTGAGCTTATAAAAATGTTTGACAATTTTCAAAACAACTTAAAAAAAGTTAAAATTTACTTAAATTAAATCAAAGTTAAAAGCAGGAATCCCACAGTTTTTTATTTTTTAGCTTAAAAGTTGTTATAATTTGACAAAAGAATTACCTATTTATCCAAAATATTTTTTCATATCTCCAAAAAAATCCTTACCTATTTAAACATTCCATTTGTATTAAACCTTCTAATATTGGAATGTGAATATATCTTTATTTATATATATTGTCCTTCTTTCACTATTTTCTTAATAAATATTTTATGATAATAAGAGAAATACGTGAATAATAAATAGATATTATTATTTATGAATGTAATTAACAAATATCTTAAATTCTTTATATGAAATAAGAAACGACGTGCAAGTTAAATGTTTGAAGTTTCTTGAGAGGGCAACAGAAAATTGGAATAGTTGGTATTTTTTGGTAATTAAATATCTCAATCATGTTTCGATTTCGATCATGAAAAAAGATACATCTTAAATTTTTCATATGACCTATCCAAATTATATATTTTAAAAACTAAAAATAAATTGTGTATATATAAAATTTATTTAAATAATAAGTTTATATTGAATATTGAATCAAAAATAAGTTTATTTTACTTTATTTTATTTTTTAGACTAAAAAATCTTAAAATAATTGTTTTTATTATGTTAACAGCTTGAACGCTATTTCAGTCATTTTTAACTAAAAACGTGTTTAACAGCACTTATGTGCCAAATACATCAACAATTTTTTTTCAGTTACAACACTTTTATCCAAACACATAATTGTTTATTTCTCAAATAAATGTTAACACTAACTATGTCAAACAAGCTCTTAATATTGGATGTGATACAAAATGTGTTACTTCTCAGTCTTGGCTTTCCTTTAACAGATAAATTTTATGAGCGATCCACTTTACTTTGTTAATGAATGATCATGAGTCGAGACAGAATATGTCTAATAATTGTTCCATGTTAGTAACTTTAGTATTTTGTACTTTCGATTGATCTTTACTTGTTTTTGTTTAATTTTACATTTTTTAAAAATACTACAATAAAATGGTAATTTTATTATATTACTCTTATTAATTATAAATTATCTAAATATTGAGAAGAGAATTATTATATTAAATAGATATAAGATGATAAATTATTTTTTGATACTTCAAACAAAACAAATAAAAATAGTCATCTATGTTTTATATGATGACAAGTGAGAGTGGATGGATGGACGATAAAATATATTGCCAAATATCGTTTGAATAGATTGATACACTATACATAGTTTGACATGATGTATTAGAGCAAATAAAACATACATTAATTATGATATTACTAAATTCTTTATTTGATAGGATTTTCAATATACATATATATATATATATATATATAGATAGATAGATATATGTGTATTATACATCTGATGGTTATCTTTAGACTTTAGTTGAGCAGTTGGGTGGACTGTTGTTTAGGTTAATTTTTCTTATTAATACAATATGATTAAAAAGAAATTTTTCCTTAATAATCTAAGTGATAAGTGGATAAAATATTAATCTCACTAATATATTCTTTTATGAATTATTCTTATATACTCGTCTAAATGATCATAATCGTTACTCAATGGATCAGACTCACATACGATATAAAAATATTCAATTCCACATTTTTCTTTTACAACAAAAGTTCTTTTTTTTCGTCATTAAAAATTATGGAAAATGATATCACTATTAGCTTAATGATTGGGTTTTAGTTAGTCGCATAAATATTAGCCTAAATATAAGAATTTTAATCCATGTATATAAGTTTCACGAAACTTTGGGGGTTCGATCCCCACCTTTGGTGAATAGAAAAAGTTTTGTCATCAGTATCCTATCGCTTAATGTGTTGATTGTGAAATGGAGGATTAGTCTCACGGTTGCCAACTGTGGAGATACCTTGGAAAATTAAAAAAAAAGATTCACGAAACTCTAATTAGAATATTGATTTATAATCTCTAGTCCTGTTGGTAATTATTTTGGCCTGTTTACAAAATATGAGGTCGGGGAACGATAATCTCTTATTTAAATATCACAACATTTAAACAATATTTCTTCATAGAGTATATAATTAACAAAAATCAGTATGGTCAACAAGAAAATAGTGATACTTGATTAGGACAACAGACTTATTATAATATTTAATTAATACAAATACAAAAGCAGGTATAATATAGGTGGGTTAGCAGAAGACTAATACATTACCTTAACCAATGACATTAATTAATATAGTTATAAGTAGTATACAGGGGTCCACAAAGGGAAAAACAAAAACATCAGCCATGAAAATTGCCCCTTTATTAAATCTGTATAATGACATAATAGTGGCTAATAAACTTACCTGACATCATCGCTTAGGCAACTTGACTTTTATATTATATGCTTTTTTTTATAAACAAAAGGGGCAAATTTGAATAGTGCGTCTATAAAAGTTTTAGAAATGGAGAAATGAAAGGGATCGGAATGATGAGCAGTATACTGTTTTTTTTTATTTTAATTTTTTTTATAATATTGGTCCGGATGTGTAATATATTATTTTATCGAATACCTGCCTACTTTGTTTTTTTTATGAACTTAGAAGTTTGATAAGTTTGCACACCAAAACCTAAGCAAATATAAAGAAGTCACTTGCTAGCATGTTTATAGTTGTTAGAGTTTGAAATTTAGGATGCATTTGATACGAAGAAAAATATTTATTCGATTTAAAATAAATATATTTTGAACTTATTATGCTCTTTCTACTCCAACGTCCCCAATCCCTTGACAATCCACCTCGTCCCGCATAATCCCTCACTCCCCACCCCATACTCAGTATCTTTCTCGATTATATTGCTCTTTCAATGATTTTCTTTTTCGCTTACTAAATATTCTAGGGGTGGTAAAATTAAACCTAACATGCTCAATCGTCCAATCCATTGAAGTTAATCTGTTCATTTATTAGCTCAATCTATCTCAATCCAACAATTTAATATCGGGTTGACATACAACCCGAATTGACTCGAGAGAGATCTAGTCAAAATATTTTTTTAATACTTTTTTTTTAATTTGATATGTTTTATATAGTCAAAATAAAGAAAAATATAATTTAATTAAGTACTAAAATACTTGAAAAAAAAGAAAGTAAGTAAAATTTAGTAAAAGTTGGGTCTTTGACCCGTTATATAATTCATTACTCAACTCATTTTAACTTATGCAAATTTGGGTTTCGATTGAATTTTGACTCATTTGTTGTCTTGATCAATTATAACTCAATCAAATTTGACTCAATCTGCTCAATTGTCATCCCTACTAATTAAATACCAAAAACAAGGGAAAATTGAAAATATTTTTTTAGAAAAAGTTCTTTTTCATAAATATATCAAACATACCTCTTGATCTCCCATGATCACCTCCCACATTTCATTATTTATTTGAGCTCACCTTGAAGCGCTGAAATGATAAGGAAGACGTTTCATTTGTTTGAATACATAAATAATGTAGATAATAATTATTTATTTTTATTTCTGGACCCATAAATAAAGAAGGTAAAAGGATGGGCATTGCATCCTATAAAGTTGGCAAATCAATTGCAACACAAAGTAGAAGATGGCTAAGTATGATCCACATTTATTCCCCACTCCAATTTGTTGTGTATTATTACGTGGCCACCACAAGCCACGAAAAGAGTATCTTTTTTCTTTTACTATAATATTTATTGTACTAATAATAATTTAGGTGGGATAATTTAAATTTCCCAAATAAATTATCAAGATCAACTTGACTAGGAAAACACTAATCATGGTTAATATACACAATGCGTTGGCTAATTATTGTCTGTTTTTCTTCCACTTCTCATATGATGAAGAAAAGATAAGTCGATCGAAAGATTTGATTATTTTATTTTATTTTTATTTATACGTGATCACGAAAATTTTTCACTTAGTATATTTTTAGGATTATTTTATGAATTCATAGTTTTGTGCATGAAATTTTTATAGCCGGATGGAGTTAAAGATTTACTATTTTTTGGCTTTGAAGTATGATGGAATAAAACAAAATGACTCTTTAAACTATCTGTGCTTCTTTCAGTTGTGAAGTAGCAGTTAATCAATGCAACTTTCGACGCTCAACATGAGTCATCCGAAAACAGTCAATCTATGTTTTAAATATAGAAATTAGGCTGCGTAAATCTGACCCTCTCTTACCCCGCAATGATCGGAATCCTTTAATTCAATGGAGTGATATTGTTATTATTGTATAGTTTTGTGCACGTGGCCGACCTTGTGGAAATCCCCAAACACTTAAAGGCCAACCAAATTTGGGGATCTCAATCACACTTCCATGGCTTTGTGCACGTGGTTTATTTACAAATTGGTATTTTATTAGCAAGTGGTCCTTTCCCGCAGCATCTCAATGAATTGTACAGGCATAAATTCCACGTGTAACGCTACATTTGATAATTTATTGGCCTGCCTTTTTAGAAACGTAAATTGTATTAGCATTTGAATCTTATGAGTTCTGAAGTAATTTTTAAATTTGAATTTTGTATATATTTAATACATATATAGAATTTAGAATAAAGTTATAGAATAGTAAAATTCATTTATTATATACTATCTTCATCATTGTACACTCCCGCCAGGATCATCGTTCAATAAAAGTTACGGATTCAACTGATTTAAGTATGTCCTACTCAACTTGTGTATATATGTTCTATTCAAATCTTATAAGACGTATTGAATTAATTCAAACGGTCAAGAGGTTAAATTTTTTAATGTGTCACTGGACAATACTTGTTATTGTCCAAATTTAAGAGATGATAAATGGAGAGCAAAGGGATTAGGGTGGGCATAAATATCGAAAAAATGAATCGAATCAAATTAATTTGATTCTTCGGTTCGATATTGATGTTATTTTATTAAAAGTTCGGTACTTCAGTTCGGTTTTTGAGATAAGGGTCTCAAAATTTCGGTGCATCGAAAAATCGAATTTTTATTTTAAAAAATTATACATATATTAGAACAAAAAAATGAAATTATAGTTATATACATATAAATCAATTAGCAATTAAATCATTCATGAAACAAGTCAAAGTAGCAACAAATTTATAATTATAAAGTTAACTGAAATATTATTTTCCAAGAGAAATTCAAACATATTTTTGCTGATTTTTGTCATGTAAATGATGTCTCCGTGCTTGTTTTCCTTAAGCAATAGTTGGAGGCATAAGTTATTAGCAAAGATAAATATAGTTTTTTAAGCACAATAGTGTTCCATTGAAGCAAATCATCACTTAATATGATTTTAAATTTTTAAGTGTCTTCTACTTTGATTTTATCCTCATTTTATTTTTTATTAGTTTGCACTGAATAAAATCGAATTGAACTGAAATATTTTAATTTGATATATGATATACACTTTTTCAAAATTAAAAATTAAAATTTATTAAAATCGAACTGATGATAACCAGGAAAAGACTGTTTAAAAGTATAAACCAGAAAATTGGTAGGAATCACCAAATTTGCAGTGGTAGCAGCAGAAAGAATAGAACAAAGTCATCAAAATAAACATAATCATTACGTACTACTATATTGGTGCATTTGGTCGTTGTCATATTTATGACCATTCTGGCCAAGTGCCTATTATATGCACATTTCAGGGTGGGTTCGGTAACAAGGAAATATTTTCCACAAAAAAATATGTATTATTTTAGAAAATAATTAAGCGATTTTCATATTTATGTTTCTGCGTTTGATTTGTGCGGAGAATAGTATTATTTTAAAAGAATTAGGTGTAATTAAATAGATATTATGATATAGACGTGGACCTATATTTCAACCCAATGCAGGATCCAATCCTATCCTAACTCTGACCTATGTCTCGAGCTTCGATGTGACACTGACCTACAATCAGTGATCTTGATATCAAGGCCTGACCTTATGCGAACATCCAACCTCGAGATCTTGCCTTGACTTCAACCGCGAAATTAAACCTCAAACCTCTAGACATATCCTATTCCAAGACACAATTTAAGGCCTGATCTTAAGGCCTACCCTGTTCCCCAACCCCACCATCGACACCTAGGGATAGCTTACGAGTCTTGAGTAATATTTTGGCATCGAAGATTTGGTCCTGATCAATTTGAGGTCGAGTCTATTGTCAATTCAAGGTTGAATCTCATGTAGATTTAAAGGTGGGGCTAGGGTGGGGAAGGTCTCAAATTCACTATCAGTTTTCAGACTAGGATCAGATTCAGGCTAATTTTCATATTAAGTTTGCGAGCTGGATGGGTTACGTTAAGAGGTGATAGGTTGAGGGGTTAGGGATCATGAGTGTTTGTGTATTAGGTGTAGGGATGGTGAGGTTGAAAGAGAATTTAAAGGGGAAAAATCTGTACTTTTTTATAGAAAAGTCATTTTTCTTGAACAGAAGAAAAATAAATTTATTTAAAAAATATATTTTTTAAAATATTAATATCCAACAAATATGAAAAATTTTCAAAATTTCTATCTTGTTTTATGCCCATATAATTCTTTTGAATAAAGTTGGCTGCTATTTAATTCACAGAGTGTGTATATATATATAGAAACGTTCAAATAGTTGGATATTGATAATTCTGGTTACCAAAATTTAAAATATAAGAAATCGCCATAAAAAATTAAACATCAGTATTTTACAATATTATATTAATTGTTTTATTAACTACAAATTATATTAAACATAATATTTATGTATAATTAAAATTTTTTTTATCCACTAACTAAACAATGTAAAATACATGCAATTACTCAATTCTCACATTTCGCGGTAGAGAGCATATGGGATAAACTTGAATCGATCAGCTCCCACAGTGAAATGTCACTATAAAACTTCACATATTTATTCTCTAAACTCAACAATTTTTATTTATTTTTTATATTTACTAATTACATTAATAAAAAATATATTATATATAAAAATATTTAATCATAATCTAAGCTATTTTTATAAATTATATTTAGATTCATAAAATTTAAATCTAATTTAATTCGCTTTGGACTACAACTTGAAATAGACTAAAGGAAAATAACTAAAAAGAAAATTGATCGAACGTGGTGGAAGCATCTTGTCTGAATAGAATTTTGAAGAGCTTCAACAATATATACTGGGGGCCACAGACTTCGTCATAATAATTAATAATATTTTATTATAATAACTTGATTCTTTTTTTAAATTTGATTCTTCATATTATAATTTATAATAACTTTTTAACAAAATAAGAGATTTTATTTAATAAAAATTAAGATGTGAAAACTTATTGGGCCTATTGCCCAAATCCAAATTATAAAATTTAAAAAACCATAAAATTATAATTTATAATAATATTTTATTTATAATATCAGTTACCTTCATTAGAGTGGTACATTTTTGTAAAATCTTTTTATAATAGTCATTTTCATTTACTATCTAAACAAAATCTGTAATAAATATATATTACAATGTAAAGATAAAACATTTATGATAATCATCAATATAATTTCATGGATATAGAAAATTTTAAATATAAATATTTAAAAAGAAAAAGTATATTTAAATACTCGTAGTGTTTACTAATTAGAATCATAAATTCACAAAGAAATAATATGATGTAATAATTTTTTTATATTCATATACTTATTTATTTAATATTAAATATTCAATATTTATACTCAATCCTCACTATCTTCCTCAATTAAGTCTCTTATTTTTTTGGGTGGATATATGCAGGAAGGGCTGGTTGTGTGTGGGGGGATTATAATGAGCAAACTTCTAGTTTTGATATTTTATGTGATAAATTAGTTAATAATATTTTAAATATAAGATCATAGATTTTATATTCTTTTAGATATTATATTTAATTAAACTAAATCATTTAAATTGAGACCAAAGAAGTTAACTTTTTTGATTTTACTCAGTTGCTTATTAGTTATGAAGTAATATTTTAATTTTCAATCTCAATTTATATATTACAAAAAATAAAAATTTTATTTTCTATTTTTGTGATTACAAATTATTATATTTAAGATAGTATTTAAAAATTATTCGCAATGATAACAATTATAAATTCTTCAATCTTAAGGATTAGCCTCTTAAGCCTTTCTCCTTTACAATAATAACCTAGAATCTTTCATCACTAAACAACACGTTCGTTTTTCGATAATCTAGAATGCTCGATTACTAAGTAACATGTCCGTTTCTCATTAAACTAACCCCTTCAAATCAATCTAGAATTCAAAACTCACCCTAATTAACTTTAGCTATGGATCGTAAAATGAGAAATGAAATAATTCAAGAAGAACACCAAGTTCCTTTATAAATTAAGACTCAATTTACATAAAAGAAGCAAAGAAATGAATTAAAAATAATAAAAGATAAAATGAAAATATTCTTGAACTCCATGTTCTTTGTTGTATTTCTTGAGAACAATTTTTGTGCGCCTTTCTGGTAAGAAAGAGATGATATACAAAGAGTTTTTGTTCTCGATGTTATAAGGTGACTACCTTATATTAAAGCAATTTTATTAATCAAAAAACCTATCATATATTCGTACTATTAAAATTCAAACGCTCACAAAAGCAATTAATAACAATATACTATTTATCGTTATCGTTTTCAAACAACAACAATTCAATCACAAAATCATGTCCCATCTCATAAATTGTCACATAATCAAAACTATACTTCATCATAAAATTTATATTTTTGGAATTGAAACTCTACATTGTACAGTATAAATTTATATAATAATCATGTGGCAAAATGAATACCAGACACAAGAAAATAATGGAAACGGGAAAAAACAACCTCGATTCTACGTGGAAGGTTGTACAAAAGAAGGGCCAAAAATCGAGGACCATTCATATATGTGCTGGCACTTTAGCACCTTCATCAATTGACAATTGGCAAAATATACATCACTTAATTTGACTCCTAATTAAAAAATAAATTTATAAGTGATATGCACAATATTGTTCTTTAAAAATAATTATCCGAATTAACTGCTTTTGGTCCACATATTATTTTTTATCCTGGTACTTTAATTTAAAAGAATAACGTACATAGTTTTGCAAGATTATGCAATTATATAGCCAAAAAAAACTACTACATGTAGTTGTCTATCTACTAATTCTAGTCATCATCGTTCACACATATATACATTATACATACTCTTATCATTGATCATATATTACATCCATATATATAATCACACATTAATTATAATATTTATTATATTCGTGCGATTTTCAATTAATTAGCAAGCATGTATGCTCTATGTTGTATATTATGTGCATTGATATATGCATTTTGCAACATCTTGAAATAAGATAAAATCTTATTACTTATCTATATTATATTAAAAGTGTGAAGGTCCTTAATAATATTGATTGAAATTTTTGCTCTTCATTAAAAAACTTTGCTTTAGACAAATTCGTTTCTTCATAATTATTTTTAATTATGATACCATTATTTTAATAATATTAAATATTAATCCCAAATCAAACTCCTATTTATGATAGGCTTGCTTCTCCACGTAGATTTCATATTTATAGTATAGGATGTCAAGCTCCTATTTATGGTAGGCTTACTTCTCCATGTAGATTTCATATTTATAGTATACAATTTACAATAAATTTTTAAATTTTTTCAATAATTCATGAGTTTTTCTTCTTCAATCACTCTTGTGGTTTCGTTCAATTTTCGGGTTGCTTTCTCTAAGTATTTATCTTTCTTCTTTGTGTTTCATGTTCTTTTTTTTCTTCTTCACTTTCTTGATTTTAAAAACATAATATTAGTTGTTATGCCAACTTAGGTTGCTTAATTCAAATTAGCTCGCGTCCTTAGTAAGTTAGTTTAACTTAATATTTAACTTAATATTGCTTCTTAGGTGATTTAAAATTTTTGTTATTTTTATAATTAACTAACATGCTTATGTTAGCACAAGTTTCATCTATTCAACTAAGCTAACATCTCAAGTAAAGTCCTATCCACAACTCATAAAATTTCTTTTATTATAAAATTATATATTTTTCTTACTACAATTTTCATCACAATTTATTTTAGATAACATATTGCAATGACTTCCGAAAACAACTTGATTAATGAAGTTGTGTCATTTAACACTTTAAAAAGATATCACTCTTATTGGATAATAAAAGTCTTGATAATTAGATGTGAAGCAATAAAAGAGTATAAAAGAGGAACAAATAAGGTACTCGAAGACTATCACATTAGTTGATGAAGAAGTAGTAATCTTATTCTTCTTCTTATTTTTTTAATGTTTTCTCATATTGCATGTATATATTTTAAGGATTAACAATTATTCTTTTTATATTGTATCGATTTAATAACATTTAATTAATCTTGTATATATGAATATTATATTTATTTTAAAGAAAATTATTATTTATATATAACTTTTAAATTGACACAATACATACATACAAAATACGCACGAAACTAGTTTTTCAAAAATTGAGCATAAAACTATTTCTTTTATTTATTTACTGAATTAATATCTATATAATAATTAAAAATAATTTCTCAATATATAACGTGTCAAAAGTCCCTCTTCATAGGCCCCTCTTTCCTGAAAGAAACCAGAAAAACAAAAAGAATCATCTACGTGTCGCTTCAAGAATCGACACATCTCCTATCTAAACTCAAAGTTCAATAATATTATCTTATATTTTTAAATTATGATTTTTTTCATTTTTTATTTTTTGTAAAAAGAAGGAAATATGTTCATTTATGGTTTCTTTTATAAACTAGATTACTCTTTAGCTTAGTTCATGTTATTTCAACAGCTTAAATTTCAAATAAAATTTGTTTTATAACCAAAAAGAAAATTGATCCATTGATTTAATGGGAATCAATTGTTGAGAAGACAAATGTAAATGTGTTAGAAAATGTAAAATGAAATAAAGGCGATATAATTTGAAAATTTGTTGAGAAGAAAAATGTGAATTAGCATTTGAAATGTATTCATTTGACTTCTCTTTTTTTGATTTAGCAAATGTCATTATTGTACTTCCATGATTTTAGCTTTTACACGTTAATTATATCGATATGAGACTAAGGTCCACTTTGTATATATATATATATATATATATATATATATATATATCTAATGATATATTTAAATTATTAAAATATTATTTTTAGATTTTTATTTATTTTAAATATAATAGATATATAGTTATATAAAAATAATTTAATATTAGAAAAAATATAATTTTAATAAAATGAAGTGATCATTATTTGATAAAAAAGAAAATATTTATATTCGCTAGTGATGGTTGAGATAATTTATAGCGATGGTGATGGTGATGATTTGTGCTAGTTGTTAGTAAAGGTGACGATGGCAATTGTGGTGGTTATATTGGATGGTGACGGTTGTGATGGTGAAGATATTACGTAGTAGGAATTGACAACAAAGGAAGTGATAATACAATTAATTATAATTGTGTTAACTGATCTATATTAGAAAATCATTTAGAAGAAATACTTATGTGGAATAAAAGTTTTTTGACAAAATAGACAACAAAGATTCTAGCAAGTTTTCAAAAGAAAATGAAAACAAAATCTACAAGAAAAATCAGAAGTAACATTGGCAAGAAGAAAATCGAGCACATTGAATACACAGTATTTTCGTATAAAAATTATTCTACTCAAGTACTTGTTGTTAATGGAATATATCCATCAGCACGTAAAATCATATTGTTAATAAACCATCCATGAAAGTAAAGTACACTAAAATTTATTTATGTAGGAGAAGAAGAAGCTAGAAAATTCATTATTAGATTTTTAGTTTTAATTTTTCACATGACATGTTTAAATAATTATAAAACAAAAAGATATTTTTATATATTTGATATATCTTAATTCAAACCATAAAATTTAATTTACGTTTTACTGTTTAATTTATATATTAAATTAAAATAAAATAAATAAATTAAAAGAAAGATCATATATATTTCGATAACAATGTGGCACGCGACATGAAACATCTTCAAGTAATAAACAAGCAGTGAAGGAGTACTGAATTGCCTAGGATTCTGCTTTTGACAGAGATTGGACTTAGTACTGATCGCGCGGATGCTATCTCTGAAGACTTGAGGATTAATATCACCATTTTTGTTCAATAAGATACCAAAATGGATGATTGACTCATTTCATATTCGAAATAATCGCAGGAAATCCTTTCATGATCCGAATTTCTATTTCTCAATGATATTCCACGATCAAGATAATTGACTGAATTCCATAAAATTATTTCATAGAAGTTCATTAATATTTTCCTTCTTGATTATTGAACTAAAACATTCAAATTACAAAAATGTTCTACATATGTTTTGAAAGGAAATACATGGACTAATTCGAAATAGGGAAATAGGTAATAACATGGGTGAAAGTAAAAAGACACCATCTTTGCTCACTATTGCTTTTCTCATGTTCTCTTTTTTTTTTTGTTCCACCATGTGTTCACTGTTTATATAAAAATTTGATTAAATTTGAATTCATATCGAAAAGTTTTTATTAGGGAATATAAGATGCTTCCTGAAAAAGACAATTTCGTGTTCAAGGTGACTTAAACTCAAAATCTCTCAACAAGGATAAAACACTACTTATACTCCACAACAATCTTTGTTGGTCCTTTTTTTAATTATTCCATCACTTCATTTTTTCGATTGGATTGGTACACGAGATGGAATAAATAAAAATATATTATAAATTAAATATTTTATAGAGTTATTTTATTTTGTCTTTTATATAGGATAGTGATTTTATTATTTTAATATGAATAATAGGATAAAATAGTCTCAATATATCAAGCTAGTATCTTAAACCAATATATTTAAAATCATTATCCTTTTTTTTTATGTGTCAAACAAATCTTCGAATGTAGAACCATCTTATGCAGACATCTATATAATTGCTGACGTGTAGTTAGTGATATTATTGATTAATGTAATACTTTCATTATTTTGCCTGGCCAAATTAGCAGAAGTAAATTAAATTCTTTTTGGGTTAATAACGAGACGCACGATGGAATAGATTGTTCGTATTATGTGATAAGATAATATTAAAAAGCAAATAGTAATTATTATTATTGATAAGTATTTTTTTATAAATTGTGTGTATTAATTGAAAGTTTATAATCTCAAATATTTATCTATAAAAGGAATATATAGAAATATGTGGTTTATCAATTCAACACATTAGAATATTTTGATATATTTTTCTTTTTGTAAATTATGATTTGCTCATTTGGTATGAGTGTGAAGGAATTAATTTTTTTTTTTGAAAGTTTTCACAATATATTGATTTTTTATATTTATGAGAAAAAGACAATTTAAAAAAAATCTAAATTACTTATCCAATCAAGACTTCAACTTTAAATCAATCAGATTTCTAGTCTAAATGATCACAATAACTTGTTGATATTGATTTAAGGGTTTAATGAAAATTTTAAATAGTAATTTAATATCACACGTCCAAATGAATTCTTACACACATAATCTCTGCCTACTCTAATACTTTGTTAGATTATAGTTATTTTCAACTAATTATTTTTTACTTTTTACAAATCTAGTTATCTTAATTCTACGCTTCCATATTAATTTTAAAAAATAAGTAAATGGAATACAAACGTTATAGAACACTTTTTTCGATAGATGCCTAGACTCGTTCCTCTCGATAAAATAGAAGAAATTAAGGAAGGAGGAGTCCTAAGGCGAACGGTATGTGGCACAAGATGTTTGTCACCATGTCCAATATATTAGGAAAAAGATTCCATCTTCAAATATCAAATGGCAACACATTACAATTTGATTACCCCCTACACAAGAACATTAAATCTTTTCCTCATGCAATCAAAAGGGGGCATAAATAGGGAAAAAAACATGCCCAAAGGCCAAAAAAGGGATAATTGGGCAGACCCCACCAATTGTTTATACAGTTACGTACCGTTCAAATTGTGGCAACTCATTATCACACATTTAAATTTTCCATCAAAAAGGGGAAAAAAACAAGAAAAAGAATCAGAAGGGTAGACATAATTGGATGATTTGATATCGTAGCCTTTAGAAACTTTTTTTTTTCTTCCTTAGAAATTAAGGTTTCCTTAATCAAATAACGAGTCGCCAATTCATTCTTTAACAAGAACGGATAAATTTTAAAAATTATATTTTTACATGAGATCTAATAATCATAAAAAATTATTTTCAAGTCTTTATCTTTACATATCTACCTTATTTGTCAATTCAATACTGATAAGTGGCACTCTATTCGACAATTATATGTTCACAATGTTCGTAAGACATCGATAAATTAAATCAAAACACATTACTTGATTTTCATGAGGTATACATCGTCTTATTGTTTACTATTTTTTAATTTGTTGCTTCATCAATGTGAAAAAAAGAAGTTAATTTTTTTTTTAATTTATATGAAGTAATTTGACTTGATATTTTATTTTTTAAAAAGAAGATTCTTTGAAATTTGTGATCTAAAATAAATTATGAAAATTTGTATGACTAGAAATAATTTTATTAAAGATAAAATAAACATTTCAAAATTAAACTTTTAGTAAATATAGAAATGTATTACTCTTTTCGAAATTGACTAAAAAAAGAGAATGAATTATATAAATACAGACGTAGAGAGTAGGAAGATAAGGAAACCTCTAGAAACTTGATAACATGATCATGTCAATATAACTTTTTATAGGAAATAATTTCTCTTATATTTAGGATCAGTAGATGTTCTTTAAGTGACTTGATATATAGTTCAAATTTTTAATTGTTTTGTTAACATTAACAAATTGAGAAACAAAATCAAAATTAAAGTTTATAAATTTTTATAGTAATTTTGTATTAATACTACATTAGTAACTGTCCACTTTACCATCAAATATTAAATAGAACTTTTGTAATATAGACAAAAAAGTTATAAAATTCAACGTGAATTTGTAATTATATTTTCAATCCGCCCCTGCAGTGATGATTTGTATACTTTGAACTCTTGAAGGTACTGTGCTTCTGCTTTTGTGACCCCCAATGTAGGAAAAATTATATGCATCTGTTTTGTTTTCTTTTTTCAGAGCAGTGTTTAAGGAAATAGAGAGTGTAGTTAGAAGTTAGAAGTCAAATTAGTATACAGAAATTGCTGAGAAGCAAAGCCAAAGAAAACGCTCAAAAGAGATGGCAGTTATGTGAGAAAAGTGAGTCAATCATATCTTTTTGGACTTTGGGGGTTTCAAATGGCTATTTTGGTCATGTTTCACGTGCCTTGCTATCAAAAGTTATCATCACACGAGCACCACGCAACAACCCTCATACTAAATTAGGGTGGAGCTACATTTAATCCGAGAGTGATTATATAAATATTTTTTATCAAATTTTTTGTATAAATATATAATTAAATAATAAATATTAATTATTGAACACTATTAATAATAAAATTACTTATTTATATTCTAAAAGCATGTACAATGTTGACAAAAATATTGACTCCACTTCTATACTATACATGCTTCTTCCATACAACTAGGTATGATGTTATAAAAGCGAAGAATAAAATTAGCAAGAAAATAATAATATTAATACTAAAAATAAAATTTAATAACCTTATTATAAAATATCAAACAACTTGGGAGTTATTTTCAACAAATTGCCACTTGCGACTTTTAATCAGAGGCATGGGGTCCCCAAAAGAAACACGTCATCATTTCTTCTACGATATTCTTTTCATATAGATAAAGTTAGAAAGGGGCATAATCGGAAAGGACATTTTAGTGGTCATAGCAGAGCCCGGCCCGGTATTTTTTTTCCAACCCGAATTGGGACCATTTATGGAAGTCAAAAAACTCGTACTGAGTGAACGTCATTGCAGAATCAGGACCGTCAAATCAGTCATTTAATCTAACGGCCGTCATTCAATCATAGCTCCACTTAACAAACAGGAAAACCCCTCCACCAAGAAAACCAGCCCCGTGGGGGCGGCTGAAACCTACACCTAGAATGTCCAAAAAATCAAGAACCTAGCATGTATCATCCAATCATCTACTGACACGTAGCGTGATGTCTCCCCGCTAAAGTTTTACCTTTCACTCAAATTGGGCCCACATTGTGACTCACTAATTGGCAGTTAATACCCAAGGCAGTCAAAAGTTTCCAACATTAGCAGAATCAAAAAGATCAACACACCATAAAAGAATAATGGATAGCTCAAATACAAGATACTATCATTACTGTTCAGAGAATTAGATATTCATAACAATTCAAATGCAAGAGCAAAACTCTATCAACTGAGCTTTATGCCCTTGAACTAAGTGAAGTATGCATGAAGTGATCATATGCTTTATTTATTTTTATTTTCTCGCACACTTGATCATACTGAACTTAAACTAGAAACTTCATTCATAAAATAAATCATCACACTTATGATCAAATCAATTGATGAAAAATCAATAGATTTATTTGCTGAAGCGATTCATCCTTCCCAAAAGTCTAGTTTAAGGAAGGACGGAAGGCAGAATGTGAAGCATTTACTTATTATGTATTTTTTTTTTGGCTAAATCTTTTTTTTTCCAAACTTAGCTCTGACCCTAGTAAAGATCCAAATAGACTAGATTAAAAGAGGCAACGTCCAAGGACCTGCTAGACCTTTGATCTCACTTAAGTATTCGATATCACAAATAGCAATAAAAAAGAGCAAAGCTAAGAATTACTCACGTCACGGGCAACAGCTCAACTTCCACGGAGAAAAAGAGGCTAAACCTCAACCTAATATTCAAAGCCTGACTGTAAGAGAAGAGATTCGCTTGATCTTTAAGCTCCAAGCAATACAATGAATTCCAATTTATTTAATCTTTTACTTAAATTTAAAACTTATTATTTTGATTATAAATAGTTTTATAAAGATATTTCGAATAATTACTCTGTCATATCAAAAACTAAACAAACCAACCAAAAGAGGGCTGGAGATGATAAAAACAAGATGACAAGACTCAACCTGTTATAATATTCCAAACTATAAGAACATTATATTTACATTTCTGATTACAGGAGTAGGAGAAACCAAACAAAACTTATGTATAACCACTCTAAAAAGCAAAGAGTCGCTGTATCTAATATTTCATCACCATTCATACTATATATAATATAATATATAGCTTATTTTCTAAGCCCAACTAACTTTGAACCCCCTATTAGTCCCTTCACATTTTCTTATTTCAACTTGTACCCCTCCAGCTTTTCCCATTATACACTATAGTAGCTAAAACTATATACACAATAAAGCAAACACTGGCCTTTTCCACAGAAAGCACTAGTGTTTTTAAGGGATTGTTTGGAGGAGCTGGCATTTTGCATATAATTAGAGGACTTGGATTTGATTTTATTAAAAACTTAATATCCTATAACTAGTCCTCCCATTGGGGCTCGATGTGGAATTCCCTTTCTTCTCTTGGCTGTTCTGTAATTAACAGAAGTTGGAGGGGGCGTTGACGGACTGAAACTTTGATGGACCTTGTTCATTGGACTGTTCTGCCGGCCATGGCTGCTGCTGCTGTAAGAATCCTCAGAGTCATACGTTGCCGCCGGCGACGACCTTTTCTTCTCCGGTGATGCTTTAGGCCTCTTAACAAAGTCCTTGGAAGTCCCAACAATCTGTAAACAATAAAAAGTTACAAATTTATTACTTCTACAATCAAGACTACCAATCTCAAAACCCCAAACTGCAGAATTTTTTTTTTAAATTTTGTTTTACATTTCCCCCAAATCTGTTGATGATGCCAAAATTTGTCCCTAAAAATGGACCAATAATGTGAGTGGAATTTCTACACCAATTGCTTCACATTTTGTTAAAAAAGCCAATTACAACAAGTGAGAAGTTAATTTTATGACACCATTCAAAGTAATAAAATAAATTTAGAGCAGAAATTTAGTGTACCTTGCAGCCAAGAGAGCAGAATCTGAAGGAATCAAGAAGGCTCCTTTCACAAACTTCACAGGTATTAGTGACACCTTTGCCTGGCCTAGGCTGTGGTCTCTCATTCAAGAAAACCACCTTTGCGCTGTTGATAATGTAGGTCTGAACTGAAGCGATGTCCAAATATTTTTGAATTTCATTCACCCTTATCACATCATGGTAGGAGGACCTCCTTATCTGTTTTCCAAGAAGAAAAAACAGAGCAACCCACATTCAATCAGTCTCATTCTTCCAAGTCAACGGTGAAAAAAATTAAGCAAACAACCAAATACACAATTTTGATCAAAAGGGGTTCTTCAAAAGGGTAAAATGAGAAAGGAAAAGCTTCTGTATTTTGACAAAAAATCACAGGAACCCCAGAAAACTGAAGTTTCAATTGAATGGGTGCTTCAAAATAGTGCATTTTCTGTGATTCATCAGAAAAAAAGCTCCTTTGCATTGACAAAAAAGGCAGAAACCCCAGAAAATTGAAATTTAAATTGAAGAGGTGCTTCAAAACGGTGCATTTTTTGTGATTCTATTTCTCAGTATTTAACAAAAATGGAAGAAACCCCAGAAAATTGAAATTGGAAGTGAAAAGAATCATCTCCTCCTTTTTGATATGAAAATGTGAGAAATCGAATCATCAAAGTTCAGATAACTAACCAATTGAGTCAATCAATTTAGCTACGGAGAATCTCAATCACCAAACACAGAAAATAAGAAATACAAAACGAACCTGAATGGCACGATGGTCCTTATGATGAGACAAACAAAGAGAACAAAGAGCACCATCCATACAATCCAAACAATACATGTTACATTCACTCTTATGAGAATCAGCATGTAGCTTGCATTGAACAAAGAAACGTTCCTTCAACAATGGCTTCAACCACGGTGGCCACCTGTTCTCTTCCTCATCAGGTCCTCCAGCTCCCTAGCACACATTAAAACACAATCAACAAAAACCCCAAAAACACAAAACCATCAATCAACATTCTTAAACTGAAAAAACACAAAACCTTACCATGATTCGCCTGTTCTTAGGCTTGAATTCACGAACAGTCGTTTCTTGATTATCGATCGCCAGCTTTGATAAACTAAAAATAAATAGAACTGTTTGTATTTCTTCAGAGTAGTAACGCTTTGTGTATTAGTGATAGTAAGAGAAAAATAAAATTTTGGTTTGTAAAATATAGGAATTGGAGGCGGTGTGAGAAAAATATAAGGGGCGTACTTGTAAAA
>JAOTQR010000100.1:19315807-19332745 GCA_025774065.1 Solanum ossicruentum
GACTAACTGCTACTTCACAATTGAAAGAAGCGCAGACAGTTTAAAGAGTCATTTTGCTTTATTTCATCATACCCCAAGCCAAAAACTAGTAAATCTTTGACTTACATTATTTTGTAAGAGATTTAAAATTTGAGAGAATAATGATATGTGTTAAACTCGTCATATTTGGTTAACTAATTACAATAGGGGGAAGAAAAAGAGAGATGGGGGTAGAGACGGAGCTAAGTGGAGATTCGTGATTCAGATGAAGTCAATAATTTTTTCAACTCTGCAATATTTTTCTCTTTTTTAGAACTCCCAAACATTTAATCTTCGCTTCACCTCTAGCGAGTGGGATGGGGTGAAGGGATGAAAAACAAGATCAGAGAAGTCAATTATGATATATGTCCAGTTAAAATAAATACAAGTTCTTAACACGAGGTGGATAGGAGCAAAGGCTTCACCAACCTTTGCTTCGCTACGCCACGTTTGTCATCCCTAAGTCAAAATAAATAGACTTTGTTATCTTACCTACTATGAGTCGATCGATGACATAATTTTGCGGAAAATTATGACAAGATGGACTTTCTAATACGTGTGAGATTAATTATTTTTAATGCTACTTTGACATCCAAAAGAAAAGACAAACGAGACTGCTAACTTGGAATTTCTCTCAATTTCATTTGGAAAACATTGATTTTAATACTTCCAAGACAATTTCAAAAGTAATCAATTCCTTTCGAGCTACAACCAAAAAAAACAAACCAAGTAGAAAAGAAGAGAAATACAACAAAAATTAACAACAAACGAGGAAAATTTTAAGAATCCTTTGGATGACAATAAAATTTGCTGTATGTTATATGTCTCATAGTAATTATTTGTAATTGTATCGATGCCCTGACATAACTTCAAATAGTCAAATAATAGCAAAAGATTCTTTTCATGCCGCAAAGTTTGATGAATTTCAACGCTTTGACAAATTTGTGTTTTAAATAAAAAAGTATTCCTTCAAAGTGTTTGTTGAAAGGTAACCAAGTAAAAACACTACTTCTGTTTTTTTGACTTTAGTATATACCATTATTTTGAGTACCTTTTTCCTCGTATAAAAAAGATGATACTACTGCTATTCATATTAGAATTAACGCACGCAGCTTATCAACATGAATTATGATGAAATGATTATGATTTTCTTTTTCATAATTAAATGACTCAAAATTGAGTTATGAGATGAAAAAGAATCATGTCAAAAATATATTCTCTAAAATATATATTCAAATTTAATTGAGTTGAATATAAATACTAAATATCAAGTGAGAAATCAACGTGATTTTGAATAATGAATGCATATCACCTACTACCACATTCAGAGTCGGTCCGTTTTCTTTCAATAGACAAACACGTTTGCAGGATTGTTGCAAAATTAGGTGAGTGCATATTTCTTGGTCACCTGGTAGAAAATGCTTGCATGTGTCAAATATTGTCCACTCAACCAATCAATTACACTCTAGTCAATTACTCAACTTTTTTTTAGCGTTATTTTATTAAAAATAAAAAATAAATATTAATTTTGTTTCAGTAAGCCTGGTTTAAGTTACACTCTAAAAATATGATTTATTTATATCAGTCAATTTTATTCCAAATAGTTTTCGGATTCGCAATTATAAAGTGATCCACCATGCTTGAATTTTGGAAACTCTACGTACTATCATTTGTGCTTTCCACTTTTTTCTCTTGGTACCTCAATAATTGTCATAAATCATAATCCGATAAGTGTCATTCCATTATCAAATCCTAGTCGTGCAAGCTAAGTCCTACCATCTTCTATCATTACAACCCACATTTGATAGATACTTTTCTACCAAATTTAGGTGTGTCTCGCACCTAGCAAATAAATAGAAAATAAACACAATAAAGTTGATAATTAAACTATTATTATTAATTAAGTACATTATTTAGTCATCTTGTAGCATGAGCGTCAAGAATAATATTATGCCGATCTTAAGTAATATATAGATATACCTACATTCAAATGTCCTGATAGTTATCTATAAATTTGCTCATGATATCGTCCACTCAGATTTGAGTGTCGAGAGTGTGTGAGTTTAGCATCGATTATGGATGGGATATAAGATTTTGTTACGTTTTTTTCTGAATTTTTAAAACATAAACTAGCTTTTCGGTTAATTTAAATTCTTATCTAACTATCTATCAAGATTCAGAAAATGAGTCTACCCAGACCACCATTTTAATTTACTTGGTTTAGTTTAATTTGACATGATTCAAGGATATAATTATTTTTTATTGAATTTAATGATTTTAAACTAAAAATTATGTGTGCAATGTACCAAAAAACCATTTTAATCTTGTGTTCAATGTAAATTGCTGTTGGATGTACTAAATATAGAAAGTGATATTCTTTTTTAAATAAATTAAAAAAGAGAAATACAAATAAATTGAAAAATATAAGTTACATATTTATAGATTGTAAATGAATTTTAATATAAAGCACCAAATCTTAGCTACAAGTTAAAATTATCCGGAGAAATTCTAAATGAATTTTCTTATTGAGTACTTAGTAATAATAATAGTTAGTGTCATTTTCTTGATATTCCTACTTGAAAAAATCAACATTTTGGGATTAAATTACTGTATACATTAGCAATGTACGTAGATCTATCAATATCATTAGTGTACTGGTACATGTGATTGTAGAATAATTATTATTTTTAACAGGTAATATAAATTAATGATTATCATAGACTTAGACAATGTGATTGTAGACAGGTAATTTTAAAAAATTTTTACTTTTACAATAGCAGTCCAAAGGTCAACAAGCATTCATACCCACAAACCTAGACCTTTCCTTTTCCAGTTTGCGTACAATATCCACACTAAATTCCTTGGGGAGCCCACATTTCGTTACCCACTTACCAACAACAAATAATAACTAGGGATGTCAAATGGGCAAATTGGGCTAAAATTAGAAAGATTAAAATGGGTTAAATATTGAATTGGGTTTTGACCAGTTCAATGTACTTTGGATTCAAATGGACTAAAATTTGGATTAGATTTAACTCGCTTAATTTAAGACTAGTATTGAACGTGCAAAACAATGATATATTGGATTGAAGTGATAATTCTATTGAGCTCATCTCATAATTATTTTATAATGGATTAAAGTGTATTGAGTTGAAAATTAGCCCAATTCTAAATCATACTGAACCCAACCCATAACATTATGAACGAATTGCTTATATTTGGACTTATTTTACTCACCTCTAATAATAACATTCCACCCTCAATTAGAATTACAATGCTCAAGCTTTATGTATGAAATGAAAATGGGTCAAATAATTCATAATTCAAATTTAATCGAGGTTTCAAGGTAAGCTCTGAACATTGAGTGGAAACAAAAAGAAAAATATATATTATTTGATTGAAAAAAGGTTTAAATATGTTATCAAATATTCAAAAAAGATTTATATATGTCATTCATTAAAAAATTTGATTTACTATATAATTTTTGTTTGAGAAAAAACTCATCTACATCAGTATTTGTAAACTAAAAATATTTTTGATTTACATAATCATTTAGTACACATGATCATTAATGATTCAGCCACATCATTAATTGTTGTTCTTTTAAGAAAATTATAAAGGTATAAATATGCTATCGAACTTTGAAAAAACTTATTTATATCATTTGCTAAAAGTTTTATTTATCTATATCATTTCAATTAACAAATAATGACATAGATGAGTTTTTTTTTTTTTTCAAAACATATATAATGACTAAATTAGCATATTTGAGCCTTTTCTCATTTCATAATAAAATTTAACATAAATATATACATCTTATTTTTAAAAACATTATTTTAAATAACTCAACTTAAATATAACTCATCAAACAATATAAAAAAATAAATACAAATATGAGAACAACCAAATATTCGTAACCAACTTATCACTGTTAGTCAAATCTTTTAAATGTGAAAAAGAAAACGCATGGCTTTTTTTACTATTGTCATTAAATAACTTGGCATTCTCGTAAATAATTCCCACAATTGTGCCCAGTGTCAAAATCTTAAATTATTTAATAGGGCGAAACACGCTGTTTGGTCTGCCAACATTCGCTAAAAGGGTTTCTTATCCGTGGTTAAATTTTAACCCACCACCAGCTTTAACTATAGTTGAGTTTTTTTCCCCCTCTAACCATGGTTAAGTTATTATCTCTCCTTTATATAACAAGGCATAGATAGAGCAAAAAAGGAGGAGACATAACAGTTTTATCATACAACAGAGAAATTCAAAGTGTACCTTTCAATAATGGGATTCTACTTGGATGAAGAAGAAGTGTGGAAATGTCCAAAACACCCTTCGAAGAGACGGAGAAACGGAGTTTGCCCTGTTTGTCTCAAGGACCGTCTTGTCATTCTTTGCCCTGACTGTGCTAACGTACGCCCCTGTGCTTGCTACGCCTCCGCGACGTCGTCCTCTTCCTCTGCTTCCTCTTCGTTTTCTCTCTTCTCATCATCGTCCGGTCGTAGTTGCGGCGCCGGTGGTGAGGGAGTTTGTTCAGTCGCACGAGTCTCCAATCTCATAGATAGTGAGCCGTCTTTCCGGAGATCGAGATCCGTCGGAATTCCGTTCCTCCTATCACGAGACAAAAATTCCGTCGACCGAAAAAATCAGCCGATCTGTAAAAACAATAAGATGAGCAAAACACCGTCGTTTTGGTCGGTTTTCAAATTGAGTAAGAGTAAGAGATATGGAGATTCAGAGAGTGATGAATTGAAATCGAAAACGCAAGCGAGTGTTCATCACGAAAATGTTGATGAATTTACTGATGGTAGAATTGAGGATTTTGCGAGGATGATGAAGAGATCACGATCAATGAGTGTTGTGATAACGTCAGTTTCCGGCACCGGTGACTGCAATAAGTCGGAGGCGAAGTCGAAAGGGTGGCATTTTCCAAGTCCAATGAAAGTTTTCCGGCAGTCTAAGGCTTCGAAATTGGTTCACGAACGGTCGCCTTTGTACAGAGGTTGAGTTTTCGGTTTTTTTAGCGTCTTTTAATGTTAAGAAAATTACTAGAGAGTACTGTAAAGTAAATAACAAAATTAATTTCATTTCTATAAGTACTAAACAATAATTGCAGTATTGTATTATATTACTAGAAGAAGAAGAAGTAGAAGTTGAAATGTACTTTAAAGTTGAGTAATCTCCATTGTACATGTCTTCTACTTCTTTGTTTCAATTATATTGAATCCAATTTTATGGTTTTATGGTCATCGATTGTATAGACATAATATATAAATATATATTTTTTTAATTTGACTTCATATGATTTTCAACGCTCACATATGCATATATGTAATCTACAGATCAGTTCGATTGTTTTCTTATGTACATAGATTGTCTCAGTTTGATTATTTTCTTATATGCATATACTATCGTGTAAGATATCTCAATTTAATTTATTTTTTATGTAAGATATGTTGATCTATGTATTCAATTTTATATAAATTCCAATGTTACTTAATATATATATCCAAAATTAAAAGATAGAAATATTAAATTTAAGTCAAATTAGAATATATTTATATATTATGTCAGTTTTATATTATAAAAAAGAAAAAAAATGCGCTAAGAAGAAGATTTAATATCATGAAACACTTGTTAGTATTCTAGCCTATTTCTTTTGTTGATGCCTGCAAAACACCATCGTCTGTTGGACATGCTATAAATGTTAACTCTATTAAAGTACCAAATTTATGCATATTAAAAAAATTATTATTATCTTCGTCCAATTTTATTTCCTCGATTTGACACAGAGATTAAGAAATAGTAAATGATGGAATAATTTCACTAAAATACTTTTTGAATATAATAAATATTATATCTTAAAAATTATATTAGAAAAATGATTACAGATAATAAATTAAAAAATAAATGTAAAATTATCTTTTAATTTCACAAATATTACTGGATATCTCAAAATAGCATAGGAGTAATGTATTTGTCTAAATATAAATTTGAACTTTGATTTTCATAAGTTTTACTAATTTTCATTAAAAAACCTCGGGTTGTTCATTATGCAAATCATCTTGGGCACTCGTTCTATTGTTTACTTAAATGTGTTTTAAATTCCCAAGGACATGTGGCTGGCCCTTTGAATATCATAAAAACATTTTTTTATTTATTGTTGTTTATATTAGCTCAAGTTTATTTTAATTTATCTTATAGAATATCTATATTACTTTCTACTACCACAAATATTGAAGACATGTGTCATTATCGATTGATCAATTGCCAGTTGAGTTGGATTTTGGTTCACCTAATTTTTACTCTAAGCAGTGTGTTTAGTCTTATGAGATCTTTGTGTCACTCTATTCGTTTTCAAGTATGACGCAATGTATACATAACATAAATATAATAATCTTGAGAATTGGTTTACAATTTATTTATTTATTTTTTGCTTCATTTAACTTTGATGTATTAGTTTTATTGTATGTTAATTTTATTCTGCATATTAATATTATCTTAGTTTAATATTTAATTACTAATTAAATTCTAATTAGATAAATATGAGTTTTATTTTGATTCTAACTTCCTTTCCTACTATTTTGATAGAATTTTATTTTGGTTAGAATTTTCCTACTCGAATGAGTTTTAGTTTGGTTACAAGTCTTTAACTTATGAAAGCGGAAATTAACCGTTTGGTCTTCTTTTTGGGTTGAGAATTTTACAACAGAGTCAGGTAAGTAATTCTTGACTGAATTACTGCATATGTAGGTTACAAAATACAAGTAAGACTGCGTACAATAGATAGTTGTAGGTCACGAGATGCAAGACTGTGTATAATAGACTCTTCTATCAAATCCTTCTTGGGACCTCGCACACAACAAATTCTCTGAACCTGCACTTTTTTATAGATTTAATGTGAAAATCATATACAATTATGTTAAACTGTCCATGTTTTACAATCTAAATTACTATAAATCCTTAAACTTTGACAGGCCAAATCTCTGCCAAGAAAAACTCAAATTAGCAATTATCTTTGTTGCTAATTTTCCTCGCTAATAACATAACTGCCGATAAATATTGTGTCTTGTTATTGAACAAGCCTAGTTTACAACTCATTAATCATAAATAGATGAATTAAATAAAACGATGGAATAAAGGGAAAAAGAAAATTTTGATTCCGAATCTTTCATACGGCTGAAGGATATTATGTTAATATTTTATGACCAAAATAGCATGTTACCTTCGGTTGGGTCGATTTTTATAGTATATGTTAACTTGTCGATTTTTATAGTATATGTTAACTTATAGAAATATAAAAGGTAGCGGCAAGTGGTCCTACATCCTTTTCAATTGAAGAAGAATCAAGATTATGTCTATCTTCACTGAATTTCATTTACCTCTAATGTTAGAGCCTCAATGAGTTAAATATTGTATCGTAGCTAGGTTTCAATCAACGCTCACATTGTTCTGGAGGTTAAGATTTACACCCTCGTCTATATAATTATGATTTTTAATAAATATACATATTGAAATGATGTCTAATTCCATTATCGTAAAGATGAGACTTGATAATGATGATAATAATATAATAAAGTGGTCCTACATGTTTAGGATCATATCAATAGCAATTAGCAAGGAAGGAAGTTGATCCTACAAAATAAGACAGTCAAGATATATACCGAAGAAAATTTGTCAAATAATTTAGGGTAGTTGGTTAGTTAATGTAGAGTTATGATTGATATATAAATAAGTATATATGTTTATGAATTTGAGTGTCATAAAACAATAATAATTATTAGTAGGTACTCTATAGATGAGGGTTATATTGTTGTCTAATTATTAGTGACCATATTTGTTTGAGAGAAATCAAAGCAAATTGAAACAAAAGCACATGCAAGGTGTTGTCTTTCTTTTTTATTTTTACACAAATCCAAAGCATGTAAGTTCATAGATTAGGTATTAAATCATGTCAAATGAAATGGGGGTCCTTCCCTATCTTTATAAGCTTTATGCCAAAAAGTTGTTTTTAATGAAATTAAGGAATGAGGCCCCTTTTGAAGACAATTTTAAAAGCAATAATTATTACTCTTGTCCCATTTTATGTGGCATCCTTTTTTATTGATCTGTTCTAGTAAAAAAAATAATTTATCTTTAAAATTCTTTTTTTTATCCTTAATGAAATAATTCTCAGTCACACAAATATATAAGGATGATTTTTAGATCAGAGGATATCACATAAAATCTAATATTTTTCTTGGACTAGAGGCACTTCCATTTAAACAGAACTTGTATTAATGTAATGGAGCTCAAGTTGTCTCATGACTTTTTCTTTTAAGCAACTTTTGCCCAAATTAAAGTAAATTGGAGTAAAGTTTTTCAACTATATGTTACATTTAATCTATTTTTGTGAAACGAAAAAGGCATTTCGTCTATTCAATATTTACTTTCAAGTAGTTAATCATGTTTATTATTGAATGTTTATTTTTCAAAAAAAATAAAAAATAAAAATGTAGATGAACAAACCAATGTAAAGTGTGCAAGAAAAGTTAGGAGAGGGATATGTACCTACACAGATTTTATCATTTAATAATGATAACAGATATCATAGTAATCGATGAAATATTTTGTTTAAAGAGCTGAAAATAAGTATAGATTCAGAAATTTCTAATACGACATATTTCCAGTACTTATTAAAATTGATGAAAAATCATGAAATTTTAAGTTTAAATTAGTGATTAAAATTATCTTATACTTATATAACTAGAAGATAATAAATATACAATTAAATAAGCAAGGTGCATATAAACTAATTTAGAAATCACTATCATATAAAAGAACCGTCACCTTATTTGCCAATTTATGTTGAATGAGTATAAAATTGCAACTATATATATGAACGCTAGATTAAGTTTTTTGACTAATTAACGGCTGGTTCAAATTAATAATAGTTAAGTAATAATCAAGTAGGATTATATAATATTAATAAGACCCTTTTTTGACGAATATTTTGACATTATTATGGTAGTTGATTTCTGTTACATAATGTGAAAACTTACTGCTAAAATTTATGCCCCATTGACTAAGGTTCTACCAACTCCTTTTAATTATTTCATCAAGTACAACTTTAGAATAGTCATGAACCTTTTTTTGTTTGTTACCTTACCGAGATTAATGGTTCCAAATAAACTTTTTAGCCTATGTTAGTTATCAAAAAGTTCATAAATGAGAAGTCAAAGACACATGCTAATTAAATAATTAACCATAATTGCTATATAATTTAACTTGTCAAAATAAAATTTTATAATAACAAATGGTTCTTCTTTTTGTTGGTGTGATTGTGATGCTAAAAATGCTGGTCTAGTGATTTTGGAAGTATTTAAAAATTTATTTTAATTTTATATTACTCTCATAATAGCTATGAAAATAATAGTAAAAGTTTATTTTCTTCTGCAATGTGATATAGTAACTAGAGAAAATTGTAGCTGCTACCTTTTGGGTGCGGCATAGGGTAAACTCTCGAACTTGAGACCTCCAACATGAAAGTCTCAAGCTCAAATCAATATGCAAAGTAATATAATTATCTATTTTAACAAAAGAAAGAAGGATTTAAATACAACTTTAAGGCATCATTTGGTTTGAAGAAAAGTTATGACATAACTGGTTATTTTAGTACTACTTTTTATTGACTGTTTAATTTATTGTATTAAAGATAAAATGTATATAACATTATTTCTAAGAAGTTGTTTGTTTACGGCTACCTTCCACCTTATTGAGTAGAAAAAAAGTTGGAAAGACCTCATACATATTTTTGTCATTTTCCTTAATTTATCCTGAGAAAGCTAATCCTGATACATACATTTATTCCATCACATAATTTACATAACTTATCCTAAAATACATATGAATCTCAATAATACTTATTCCAAAATAAGTAATCAAATAAAAAGTACAACAATAACAAATTTTGATCTCAAAACTATCTATGTTTGTCGAGCATACCAAAAGATCCTTAAGCTCTAAAAAACTTGTAGATTATTTACTTCTGTAGCTAACTTTTCTGTTACTACGTTATTAGCTTTCCAATAAACGCTAAATTAACCTCATTTTGTACTTTGTAACTTTGGTTTAATTAGCATTATCGTAGTTTTCCAAAAAGCATGAAGTTGGCCTGTATTTATTTTTAGATTTTCTAAACCAAATCCTTAAAGTATTTTGTCCGAATCTTAGGAATAGTTAATTAGAACCCTAATCACGTGATTAAGCTGGCTGTTTGGTTGTAAAATCTTCATAGAAGATTTAGGGATCATTTTTTTTTTTGGTCCGGTTATAGGACCATTGACTCAACAGAAATAGCAATAATTTAATTAAAATTTTCAACAAAATCCATCGAACATCGTCACATATTCGCATTCCCGTCCAAGGTTTAAGTTTTGCGTTTAACTTAATCTTTCTAAATTAGAAAAATCATAGAACACTGAACTTGAACTATTTCCTAAGCGTATGTTTATTGGAAATATCATATTAGTGGCTCCATTTGCAATGCTATTGTCGTAATATAGTTCAATGATTCCACCACATACTTTTAATTAAATAGATAATCCCTCCCTTTCATTTTACATGTCACATTTTCTAATGACACTTGCATTAAGAAGAATGATAAATTTACCCTTTTGCCACTATTTAATCTTTTTTTTAGTCATGTTTTCAATTAATGATCCTAAATGTATATTAATTGTCAGTTCTTTTAGTTAGTCAAAATCATTAATTATCAAGAGAAAAATAGGTAAAATAGTGTAATTTATGCATTGACATTGTGAAATGACATATTTACAATAAAGATGAAATGTAAAATGAAACAGAGGGAATAAATACTTCCTCCATTTCAAAATATTTTTCGTTCTTAAAAGACTTCGAACAAGCACAAAAATAGACTAAATATTTAATAAAAAGTTTAAGATGGATAAACTAAGTAAACACCCATCCTAATCAATCTTTTCTTAAAAAGCATGTAAATGAAAACATGACTAATATTCTGAAATAGAATTTATCACTAAATATGAAAAATAATATAGTAAAACATCAAAAGAGAATATATTTTGTACCCTATTTTTGACTTATTTATTTGTTTTTTTTGACGTTTCGCTTGTATTTAATTTTCTTGCATCATTTTTCCCCTTTTCTGGTGGCTTTTAAACTCTTTGAATAAAATGAAAGATTTAAATATTAAGTTATTTTTGAATATAGATTTTCTTCTTTCTTTTAGAAAATAAATAAATAAATAGTATCACATGAAATAAAAAAAATAAAACGGTTGATTGAGAATTGTCAATAAACATTATTGTAGCTATTGTCATCATTAAATTTATATCACACACATTATTTATAGAGTCAAAATGAATATCCTTGCAAATTGTGACTGAACCCCACCAACTATTACTAAGACTGAACCCAACTTGATGCAACTAAACAAGAACTCCAACCATTTAAGCCCATTGTATATGCATTTAACAGTTATCTATAATTATCCGTCTTATATTTATTAATTAATTTATTTTATTATATTTATATATTACTTTTATTTTTTGTTATTAATTATTTTTTTCCCTTTGTTTTATATTTAGTATTTTCTGTCTATGAGGCTTAAATTTTGAGATAAAAGTTTCTCGAAAATAACATCTCCATCTCTATAAGGTAGTGGTAAGGTCTGCGTACATTCTTCCCTCCCAAGACCCCACTTGTGAGATCCCACTTTGGAACGTTGTCGTTGTTGTTGTTCTTTGTATATGCATTAACAGTAACGTTAAGATCTATTCTTCAAATAGGAGGTCGATATATATCTATCCCACAAATGGGTGGAGTCAGATAGGGTCAAGAAGTTCATCCAAATTCTCATCAATGAAAAATTACATAATTTATACATAATTATTCTTGTTAATGTGGATATAATAAATAATATTGGAACTTGAACTCTCATTGACTTTTTTCGTTGACTTATTTAAATTTTAAACCTTAATGATAATCCTGAGTGTGCTATATTGGACTCAATTAAATCACAATTTTTTCGAGGAAACAGCCAAAGACAATAAGCAAAATTGTAAGTCATATGTAAATATAAATAGATACAGGACTAGTTAGGACTTACAAATTGTTAGCAAATAACAACCCATGTTGATCATATCTGTGTGTAACCAGCTACAAAGTATGTACAATCTTAATCATAGTAGCATCAATATATCTTTTTATCAAAGGAAAAATAAAGCTGATCACATAAAAGTCTTATTTAATGTGTGGTTGATTTTTCCTTCTTCATTCTTGGAGTTTAGTGCATTCATTTACTTTGTTATGACTTATAAGGCTCACACACTTGACAAAGACCCATAAAGCTTTCAATGCTGATCTGTTTCTAACATGGAAACACATGGACTCTTAAAAGAATTAAACAAAAGTAAATACAGGCGTTTATGTTATTTAGATACATGAAATCAATACAGACAGGTTATAGAAATTAAAGAGAACAAAAACTGTTAGCTCGTAACTATAGTATAATTAATTGAAGAAACGCATTACCAGGGAAAAAATTAACTTCCTGTGTTTTATATTAATTGGTCTCTATTGATTTGATACCATTTTTAGGAAAAATTTAATTGAAAATGTACTTTGCTAAATTAACTTTATTAGTGATATTTTGAAATGCTAAATTTGATTAGCACTAGTTTATGTAGTTATTTCTATGGTTAATATTTTGTTTTTAATTTTCTTTATTTGTTGAAACATATGTCCTATCTTTTTTGGTTATACTATGTAACTTTTCTACTTCTATTTGTTGAAATCTAGATAATTCTGTCATTACTAATAATAAGTAATCTATATTTGTCATTTATGAAAATTTCTCTTATTTAATTTTAAGATTTGAAAGGAAGAATATACTAATTATCTCTTGATTTTATAAATTGAACATATTAAAGAATGACAAAAAGTCTACACTGATTAATGAATGATAAAAAATCTCAAATTGATGGTTAATGAAATAAATTCCTTATAAAGCTTGAATAATCATTATATTTTTTAATTTGTATTTGAAGTACCAGCTAAATCAAAACTTAATTTAATGAAATAACTATGTTTGGTACGAAGATATCGAATGGTAGAAGTATATAGTGTCTATTGTCACATAGTATGTTTATAATAAGATTCTTCCACTTTTGACTTGATAATGACATCCATTAATATTCTATTAATGCAACATCTTATCCTCCAAAATTGGGTTTAATTGGGTCTCAAATATGATGGACCTTTGCTGTCAATTTTCAGCTTTCTTCTTAGTTTGTTTTGGGTCCAAATGGTCAAGTGGTTTGTAGTGTACTTAGGAGGTTTTTAAATTCTTCTTGGACTTAAAAGAAGGTCCATTTATGCTACTACAACATGGGCCAAAGTTACACCCTTAACATGGAATTATTCATAATCGAACTTGATCAAATTCCGTGTCGAGCCTCATCTCCGTTTAGCTATCAATTTTAAGCCAAGAAAGTAGGTGACTCACCTACTAAATTATTAAGTCATACAATAACCTCAATTCTTTACTTAGTTTATGGTTGATATATCCTCAATTTATCACCAACACATATATACCCTCGACCCTCTTAAGCATTTAGACTCACATATCGCCTATTAACAAGAGATTCAAGCATTTTCAAGAATTGACGCTAATTTAACCAAGGAACATTAATATATATGCATTAAAGTGATGGTGTAATCAAACAAGGTGCGTACTAAATTAAATAACAACTTGTCATTTCGAAAATTTAGATTTAAATTTTGTACATCTCTATTATTAGTACTACAAATTGTCATAATGTGGTTGTGGTATGATCTCATGTATCATAGCTTATCTACTGTTTCGATCGAGTGGGAATTTAGGAGTTGTTTGGTGTAATGGATAAATATAGTTAATTTTGAGATAGATTTGAGTGTTTTTTAATCCGTTATTTAATTGTAAAAGTTGGAATAACTTATTTCAAGATTAACAATTAGTGTTAAGATAAGTTATCCCTATAGTAATCCCAAGATAACTTATATGGGATAAAATATGTAAAATAACAAAAATATCCTCCTTAAACTCTATTTTCACTACTTGTACATTCATATATGTTAACATAATTTTTAACAAATTTATAATAACATTCACAACTTTAATTAATCATACTTTTTACGATAATAAATTTTTCATTAAAAGAATTATATTTTTAAATGTAATTTTTATCTATGAATATATAAATTTATTTGTTTAATATTAATGTTTATTTAACATTTTGATTTCTCTTAAAATGCTCACTCACTAATAAATTACATATTTTTAATTAAATAGTTTATTACTCATTTAAAATTATATTTTATATCAATTAAAGTGTAGATAATTTTAATAATAAATTACTTTTACTATAATAAATTATGCAATGAATAGAATTTTAAATATGACAAATCAAACAAGTATAAAAACTACTCTCATCATAACTAATCCACCATAAGTCAACACAATTAATTTCACCATAACCAAAATACCCTCTAATTAATACTAACTATTCCTGGTAAAGGTTTTGTAAGAGCTTCATGGACAAGTGAAGGATGAATGAGCTAATTAAGTTCCTATACGTTCAAAAGATGGAAACTTCAGTTGAACAACCAATTTTCATATCATTAAGGTTCAAACTTACGCTATTATAATAATTAGAATCAAATTATCAACTTTTCCTTTGAACATAATCTTCGATCTAGTCCCAAAATATCAAATGAATCCATAGCTTGTATGGTGGATACAAAAGGAGATCACAATAGTGTAAAGTACGTAGAACGAATTTAATAAATTCATTAGTTTTAATTCAAATTCAGACTGCACCCATTAAAAAGAATCTTTTCACCAAATAAATACGTACAACTAACTTATTTCAAATCTAATTAATCAACAAAAAATGTCGTGTTATCTTAAATTTTAAATTTGTCTAGCGCGGGATTGAATTGTCCGAGTGCAGTGTCCCGACCGTACACGTGAAGTTGGCTTTTACTCCTTTGTTCGCATGTTGTTTAAGCAGACCACTTTGAACAGATTTTTGTTCTTGTCATGTCTTTTTCACATACCTTCTTTTCATTGAATTTCTCCTCCATATCTTTTCTATTTTAAAACTCTTTACTCTTTAGTCCATTTCTTGGGTTGTGTGAATGTACACGTTCCCTTTTAACTTTGGTACACTAGTATCAGACACACATACGCACACGCTTGCTCCTTAGTGTTTTTTTTTCCCTCAAGATTTAAAAACTAATATGTCTTTTTACAAAATAAGATGAGGTCGACCATATAAATTTTTAACTTTTTTACTTAAGTTAAAATCAGCATCATAATAAACAAGATAGAACTAAAAGATTATAACAATTATATAATAATTACTCCCTCCACATTTTATATGATATACTTTAACTTGGTGCAATGTTTAAAATTTTTCTTTTAAAAAAAATCTGTGGTCTAAAATAATTACTGGATAGATATGTTTGTAACTGAGAATTATTTCGTTAAGGGTAAAAGGAGAATTTTAAAGTTAAATTATTTTCAATTGGAGTAAGGTGACATTCTTTTGGAAACGGGCTAAAAAAAATGATGCCAATTGGACAGAGAGAGCATAAAAGTTTCATACGAATCAAAAACATATCCTTAGCTAGCATTGATACTTGGATGAATTTTTTCTTCCCTTATAAAAGCATTTTGAGGTCTTTTGAGACTACTTCCATGTAATTTTAGTTCTAGCTCGTCCTTTTTTAATATCTTCACTTATCATAGTTTTCCACCTATGAACCCATGCATTTATAGGTCAATGACATCAAATATGTCCAAACCATCTTAAGCAACTTTCTCTCATTTTATATCCTGTATGCAATCCTATTTGCAGATTGTGGGGCTTATATATGACTGGATATTTATCTTAGCATTTACATCTTCGCAATACTCACGTGAACCATCGCCTATCAATTATTACTACTGTAATAAGAAAACGTTGTAGAGATGGAGGGGTTTATTTAGTTTTATAGGAATGAATTATTGTGGCTCTACGTCGTTCAATTTGTCCAAAGGGCAAAGATATTTTGTGTTGATCTGTGTATTCGCAAAGCCCAAAAAATATAGGAGTTTGGGAAGCTTATCTCGAAAAATAAACTAGACATTCCAAAAGGATCACAACTCTATAGATTGGTGATCATCACATGATGAGGGACCAGAACGCTCCATTAAAAAGTGTCAACAATTACCAATGAGTTTTTATCATAATAAGATCTTTATGGTCGTGCATATTTATCGTGATTGAGAAAACACTTTTAGTTTAATTAAGTAAAACGAAGTATACGTATCTAAAACTCGATGACGTTATCTAAATGTAACTTTATTCTTCTTGGTTCAAAATCAACTGAATTAGATCCATTCACCTACTTTTCACAGCAATAACATATCAACTGGGATCTCATCAGTGGGATCTGGAGAAGATAAAATATATGGAAATCTTATCATTATCTCATAGAGATAGAAAAGTTATTTTCGTGAGACCCTTGTTTTGAAAATATCAAATTTCATAAGCAGAAGATACTAAATCTGAAAAAAAGAAAAAAAAAGGAAAAGAAAAACGACTAAATTGCAAAACAAATGATAATATATAAATACAACAAAAATGACAAATATAAAACGTACAATGACAACACAAGATATAAAGACATGACTAATCCTAATAACCAATAATATGTTGTTTGTCTGTCTTCCCAAAAACGTTAGAGACAGGAATAATAATAGAAAATTTTTTTTTATATATATCTATATAAGAATAAAAATCGAGCCCACTGAATGCACAATGTGTCCTTAAGGAAATTATTCCCCTCAATGTACCCGAGGTGTTGGAATCT
>JAOTQR010000100.1:19341252-19351914 GCA_025774065.1 Solanum ossicruentum
TTAATTCAGACGGGTTAAAATATAATAAAAGTATAAATGTGCGAATAAATCAACAAAATATAATTTTCAAAGAAATAATTAAGAAAATCTTTATACAACATCCTAATGTATTATGCCACATAGGACCAGCGATGGATTCAGGATAGGATTCAAACCCTGAGCATGAGAGTTCAGTTAAAAGAAAATCTACCATTATATCAAACTTTGCTTATTGTTTAAGAGGCTCAAGTTTAATATATATATATATAAATATAAAAAATTTATTTTATATATAGAGTATAAGTTTTCGCCGAGAGGATTCGGACCACCCCACCCTAGGGCCGCGCTGTTGCTGTAGCTAATTAGAAATGTGATAATATAAAAGAATTTTGGAAGTGATATTCCTGTACGTTAGTCTTATATATGTCTAGAATTAGAATGTTATGCATTAATTGATTAGTTCTATATTTTCAAAGCTCATGTCTATCACCTGCCTTACAACCAGATCCGGACATTTTTTATATTAATTTTGTTGGATCTAATTTTGATATTTTGTCAAATTATATCTTGATTCTAATGCATATCTTTAAAACTAGTTCAGAAAGAAGGTATTGTTTAAATTTTATAAGTAGTGTATTAGAATTCTCGTCTTTTACTTGTGTGGGATTCATTTCACTCATTAGGGATATTTGTCTAAAATTAAACTCGAGTTCAAATTTAAAATTTTGATTTAAAATTTGTATTTGTTTATGATATACCTGAAAAAAGTTCAATTTCAATTTGAAATTTAATTTCAAACTCCAAAATTCATTTAAAAAGTAGAATATCAATTTCTAAGTTTGTATCTCAATTTTTTAAAGAAAAATTTAAACTTAGTCCTTATATTTAAATTTTATTTTTAAAAAATGACTCGAGCAAATACTCGAGATGAAAAGATTTTATGTACTATGTTGGAGAATTATATTTAACACAACTAGTCTCCATATACATACTATTGTTGATTAACTAGATTATGAATCTTTCTAAAATTATATCTATTTGAAAATTTGTAATTACATGTAATTTCAAATATTTGTTTATAAAGGAAACGTCGAGATATATGTTATTTATAAATGCAATTCCTTTATATTTCAATTTGTTAGCTTGTTATTGAAATATGAATTACTAGTTTGGTAAGATCGTATATAATAATTGAAATTTTTTTGAAATTATATAATAAAATATTTAATTTTAAATCAATATTTATCCACATTAATAACTTTAAATTCATGTTCAAACGCTTACGTGGAATTTGGTAAAGGGAAAAAGGATCCACTAAAATATAGCAAAGTGAAATGGGGTAGTCCCACTCAAGGGAAGAGAAGGTGGTATAGCATGTGAAGCTCTAGAAGTTGAGGACCATTTCTTTAGGGTTTTGATAATGTTTATATAGTCCAACTAATAAGTATATATTCTAATATGAAAATAAAAATAAAGATGATCTCATTTGGATGTCATACAAATGAAAAAGGAAATTTTATTGCACCTAAAGCATAAAAAAACTTTCAATCAATGGAGTTGAGGGATTAAAAGGACCACATGGTATCAAATATTGTTCACACTATTAAGTGATTCTAAATAAATAAATTTTTTAATTTTATAGTCTTAAATTAAAGTTGTATTAAATATATTAAATTATTCTTTAATATTGTAATCTTAAATATATTTTGTGAAAAATTAAAATCAAATTATTGCTATAAATAAATAAAAATATTTCAAATAAATTAAAATAAAAAATAAATCATTCTTTTTGAAATTTAGAGAGTATAATATTATAATATACGTGCTGAATCTTGAAATTAGTCATTGTTGATTGATGTGCACATTCTATGTTTATATAAGCTAATGAGTTCAAGATTTTAACTCTTTTGAGTTAGTGGAATTTAAATTACTTTTTAGTAATATAACTCTGTATAATTCTCCACTTCAATTAGTATTAGAATTTTACTAAAGTTAGCTATCCCAAATTCAAGTTAATTCTATTTTGATTCTTCCTTTGAGAAAGATGACCAAACAAATTTCAGTCATAATCTTTGTGAATTGGAATAAGATTTCAATTCTAGCGATGATTTCATTAATATATATCTTTACTACTAGATATCTTCTTAAAATAATAATGCTGTTACAAACTGAGTTTCTAAATGATTCATGGCAGTTCACATCAGTAACATTTGTATATATCTTGCATTAGCCTCAACAGAAAACTAGCCTAAGTGTATATCTGACATTGTTACATAAATGATTCTACCAATAGTCTTAAAGTTAGTATTTCAAGTCTTGTACGTACTTGGCTTAAGGCATTGCTGCTCTAACTCAATCCTAAAAGTTAATTCATATGAGGAGATCGAATTGTCAGCTTTGAACACTATTAGTATATTAGCGTGCCTTTCTTGGTTTTCTGCACTTGGTGATGATTTTCTACATAATTAATGAGCACAATGAAAATAAATAATTATAATTAGCCTGCATGAATTAATGTGGAACTAATTAAATTCATGTGTTATTATTCTATATCTGATTGTGGATATACATACAACAGGCCACCAGCAGCCTTTGGTACAGAATTAGTGACCTAAGTATCCATTTAGAATTATATAATCTATTCATCAAAATGCACAAATTTGTACTAGTGGATGTAATGTAATCGAAATCATCAATATTCCAATATCTCATATTTTATTTCCAGTGATATAATTTCATTCAACTATATGTGCTAACTGCTAATCCTTGTAATCAAATCAATCGATATATGTTGTATGATCTCAAATAGGACAAACCTCATAATTTGATCCCTAATGTTGAGAGTTACAGATCTGTGTTATTAGCTGAAGCTGAATTAAGATAAATGGATGTGTTTGGTATGGAGGAAAATATTTTTTTATTTTTTCATATTTCGTTGAATTAAATGTTTTGGAAAATATTTTTTAAATTAACTTATTTTTTTCAAATTTAAAGAAAATAAAAACAAAAATCCTACTTGATTAATGTTTAATTAATTTCGCATTATCATATCGGATTTAACCTCCTCTTAATTAACTGCGCTAAAGTAATGTAACTTACGTAATTAATCACTCGTAGTGTAATCATGTAGTGTTTTTTCTTGATTTTCTGCAATAACGCTCACTTTTTATAACCGCGTTAAAAATGAGACAAGGTAATACTAATCCAAATAAATAGCCTGTGCACTAAATCTTTGGTTATGAGCAAAATTTGGAAAATAATCCAACCATAATTAGTCAAATACAGTGAGCTGATTAAATTATACATAACACATTGTCAGTGTAAGAAGTTTTATTTAAAAGATATCTATTAGTAAGTCTCCTTAAAGGCTTAAATATTTGTGAAATATATTACCTGCTAAATAAAAAGGAAAACCTGATGATATAGCTGATTTTTTACTCGATTGATATGTACATATAAGTTAATTTTTATAAATTAAGGCAAATTGAGGAACAAATATAGTAAACTATATACTGCAGGGGCCAGGAATTGCATGAAACTGAAACTGAAGAAGTCTAAATAAAGCATAAGTAGGGCCATCATATGTTATAGTAATTACTATGGAAGACAGCAGAAGCACACTACTTGGACTTGAGAATTGAAATGAAAATAACCAAACATGTGATATAGTGTTAGTGACTAATATTTGGATTAAAGTAGATGCTCTTTAATGCGCTTTATGCATAGACGCGCTTTTCTTATCACTGGAAAAAAATCTATAAATAGCCTTCATGTATCCCATGCAATATTCATATTCAACTCTATCTATTCCAATGGAAAAGACTAGTACTAGAGTTTTTAACATTGTCTTTTTTATTTTGTTGAGCATAGGAATATGTTCAGCTGCAAGAACACTCATAGGTCTTGATGTTGGTGTTGGGGCCAAGGTTGGTGTCTATGCCGGTGGCGGTGGAAGTGGAGCTGTAGCTGGAGATCATGGTGGTTATGCTGGTGGAAGTGGTAGCGGTGAAGGTGGTGGAAGCGGATATGGTGCAGGAGGGGCACCGGGAGGTGGATATGGAGGAGGTGGAGGTAGTGGTGGCGGAGGTGGTGGTGCTGCTGCTGGTGGAGCACATGGTAGTGGATCTGGTGCGGGTGAAGGAGGTGGAAGTGGTGGTGGATATGGTGCTGGTGGAGCGCCAGGCGGTGGATATGGTGGTGGAGGCGGACATGGAGGTGGTGGTGGAGGTGGTTCAGCATCAGGAGGAGCTGGTGGAGCGTCAGGTGGTGGATATGGAGGTGGTGAAGGTGCCGGTGGTGGTGCAGGTGGAGCTCATGGATCAGGAGGATATGGTGGTGGCAGCGGGGGTGGAGGCGGTGGTGGTGGAGCGGCTGCTGGTGGAGCACATGGTGGTGGATCAGGTGCAGGTGAAGGAGGAGGAAGTGGTGGCGGATATGGTGCTGGTGGAGCTCCCGGGGGTGGATATGGTGGTGGGAGCGGCCACGGAGGTGGTGGTGGAGGTGGTTCAGCATCAGGTGGAGGAGCATCAGGTGGAGGATATGGAGGCGGTGAAGGTGCCGGAGGTGGTGCAGGAGGAGCTCATGGAGCAGGAGGATATGGTGGCGGTGGCGGTGGTGGAGCTGGTGGTGGAGGAGCCTATGCGGGAGGTGAAGGTGGTGGACATGCAGGTGGATATGGTGGTGGCGAAGGGGGTGGATCCGGACATGGTGGTGGCGGCGGCTATGCCCCTTGAAAGCTTATTCTCTTCACAATTTGCAAACACTATGGGATTTCCTATTCTTATCTAAAATACTACTAAAAATAACATTATCAAATTGTGATAAGAAGATGTCTATTGCATGAAAGCAAATTAAAATTGTATGCTGCAGCAAGAGAAGTGCTCTTAATCTATGTGCACGCTTGTATTTTTAATTTAATGTAAGAAAGATGTCTTGCACAATATTCTTGGTGCATTTATTGTAAGAAAATGGCTTGGCAAAATTCTTGCTTACGTTCTCTAGTACCATTGCATGCATGCCTTATTTAGTATCACTATATGTCATCACATTTGTGCTAGAGCTTATTTGTGAAAGTTTAAAACAAATATGTCGAATTTGAAGAATTTGTCTTCTTAATTCTCATAGCAGTAGAATAGTGGTATCTGCTAAATGTGCCAAGCATCCTCAAAGCAGAGTTTTTACTGTATAAACATTTATTTTTATAATCAGCATTCAGATCCGATTAATTCTATGAGATATCAAATGCCTCCCACCAATAATATGTATGATAGGTAACTTAATGCTATGACATATGAAAAGAAAATCACTTTAAGCGTACAAAATTTAAACCACCGAAAAGATAAATGGACAAAGCAGGGGAAACCAGACCATCTGCCTTGGCAAGCATAGGCAGCAACTTACACCAAAATATCACCTAATCATTATTGAGAGGTTTAAGAGTTATACCAAAATATCAACTTAACCTTATCTTTATTATTTCACTCTTCTTGAGAACCGCTTTCCTATCCACTTCAAATTCTTAAAAATAATATTGAATTAATTAAGAGTTATTCACAACCTCTACATTAGAGTGTACATTGAAAGATTTCTGAATGATTAATCATATTTCCAAGAAGAGTGAATAGAACGTTATTTTTCTTTTTTCAAACTTGAATGACAACATCGGAAACACCCTTCCATAGAGTGTCTTCAACTTGTTTAATTTTTCATATCTAAAACTCTCATCTATATTTGAGTAGAATTGATAAACTTTTAAATTGTAAGCTTGATGCTATTCTATGTAAGTTGTTAACAACATTCACTTGTGTAATCTTTACGAGCACAAAGAAATTAAAAAAGACCAAAAAAAAAAAAAGACATTTACATGCATAAAGATGGATCTTTTATGTAACACATTCTTGTTTTTCGTCTATTCCAAAAAATCATTTCTTTTTACAGTCGTAAAAATGTTTATGATGTATTTTAGCATACAAATTTTAAAATTATATTTTTTCTTTTTTTTATGAATTTTGTACTTAATCTAATATCATTCAGATTAAACTGGGCCGAAGTAGTACATAACATACACGGAGGAGGCTTCTCTCTATTTCTTCTCTCTCAATTTTCTCTAAGTTTCTATTGTGATAATTGATACATGACATAAGTTAAATTTAACTGCTAAAATTTAATTAACTTATGCTATTAAATAAAGAAAGAGAAAATAATTAATTAAATCGTAGCTATTTAATCTAACTTATGCCACTTGTCAGCCATAAAGACAGTAACCTGGAAAAACCGAGAAAAAGAAAATGGAGAGGCCAACAGCCTTTGCTACAGTTAGTTACCCGCATTCACATTTAGCTATCTCATATATAATCGAATATTCCAAAAAACGCACAACTTTGTATTATTGGTGGATGTAATCGAAATCTTTCCAATATCTCATATTTTATTTGTTAAGCATAGTACTTTCACTCATATATGTGTTAATTAATCCTTGTAATATATTCAAATCGTAATTTGATCTCTGTTAGCCAAACCTGAATCAAGCTAATTATACAAACGTAACATATCCCTCATCAGCCCATCACTGTAAAATTCTTTTTTCATATTGGTGAGACGCGAATTCAAGACCTCTTTATCTATTATGATATTATGAAAAATACACAAAGCATTAGACAAAAAATTTTTGTTTAGGTAATGGAGTAACTAATAAATTGCTATCATGTGTGTTGAATGTTAAACTTGATTTGGCTCAATTGTTTGGGATTTAATTAACTAACCTAAAATTTAATTAGTTAGCCTAAATATATTATTAACTCAATTTCTAGAAGAAGTAAAAATATCTACTAGATAGTAAAAATCTAGAGAATTTTATATTTCTCTAGCAATGGTTAGGTTTGAAGATTTTTGTGGAGTTTTCTAGAAAACAATTATTAACCATTAGATTAAATAAATCCTAGCCATTGAATATGTAGTGACACTACCATAAATAGGGTGTCATTCTCTCATTTTGTAACAAGCAAAAAACAAGAAAATCCTTTGATTAATAAAAATCTTCTTCTCCTTCAAAAATCTCTTTAGTTTTCTCCTCCTCTCAAATATCCTTCTCCCAACAATGTGAGCAGGAAGTGATAGGTTCAAGCCTTAAAAATAGCTTCTGGCAGAAATGCAAGATAAGTCTACATACAATGAATCCTTGTGATCGGACCTTTCACAGAGTTTGCGCATAATGAGAACTTTAGTGCACCGAGCTATAACGTAGGTAGTTAAAGCAGATTAAATGTGGGAGACAGCAGAAGCACACTAGGAAGACTACTAAGACTCAGAATTGATATATGAAATAAGCATGTTACATAGTGAATTATTATAATGGACCACAGGGACTAATGTAGCCGCTCTTTTATATGTGCATTTTGCATAGACGACGCGCTTTTATTATCTTCCAAAAAATCTATAAATAGCGTTCACTAATCCATGCAAAACCATATTCAACTATTATTCCTATGGCGAAGTGTAGTACTAGAGTTTTTAACATTTTTTTTTATTTTGTTGAGTATAGGAATATGTTAAGCTGCAAGAACCTCATAGGTCTTGATGTTGGTGTTGGGGCTGAGGTTGGCGTCATTGCTGATGGCGGTGGAGGAGGTTCCGGTGGAGGTGGTGGAAGTGGAGCTATAGCTGGAGATCATGGTGGTTATGCTGGTGGAAGTGGTAGTGGTGAAGGTGGTGGTAGCGGATATGGTGCTGGAGGTGCACTGGGAGGTGGAGGTGGTGGAGGCAGTGGTGGAGGCGGCGGTGGAGCTGCTTCTGGTGGTGGATCTGGTGTTGGTGAAGGAGCAGGGAGTGGTGGCGCATATGGTGCTGGCGGAGCGTCAGGCGGTGGATATGGTGGTGGAGGCGGTCATGGAGCTGGTGGTGGTGGCGGTGGAGCAACTACTGGTGGAGCACATGTTGGTGGTGAAGGAAGTGGAAGTGGTGGTGGATATGGTGCTGGTGGGGCTCCAGGCCGTGGATATGGTGGTGGGGGCGGCCATGGAGGTGGTGGTGGAGGTGGTTCTGCATTTGGGGAGCTGGAGGAGCATTAGGTGGTGGATACGGAGGTGGTGAAGGTGCTGGTGGTGGTGTAGGAGGATCCGATGGTGGTGGTGGAGGTGGAGCTGGTGCTGGCGCTGATGCTGGCGGTGGAGGAGCCTATGCGGGTAGTGAAGGGGGTGGACATGCAGGTGGATATGGTGGTGGTGAAGGCGGTGGATCTGGGCATGGTGGTGGTGGCTATGCCCCTTGAAAGCTTAATTGTTAATTCTCTTCACAATTTGCAAAGACTATGAGACTTCACATTCTTAATTATCTACAGTATTAAAAATATCATGAAAATTGTGGTAAGAAGAGGTCCAATGTATGAATGCAAATTAAAAATGTGGCAGCAAGAAAAGTAATCTTAATATATGTGTGTCTACACACTTGCTGTATGTAAAATTTCAATTTTACTGCTACACACTAGTAAAATTTCAATCGTTCTCTATACATTGCATGCGTTCTATTATTACATTGGACCATCTCTAGATTACTGGTGAAAAGAGCATAAAAATATTACTCTTAAAACTACTAAGTAACTGAAGAAAGAAAAGAAAAAATTAAAGCAGCAAGAAAATATTTGACCTTAAAGGAAGTGGTAATATACTACAATGAACACACAAGAGAAACAAAAGGGTGCCATCTATTTCAATTTATTTATCTGATTATAATTAAAAGTGAAATTTAAAAAAATAAAAAATACGTTTGAATCGTATAATCTTAAACTAAAGATATGTTGAATCTGAAAATATCTTTAAAAAAATCATGTGAAAAATTAAAAGTAAAGAATTGCTAAAAAAGCAAGACTAAAAAAAAGACATAAATTAAAATATGGAGAATATATATTTACCGTCCAAGCTAATAAGGAAACAAATCCTATGCATAGAGAATGGTTAATTAATTATCATTAGGAGTATAAAATAGCCTCTGAACAAAGAACTAATCCAACTAGAACTATGCTTGTCACTGGGCTCTTTTAAGGTTAATTATTTAATTATGAATAAAATCTGTCCTCAATTTTCATAGTATAGCCGAATAAGGTTTTTTTTTATTATTATTTTCAGGTTAGTACAATTGCACTATGAATAAGGGTATCTGTTTAAAAAAGTAAAGGCGAAAATATTATCCGATTATAACAAGAAGCATAGAACTATGAATATATTTTTGGGATGACAACATAGAGATGCCATCCTCACGCCAAGGCGATATAGCTTTATATTTTTGTTTGTTCAAGTTTAGTGGATAAAGTTTCACGTATTTATGTTTGTGACCCAAAAAAATAGATATTTAAAAAAATTAATTGAGTTGCAGACAAAGTTATTTAAATGTTATTATTATAAAAAAATTATCATATTTAAAGGATGGTTTGAGCGAGAAAGAAAAGATATTGAAAGTGTGTATATTATCTTCAATTTTTGGCCTTAACTGGTGTTTTGTGCACCAGTCATTGCATTATATTATTTTTATTATTATTATTTTTTCTACTGTTTGTTGTGTAAATTTTCTGTTGGTGAAAATTACAAATAATAATTGTAAAAGTAAAAATGAAGAGCAAAGCTCTTCAGGGTGAGTTGCAGATATCTCGTTCTCTTTAAGGAAATTCAAGCACACTGCAATAAAACTTTTCATCGGTCCAACAATATTCTTTTTTGCTTGTACCCTCCAGAATACAACATCCTAATCACAAAGTATAACTCAACAAACTCTGAATAATAGTTGAGTGTCAAGCTCCACAAAAAGAACACTCCCGTTCAATTAATAAGACCTCTCTTTTTGAATAACTTTATACAGTTTTTTCTCTTTTGTTGTATACCTAAAACAAATGAAGATCATCACTATTTATAGTTGAGGAAGTCTTCCATGCAATGAATAGGATGATAACGGAGAAATTAATAAAAAAAATATAACTGGCCTAGAGGTTACAATTATTATAAAGTTTAGCGGAGGCCGGAAAAAAGAGTGAAATAATATATTTGAGGTTACAAAAATTTTAATGTAAAATGTAACCTCTTTTGGCCAAGAAACAAGGAGTCACCCATTTGCAGCACTGATGAACAGCCATGAATTGTTCTATTGAGTACAAGCACTAACTCCAAAATATGAAATAATGTTGCAGTGAATTGGAAGAACAATTAGTCACACCAATGGGCACTTAGTCCTCCAAATTATGGAATAATGTTGCAATGAATTGGAAGAACAATTAGTCACACCAATGGGCACTTAGTCCTCCAGTGGATAGTGAGCAAATAAGGAAAATATGACAATTAAAATATATTATAATTAAAATGTTACACTAACACTTAGTCCTCCAACGGACACCAACGGATAGTGAGCAAATAATGAAAATATGGCAATAACAAATACTATAATATTAAAATGTCATACTAATACTTAGTCCTTCAACGGGCAGTGCACGCAATCTTCAACAGACAGTGAGCAAATAATGAAAATATGGCAATAAAAAATATTATGTTATTAAAATGCCACACTAATACTTAGTCCTTCAACGAGCAGTGCACGCAGTCTGCAACGGACAGTGAGCAAATAATGAAAATATGGCAATAAAAAATATTATAATAGTAAAATGCCACACTAATACTTAGTCCTTCAACGGGCAGTGCACGCAAT
>JAOTQR010000100.1:19384102-19394300 GCA_025774065.1 Solanum ossicruentum
TTAATTTATTTTATCATTTACTTTTTGATTGTTTTTTTAATTTTATAGACGGGGTCCATGAAACCGCCCAAGAACCGAACCGGACCGACGGTACGGTCCTTGGGTGGATTGACGAAAATAATGGGTGGTCCGCGGTCCAAATTTTTCAGAACCGGTATATAACGGGTGGTTCTTGGGTTTGATAGAAAAACCGCCCACCCGGACCATGCTCACCCCTAATCTAAATACTTTATTGAACTACTCTTTTTGTTCTATCCACGAGACCAATGCTTTTATTATTATTGGAAGATAATATATTTTAATAGTATTAAGAAGTAAATGCATGATGTTTTTACTGAATCACTACTTCATCATTAATATCACTAGTAAGTCATTTCATGAAGCATTGCCTATTCTTTATTGATATTATCATAGTATATATATTCTACTAGAATCAAAGAGCAATAAGGTAGTGTTTTTACTGAATCATTGCTTCTTCCTCTTTGATATCGTCACTATATATATATACTTTGATAGTATCAAGTAATAACTTAGTAGTATTTTCCATTGAGTACTGCATCTTTTTCTTTGATATCGTCAGAATATATTTGATGGCATTAAACACAAATTAGTAGTTAAAAACAAGAGGTATGAAAGTAAGCGGGTAGTCCTTGAAAAATAGTTTGTTTTTTTAAGGTAAGTATTATTTTTTCCTACAATAATTATGCATTTTATATTAAAAAAAAACATTATCCTGAGAAGATTTTGATATTACATTTCTTTTAATTTACTCGTCTAATTTTAATTTGACATAAAATCTCAAAGATTACAATTTTTTTGAATCTTTTGATCTTCAAGTAAAGACATGTTGAATCTATTAAAGTGTTCATTAATCTTGTGACCCTTAAATATATCTCGCATAAAATTAAAATTAAAAAGTTACTACTCCCTTTGTCCCATTTTATGTTCATCTTTTTCTTGATTTATCTAAAAAGAATGTCATCTTACTCTAATTGAAAATAATTTACTTTTATAATTTATTTTTACACTTAATGAAATAATTCTCAGTCACACAAATATTTTAAAAAGATTTTAGATCACAAATTTTAATTTTTTTTTAATTTTTTTGTAAATACAATGCAAAATCAAAGCAATAAAACAGAAGGAGTATAAAAAAGGAAAAAAAGCCATTCTTCCTTTATAAAATTAAACTAAGAAAGGGTAGTTAAAGAAATTTTTACTACAAAGATTAAAGGTGGAGTGGAATTGGCGATTAATTGGCGGGGCCTTCGTGGAACCCGCCAGGCTTTGTCCTCTTTCTTTCCTAAATTCAGCTCAAATTCACCTCAAATAAAAGCCAAACTCAAATTCCAATCTGAACCCAAAACCAAATCTTTTTGCTCTCTCTCATATCTCTCCGCCACCCCTTATCTCTCTCTCTCTCTCTCTCTCCATCATTTTTTCCCACCTGTGTTTATGGAATGACTGATTACAGCTTACCCAGCATGAGTTTGTGGAACAATACTACTTCCGATGATAACGTTTCAATGATGGAAGCTTTTATGTCTTCTGATCTTTCATTTTGGGCTAATACTTCTGCTTCTACTACTGCTAATACTACTTCTGCTGTTGTGTCTGGTGTCAATTCAAATCTTCTTCCTAATAATAATACCCCATCTGTATTCCCTCCATCTGCTTGTGCTTCCACTGTAACGGCTTCTGCGGCTGTCGATGCTTCCAAATCCATGCCGTTTTTCAACCAAGAAACACTGCAGCAGCGGCTTCAAACCCTCATAGACGGTGCAAGGGAGACGTGGACCTACGCTATCTTCTGGCAATCGTCGGTGGTTGACTTCACGAGCCCCTCTGTGTTGGGTTGGGGAGATGGTTATTACAAAGGCGAAGAAGATAAAGCCAAGAGCAAATCAGCAGTTTCTTCTCCGGCTTATATTGCTGAGCAGGAGCACCGGAAAAAGGTTTTAAGGGAGCTGAATTCGTTGATTTCCGGGACACAAGCCGGGAACGATGATGCAGTTGATGAAGAAGTTACCGACACTGAATGGTTCTTTCTGATTTCCATGACTCAATCGTTTGTCAGTGGAAGTGGGCTTCCGGGTCAGGCGTTGTACAGCTCCAGCCCTATTTGGGTCGCCGGAGCAGAGAAATTGGCAGCTTCACACTGCGAACGGGTTAGGCAGGCGCAAGGTTTCGGACTTCAGACGATAGTCTGTATTCCTTCAGCTAACGGCGTGGTTGAATTGGGCTCGACGGAGTTGATAATCCAGAGTTCTGATCTGATGAACAAGGTTAGAGTATTGTTTAACTTCAATAATGATTTGGGGTCTGGTTCATGGGCTGTGCAGCCGGAGAGCGACCCGTCGGCGCTTTGGCTCACTGATCCGACGTCCTCAGGTATGGAAGTTAGAGATTCTCTAAATACAGTTCAAACAAATTCAGTTCCATCAAGTAATAGTAATAAGCAAATTGCTTATGGAAATGAAAGCAACCATCAATCTGGAAATGGTCACAGTTCTTACAATCAGCAACAACAGAACAATCCTCCACAGCAACAAACGCAAGGATTTTTCACGAGGGAGTTGAATTTTTCAGAATTCGGGTTCGATGGAAGTAGTAATAGGAACGGGAATTCATCTGTTTCATGCAAGCCTGAGTCAGGGGAAATCTTGAATTTTGGAGATAGTACTAAGAAAAGTGCTTGCAGTGGAAATGGGAACTTGTTTTCAGGCCAGTCCCAATTTGGGGCAGGGGAGGAGAATAATAAGAACAAGAAAAGATCAGCTACTTCTAGGGGAAGCAATGAAGAAGGAATGCTATCGTTTATTTCTGGTACAGTTTTGCCTTCTTCTGGTATGAAGTCAGGCGGAGGTGGAGGCGAAGACTCCGATCATTCAGATCTGGAGGCATCGGTGGTGAAAGAAGCTGATAGTAGTAAAGTTGTAGAACCGGAAAAGAGGCCGAGGAAGCGAGGAAGGAAGCCAGCGAATGGACGGGAGGAACCTTTGAATCACGTAGAGGCAGAGAGGCAAAGGAGGGAGAAATTGAACCAAAGGTTCTACGCGCTTAGAGCTGTTGTACCAAATGTGTCTAAGATGGATAAGGCATCACTTCTCGGAGATGCAATTTCATACATAAATGAGTTGAAATCGAAGCTTCAAACTACAGAGTCGGATAAAGACGACTTGAAGAGCCAAGTAGAAGATTTAAAGAAAGAATTAGCCAGTAAAGATTCAAGGCGCCCCTGTCCTCCACCACCAAACCAAGACCTCAACATGTCTAGCCACAGCGGAGGCAAGATTATAGACTTGGATATTGATGTAAAGATAATCGGATGGGATGCAATGATTCGTATACAATGTAATAAAAAGAATCATCCAGCCGCAAGGTTAATGGCAGCCCTCATGGAATTAGACCTAGACGTGCACCATGCCAGCGTTTCAGTTGTCAACAATTTGATGATCCAACAAGCCACAGTGAAAATGGGTAGCAGACATTACACTGAAGAGCAGCTTAGGATAGCATTGACATCAAGAATCGCTGAAACGTCGTAGAAAAAGACCTTAGAGAATAGATAGAGCTCAAAGAAAGCGAATCAACCTTGTGAATTGTATTCAAGGCTATGCTACATTTAAAACTCTTGTTGCTGCAAGCTCTAAATAATATTTTTTGTTATGAAGTTAGAGATACCGTCGTGTTATTTTTCCAACTTGTACCTAGGTGGTTGCCATAAATATTCTTGTACATAGATGTTAAGCCCGAAAACTCAACATTATCGAGCTTTAGTTCATGTATTTAAAGATAAATTTGCAGCTCCGTCTAGTCTGTAATATTGCATCCATCTTTATGTATTCTTTGTTCAGGACATATATAAATGAAGAAGGAATTTGATGGCGGTTTACTTGTGCTGCTTACACTTATTGGGAAGTATTTTAAGCAATTCATTTCATAGACTAAAATGTGAAGGAATCATTACAGAAGCACGCTATGCATTATTTCTTCAATTAAAACTTCATGTTCAAATTAAATTTTTAAAAATTTATGCATCAAATTAGAATTAGACATAAATTAAAATAGGAAAGAAAGACAAAGGAGTTTCTTAAAAGAACGCTAAGATAAGATGAAAATAGTCTTGTATACTAGATGCAGTAGCAAAATTATAAAAGGAAAGTAGAAGGAATTAATACATTTATTCGTTTGGCTGCTTGCTCCTCTTTATTTGAAAATGAATATGAATTGTATGCCTCCACATATTTTAGTCTAATAAAAAGAAATCATGTAGAAGACATCTTTTTCTTTTGGAGAATACATTGAACTTGGCTATTTTTTTGGTCTCAAACCTATTGTTTTATTATCTTTTAGGTAGAAACTGAGAGCAACTTTCAAACATACTCATTCTAACTTTCACTCCTAAATTATAACGACAATATCGATAACAACATTTTGATTACATAAAAGTTCACCATATATATACATGGTGAAAATAATTTTCATTTTTCAATTCCATTTTTAATACCAAAGTTTCTTTTTATCCTAATTAAATTTTTAAAATGCTCATTAAACTCTTTCATTATTATTATTATTTACTTCTTTAAAAATTTCATATAATATTTTTTCCATAAAATCATAAAAAAACTATCTTTCGATGGAAAAAGTGAGTAATGATGTTTTATGATGAGGTAAATTACCATAACGAGAAAATAAATTTTATTAATGATAATTAGGATTCTTAATATTTATCTATATAGAAAAGTGAAAAAAACAAAGAATAATAACTATACAGATATACATCAATATAAAAATTATAAGATAATCAAATTTAATTAAAAAGTCATTTTTTTAAAGATTGTTTTTACGTAAATTTTGAATTATAATTTATGTAATACTTCATCAATATCAATTAAGATTTGTTTAATTATATAAAAGATCATGAATACCTCCATTGTTTATATTGTTTGACTAGCATTCTAAACATAGTTGTTTTAATTTACTTATTTATTTTATGAAATTAAAAAATAATATTTTTTATTTTTACCCTTAGTATCAAATAACCGCATGAAAAAGTAGTAATCAAATTTACAGTTTCAAAACATTATTCATAATGTTGGTTTAATAAAAGAGAAATTTACGGAAATACAAATATTATGCTTCACTATTTTCAGATATTCCCTACTATTTGTACAAATTTTTAGAATCTCTCTTTTTCATCAGTGTATTCATATATATGACTTATGAATAAGTACGAGTGCAAGTGTATCCACATAAATGGCTTATGAATCATGTATGAGCGTCAATGTATCCGCAAATCATGATATATGAATTTGCATAATGGCACTTAAGAATCATGTATGTACCAGTATATCCGCAAATCATTACTTATTAATCATGTATGAGTGCTAGTGTATCCGCATAATAGTCATTTTAATGGATCTTAATAAATATGCAAAATAGTTGGGATACATTGAAGTTTCTTTATTTCACTATGAGATTTATATAACTTATACTTACTAAAATACACATCAAATTGAATTTTTAACAAGTGTCATATCAGAAAACGTGAAGTAATATGAAATGCATGAAGCAAGAGAGGGAGAAAAAGTAAAAATATATATGTACATATATATATATATATATACGTGTTTGATGCATATTATATTGAGGTGACGATAATAAAATAATATTTAAAAATTCATGATAAAATCATATAATTTTTTATTTTTTGGTTTTTCAAGTATCTCACCGTCGACAACCGTGAGACTAATCCTCCGTTCCATGATTAGCGCACTAAATGGTAGAAAATTGACCACAAATTTTTTTTCATTCACCAGAAATGAAAATTAAATTTTCAACCTCTTATTTAAAGGATGAGGCGCTGAAACCACCATATCAACCGTTCATAAAAATATTATTCTACTTATACAGTTAATGAATTTGACACCCCAACGGTAGATCCGCCTTGCTTCAACTGCTAATTATTGATAACGTGTAGGGACTAATTTGATTTAAATAAAAATCATCATCTACGTATATACCAATATTTATAATTTAATATATATTTGTCATAGACTACAAAACAAAGGATTGTGACGTGACGCAAATTTGGTGGAAATAGACTTAAAAGGCAAAAATAATAATCGTGTTTAACATGTGATTAGGCTAACTATTTAATATATTTATATTGCTATATGATATGATGACCCACCAATTTGTCTGCTCTCATTTACACACTTTTTTTATAAATTGTTTCTTCTACGAACCAACCAAAATAGAAAAATAAATTTTGGTCCATCAAGTTCTTGAATGTGCCCAATTTGTGCTCAGAGTAGAACAGTATTGTCATTTTCATTTAGATAACAGTACCTACTCCATCATGCAAAAATCTTCTTTGTTTTTTTGATTTGTTTTGTTTTTTTTTCGAAATACGGCTCCTCTCGTGGATGCGATTATTTTTAGGGGATAGAAAATCTATAAATAAAACTAATTCACATTATTTTAAAGGTGAAGACAGTAAATATTCAAATATTTTCAAAAAATAATTTGGTTTTATGAATGCACTCAATTCAAAATTTATGATCAAAATTTATGAAAGTCTTCAATGTTTTCATTTTACAATGTTCTTCGCATGTACATACAACTTGTTTAATTGAATATACAAACCTTCCAAATTGTTAAGATATGATTATCAAATTTTAAAATTAAATATACAATATTAGTGGAAAAAAGATAAAAGATGAATAAAAAATAAGAAGTGAATAATCTCATATTTATCGTTGTAGTTCACTTATTTATGGGCGAACTAATATAAAATGTTTTTGAGGTGAACAGAGAGACTTAACGTTTGGCACAATTCCCCTACTTGAAGGCGAAGTGTCCGTTTTGCTCGGTGTTTTAGGGGCGATTCCTTTTTTATGTAGTCGCTAGAAAGTATTCGTTTTGGGGTTAGATTCTATGATTTAACATATGATTTTAAAAAATAAATAAGACTTTTAAATTTTATATTATAAGCTAAAAATTTATAAAATATAAAAAAAAGATTTAAATATTTTAAACATGTCCTGTGATAATAAATGGAACTTTTATTGAACAACGTGATTCAAAATATGCCTATTAAACACAAAATTTCGACATAGCAAAAGCAACGCCATTCAAAGTGTGCTTAACAGATACGTCTAGCCTGTATATTTTTAAATTTATATATTAAAAAAGTTGTATAAATTTTATTTTATTTCGAAAAACAAAATGTAATTGACAGGCTAATACGTCTAGCCTGACGCCTGCTTGGGTCTGGCCAGGCATTTCTGGCCCGCTTAAAGATGGGTCTATTCTGGCCCATCAAGTTCCAATACATTGCCTGCAAATTGGATTGGGCCAGCCCTTTTGATGGCTCAATTAGCGTTGAGAGACGAATACTGAAGAATAGAAAAAATTACTTAGGCGAATTTTTTTAATAAATAATTATTAATTTTAATGATTTTTTATTTAATACTATTTGTAACAATATATAATAATACTATAAAATTAATACAATGTATTATAAATGTGTTAAAGTGTGTGATAAATGTATTATCCATTAATGAATCTTGTATTAGATATGTTTTATAAATAGTTCTCTATAATATAAATTAAAACTGTATTAGAAATGTATTATAAGTGTTTAGTGAAAATAAATTGTAATTGCTATAAATTGTGATTTTCTTAATCTAGTATATCGATGTAAGTTTCCTAAGAAAAAAACTAAGCCTTTTGAAGCAAACTATCTACATTCATACACTCCTTCACATTTATGCCCTCCTAATTAATTATAATTTAATACCCTCCCTAATTTATCTATTATTAAAATTCGCACACTGACATCAGTGTCCATCCTATACGATACATATCATATATCGATGGAGTATCACAGAGGATACTAGAATACTGATAGAATATTAATGTATTGACGGAGTATCACAGATGATATTGATATGGTATCAATATATCAGTAGAGTATCACAGAGAATGATAAAAGACTTTTTTGTGATATACTATCGATATCGTATCTTAATTATTTCTTTAAAAAAGTGTCTAATCCTATATGATACTGACAGATTATCAATATACTAATAGAGTACATGGTATCAATATACCGACAGAATATCACAAAGGATTAATCATAGTAGTGGTGTTGATGTCATGCGCGAACTAAAAAAGAAGAAAATGGCGTAAAAAAATACCAGAGATAATTAATTTGGGCCGAATGGATACAAAAGGAATTTAATTTAAGGGTGGGGTATGAAATGGTGAATAGCTTGTTTAAAGAGTAAAAAATAATGAAAAAATTTGATATTAAAAGCTAAGTTTAGGAAGTAAGTGACAAACCTTAAAAAAATTCTACCCAAAATAATCGCACTCTTTGTTTATTTATTGGCTCGTTGGAAGCGCATAATGTAAGAATGTGTGCTATATAATAGTGGATTGAAACTAAAGTATCTTCTTTTTTTTTTTTCAATTATGTTCCAAAGATCTTATATATATATTGTTGAGTCATGAAAGATTTTATGATATATTATGAAATTCCAAAACTTCACTTAAATTGTAGATCGGATGGGTTAATTGATAAAATTAAGGTCTCATAACAAAATATTTTGAAATAAGGTAATTGTGCAAATATTTTCATGTCCGTTTCTCGAGAAAAGTATAGTTGAAAATAACAAAAATTACAAAATTGTATCTTTAAATGTGAGTTTTCGCTAATATTTTATTTATTTATTTTTTAAGAATTTCTGTCAAATCTAGTTGATAGAGTTTGATAAAAAATTGTGTTATTGGATGCATACTTGATGGACTATTTGGACCTACTCCTAAGCCCTAAGGGATTATTTTTCGTCATTTTCTCTCTTTTGTTCTATTGAAAATACTCTTTCATTTTATTGCAACTGCATGATTACATACAAATCATTATCATGATTCATGTGTTTGCTAGGTTAATCTCCTTCAAAGTTTAGAGTCAGACCAAGAAAACAATAGTAACCACTAACTAATAATTGACATTAGAGCTTTATTCTAGGAATCAAACCTCCAAGACCAAAAATTAATGGACATTATTAACACATACCCTTAAACTTCTTTAAAATGGGGAGATTAAGGGACAAGGGAAGAGATGTAAGAAAAACAAAAAGAAACTCACCCTTTCCATAACATATAAAATTAACTCCTCATTTTCTCTAGCAATTACTTAACATTGTTGCATTCATGCACAAATACTTATAATAGTGAATCAGTTTACACACATCTCGACTAATTTCCAGAGTACATTCTACCTTCCACCAGCACAAATATCCTGAGTAACTCTGTCAGTCAAAACTCGGACAATTGAACATGAGACTTAATTGCTTGACATGTCAAGTTTTGACTAGGACAGATTCAGACAATGAGCAAAAGGGAAGATTTAATGACATTGACAACAGTCAAGAATTGTCTAGTTTTAGTATGTATTTGGTGAGAGTTGAGAGGAGATGGTCGGGGAACTTGGCACCTACTGGTCCTCGAACCTCGAAAACCGGTGCTCCACCGGCTTCAAAACAGCAGTGGTGGTCCCATGGAGTTTCCTTGTGTCACACCAAGGCTGCAGCGCTGCTCTGGGATGAGAAGAGATTGGAGTTTTGAGGATCTCTGCAGGCATATGAATGAGGAGTGATCATATATCATCACAAGGGCAGTTCTGTCATTTTGCCACAAAAAACTTTTCAAATTTTTCTAACATCTTTTTTTTTTTTGTGAATTGTACTAGTATTTGGCCATTTGGTTAATGTTGGATTAGAAAGGGTACAAGTACAAATATGTATCTGGTAATATTTGGTTTTTTCGCAAAAAGATGTTCATTCATTGTACATTGCATAAAGAGCACAACGAATATATTGTAGTTTATACTCTCTTCGTTTCAAAGTGCTTGTCGTCTTTATTTAAATTACTAATTGAATATATAAATATACTAGATGGATAGAGATTGTTGTATTACCCGTAGTGTCTAGTCAGCTTGCGCACACTTCAACTAATTTCACGGAATATCTATTACCTCCTACCAATAACTCTTTATATAAATAGTAGCCTGTTCAATATTACACGGGGCATATTCTGTTGGAAGAGGATTGTTATTAATATTTAGGAGGGAGACTTTTAGGCTAAGGGAATTTTGGAAGAGTAGAAAGATTTTGGAGAAGAGAAA
>JAOTQR010000100.1:19400868-19417927 GCA_025774065.1 Solanum ossicruentum
TTGATTTTCGATTTTCGAACAATTTTCAATTTTTTTAATTTTTTTTTCTTTAAAGTCGGTCATTTTTCACGATAACAATGATCAAGATCGTAAAATTCATATTGCATTTTCTTTTTGTGTATGTTCTCCCTATGATTTCTCTTTATTTTGTATTTTGTATGAATTTTTAGTTATCCTAAATTTATAATTTATTTACATTTGAAATAGTAAATTATCAATTATTATTTTGTTGAAAATTTGCTAACTACTGTTGAAATATTCTTTTTCCTATGAAACCAATTATTTGTTTGAATAAATAATTAAATATGTATGCCTATAAAATTAATAATATCTTCTGTTTTTTATAATCGCGCAAGGCACGTATATAAATTCGTTAGTGTTTATAAAAAGAAAATCCAATAATATATAGTGCCATTTTACAGTTATGTTAATATTCATAATTTTAAAATTCAAAAGTTGAACCTATTAGACACAAACCTTATAAGAAAAAGCCATGTAAAAGTAAAATATTTAAACAAAATTATTATTTCTTTACTTGCATTATTATTGATCGAACGAATAATGTCACGAGTACATTAAATATCGAAGCCCTTTAATATATAACTACCATTTCTTTTTTTTTCATATTTATTAAGAAAAAAATACTAATTTTATATTTTAAGTTGTAAATAGTATTTAATTGGGTACTTGGAATTTAAATAAGCCAGAAATTCTTTCCTTTGCTCAATCGAACCTTTTAGAGCTTATTTGGATGGTGGTGTTTCGTGGTATGATATGTTTTATAAGAGAATTATATTTGTTTTGATTGTGTTATTAATATATAGTATAGTATAGTTTGGTTCCAGAGTATTCTTATTTTTTTTCAATAATACATTTACTTAAATTTAAATAATTCTAATTTATCCTTTATTATTTATTAAACTTTACCCTAATATATTTGTATTACTTATTTTCCTTCAAATTAATTTTTGATACTTCTCTTCCACCTCCCGTCTTTCTCTTTAAGTTTTAGTCTATTTTTCAAGGTTCGTCTTTTAAAGTTTTTACTTTTTTATTTCTTGTGTTATTGTATGAATTGGAGATATATTAGTTTATATGTTTTCCTATTTGATTATATGTATTTATTTTTAAAAAAATTATTAAAAAAATATTGATAAATTTAATATTTATAATAATTAATGACATTTTTGTAAATTTATAAATTACGATACATTGTCGTACAGTTAAATCAAACAACAAATAATTACAAAACAATAGTAATCTATATAATCTATCCAAATATTATACAATCAATATAATGTCGTACCATATAATACAATATTATATATTATGAGACTATGACAAACTACCGTCCAAACAGATAGAAGGTGAGTTTGATTGGTCAAACTAATTTTTCTAATGAAATTTAGAAAAAAAAATGAGTTTATAAGGAAAGTTTTAAATATTTTTCCTACTCCATTATCCATTCAACACTTTACCTCCATTCTTTGACCATTCCAACTTACCATCTTCAAATTCCTATTTTTATCTTATAATATTTTATTAAATTACATATGAACATTTTTAGAATAATAATTTTTTAACTAAACTTATCATACTCTAAAAAATTTACTTATTATTTTTATGAAATATTTCCTATAAAGTTTCTATATTTGACTCGTCCTTCCACCATTGTCAACTACGCAATACATTCGTCACTTTAATTCTGTTCATTGGGCCCACTAACTGGACCCTACACGCCTTTTTTTTCCTTTTAAAAAATATTTTGTCTATTTATTTATTTCTTGTTCATCATTATCAATTGTTTTTCACTTTTGCAATTTCCATTTCATTTCCTCGTTGACTAACAACCCTTTGCTCCAAGCTAGGGTTTATTCCTTTTTTTTCCCCCAAAATCCTTCAAAATTGAATTTTTACACTGATTTAAGGAGGAGAAAGAAGAAGTTTCTTGATCAATCAGTTACACATGGGTTATTACTACTTTGCCCCACTAATCATGGCGTAAGTTTCTCTTCCCTGACCCCTTTTGAGAATTAGCTGGTTTAATATCTGAATCTTGAAAAATAGATAAAGGAGGGACTTGGGGGTTTTTTCTTCTGAATTTCAAGTGTTTGGGAAGGATAAAGATTCGTTCTTGGACGTCTACAGAGAGGAACAATAATTGGGTGTTGAGTATTTTGTTGGGAAACTCAGTAATTACTCTGATTTCTGTGCTTTTGGTTCATTTTGGGGATTTGAGGAGAAGTTTTTGGTAAGCTGGAGCTGAATTGGTTTGGGGATTATTCTGTTTTTGTATAGTGATTAGTGTTACAGTTTCAAAGGTTGCCACTTAGTGTATGGTCCTTGCTGGGGTACCACCTTTGAATTGGTTTAGGATTGAAGACTGCTTTTGTCTGGTGCTTTGTGAATTATATCTCTGGGATTTTGTCCATTGGTTGAGATTTCTGGAGGGTTTATTACAGTGGTGTAAGTGCTGAGGTTTTTGTATCGTCTTTAAGCGCAAAGTTACTGTTTTGATTGAAGTTGATGGTTTGACTAAGAGGAGCGATTCGAGATAAGACAGCATTTGGAGTTTGGTTACTGTAGAGAAGTATTGAGATGGATAATTCAGATCGTCCTAACAATCGGAGTCTTGATTATTTGGGTGTGAATAAATTGGGGAAGAATATAAAGAAGAGTCCTATACACCAACCCAACTTCAATAATGCAAATAGTGCTAGACAACAAGCTCAACCCCAAGTTTATAATATCAACAAGAATGATTTTCGGAGTATTGTTCAGCAATTGACTGGTTCACCATCTCAAGAACCTCAACCTAGACCTCCTCAGAATCCACCAAAGCCTCCAAGTATGAGATTGCAAAGGATTCGACCTCCCCCTTTGGCACCAATTAATCGTCCACGGATTCCCATGCACCCTCCAGCATCATTGCCAGCCCCAGGTCAACCTGCACCTGGTGTTGCATACAATAGCAATTTTGTGAGGCCGCCTCCAGCACCGATGCCAGCCCCAGGTCAACCTGCACCTGGTGTTGCGTACAATAACAATTTTGCAAGGCCGCCTCCTCAGTATGGTCAGCCATCTTCCCCCATGTTACCACCCTTCACCCCTGGTGATGTTTGGACTAATACAGCTGAGTCTCCAATATCAGCTTACATGCGTTACCTTCAAAATTCGATAATCGATCAAGGGCCTACACAAGCACAACCCCAAGGCCCTGTTAATACTCAAGCACATCCTCCATCATCCGGTTTACTTCCTAATCCTTCAATGCCACCAGTTCCTTCTCCTAGAATGAATGGCCCGCCTCTCCTCCCATTGCCTAGAACAAATGGTCAACCTTCTCTCCCACCTCCCCGAATGAATGGTCCACATCCTCCTTTCCCATCTCCTAGGATGAATGGTCCTCCTCCACCTCTTCCATCTCCTAGGATGAATGGTCCTCCACCACCTCTTCCATCTCCAGGAATAAATGGACCTACTTTTTTGCCTTCCCCTACTTCTCAGTTCCTTTTGCAATCACCCACTGGCTTCTTCAGCTTGTTATCTCCTCGATCACCTTATCCATTGCTTTCTCCTGGTATGCAGCATCCTCCACCGCTTACTCCAAATTTCTCCTTCTCTCCTATGGCTCAGCCTGGGATTCTAGGCCCTGGACCACAATTTCCCCCATCTCCTGGTTATGGTTTTCCTTTGTCGCCACCGGGATTCTTTCCTATGACAAGTCCAAGATGGAGGGATCAATAGTGCTAGGGAAAAGCTACTGACTTTGAACAGCTCCAGTGACTAATATTGGTTTGAGGAATTCCGTGGTGGAATTATGGGAATCTTCTCCAAGTTGAAGCTTTATACCTGTTGAGATACAATGTACCCTAGCTAAACGTAAGAGATCTCTTTAGAAATCTGCATTTAGTGTGCATTTAGTGTTTTTTTTTTTCTTTATTATTTTATTCACACATTGCCATCTTATCTTAACTCTTTGTGAGTAGAGTATGTAGCTGATCCATCTCCTTATTCTCTTGAATTTTAGGCAATGTAGTTAATTAGGCAACTCAAAAAGGGCTGTAACTTGTTAAATGTTGTTTAAAGTGATCTATATGTAGGATAAATGCAGGAAAGATTCTTGTATTCTTGTACTGTCAGATTTGGAATCAAATACTTTGAATTTTCTTCATCTCTTTGCCTTTCATCTGGATAAGTTTTTATCTTATAATTTCATATTTTGCATGATTTTGTCATTCTTTGCTGCCCTACAAGTTCTGTCCGATGTTTATTCATCTTTCATGCATGTGTTTGTTACAAACCTGGTATACTACAAAACTCTCAATGCTTACCTTTCTACACCGAGGGGGGAGGAGGAAGGGACAACAAAGAGTGGGAGGAGAGAGAGAAGGTAGGGCTGCGCTGGGCTTCATATAATATTCAATGGCAAGTTTGGAGCGGAAGTGTTTTTTATCATCTCGTATTCCATTTGCGTCATTGCCAGAAGTTTGCCAAACAATGTTAAATGACAAACCTAATTTGAAACTTATTCTATTGAATCTGGAATTTCTCTGTCCTGGTGGCTGGTGTGCTATTTCCTCCATAGTGTGAAAATTTTGAGCTTCTGAGTGCAGTTCAGCAGTTCCATGAAGAATGAGCTGTCAATTGCCAAGGGAGAGAGAACTAGACCCAGTTTTAGAATCTCCCGACGCATAATATTATATTAGTTGCAAAGGTTAAAGATGAAAGCGTGATGAGATGACAAATTTCAGGACCTAAACATGTTCAGGTAGCCTTGGGGCCTCGAAGCATACGGCTAGACTTTAGTTCTGCAGTAAGCTTGCTCGTATTAATTGGTGATACTCTTCAGTGCTCAGTTCCATTAGAACATAGAAAACTATTTTTACATATTAGATGAGCCATCTTTTTTTTATAGCTGAACATTTGGATTTCTTGTTTTTTACTCACTCTGGCAATGGTTTTTGTTGTGTGTCCACATTATTGTCACTATAGTACTAAACACTCGTATTATCATATTAGCATTGAGTATATATCTGTGTTGTGTGTTGTGCTAGTAGTTGGTGAAGCACATGTATATGTGGATTGAATATTTATGTTCACCCTTTTAGACAAGCCTAAGAATTAGGATGTCAACTAAAGTAACTAATGTCTTAATGGTTGCACTTTGGAAGTTATTAGGGAGCTCATTTGTATCATTTGTGGCAAATGGGAGTTGGACAAGAGGTCTGAATCCTATAGAAGGTTGGAAATAGGCCATGCTCTTAATTTTTAATATGCACAAGAGAGTCTCTGGCAGTGCAGAGGTAAAGTGTTTGAATGAAGAATGTGGAGATTTCCATGCTGCAGTTAGTTTGGAGAAGTTAGGCCAATGATTCTTTACATTTTCAATGAAAGCTCTGAAATGCTTACATCTTAAGAAAAACTACTTATCAAAGTGCAATGGGATAGTTGATGACTAATTTGATAGGGTGATAACTTCATTGGAGGGAGCTTATGATTGGTCATCCATGCAAGTAACTTTCTGATCATTCCTTTGGATTTTGGAAGTTTATTGTATTGCTCCTGTAAAGACCTCGTACCTCTATTGTATTATTATTTTTATTTTTTGGAAGAAGTTTGGGAAATGTGCAAGGTTTAGTGATCTTAAATGGTGTGTGTGGACTGAAAGGAATGGAAGGTATTTTGATTGAATCCCAGTCACTCTCTTTAAGTTAGTTGTTTGCTTAATTTATTTTGTTGGACAAACCTAACCCTTGTAGATTGTAATTAGTATTTCTGGACTTTGCTAGCTCCTTAGTCTTAGCATGATTTTGTTTTAGTGGAGCTAATATATGTTTTGTAATCTTGCGTCTCCTTGATGCCTTCCTAGTGATGCGGAGCTTTGGAACAAAGTAAAGTTGCCTCTGTGTCACCTATAGCTCACAGGTTCAAACCGTGGAATCAACCGCTGATGTTTGCGTCAGTGTATGCTGCCTACAGACATCCCTTGTGGTGTGGTCCTTTCCCTGACCCTCTGTAAATGCAGGATTCTTCCCTTGAGTGATCAGCGTTGGGTGGCCATTATCATCTCTCATTTGAGAACCTAGCGTAGCTAAATTTTGTTATGCAAACAGTTCAAAATTTCTATTTTCTGATTAGTTTGTATATTTAGTTCTTTAAGTTCAGGCAGTCCTCTGGCTGTATACTGAATTTATAACTAGTACATACTACTCTACGACTTGCAGCAACATTCGAAGTGTAATCCTACAAGTTGTGGTAGGGATGGTAGTGTGTATGCAGCCTTACCTACTTTGAGAAGGTAGAGAGGTTGTTTCCGACATGCTAACTTACCAAATTTTCGCACAGGAACAGCTATTCTAGGAGTCTGTGTTAACTCTCTTTAGTTTGTCTATGATTCTTATTGCAGTTATTCATGGGATAAGACTGGTGGATATTATACTGTTGTCTGTGTCTAGCCACCTGAACATCTCACATCTCTCGGTTCTCTGTTTATTGCAGCAGCTTTTGCTGCATTCTGCATTTGACTAATAACCGGAATTCGTAGCCAGTGAAGTTCTGCCTGGTAGCAGGAAACTGAGGTTCCATGACCAAAGAGTTTTTGGGTAAGCTCACATTTGCTTATATTCTTCTAGTCTTCTGTTGGTGTTATAAAGTCAGTTTGCTACTCTCCAACAGTGCCTTTGTATTATCATGGTCTCTCTTTAAAATAAGAAATCTGTCCACAAATGCACTTAAAGAGGCAGTCTAGAGATGGTGAGATGTACGCCAACCTTACCGTTACCCTTGTGCCTTGTGTGGTAGTGGTGGTTCTAATAGGCCCTTAGCTCGAGAATATTATATCTTTGGAAGTTATATAGAGTTTGGTGCGACTGAAAGCGGATTAAAATAACACAGGTTTAGACCATTGAATGAGCTCTTTGACATTTCTTCCTAGTTTTTAGCTCTTATTATTGTCTTGGTAGTTACGTTAAGTCAATGTGCTTTTGCCTACTTGCTCAACTTGTTTCATATGAACGCTTTCCTCGTTTTGAGAAACTTCTTTCTGTATTCATATACAACTTCATGTGAATCTTTCTTCATTAAAATTGCTATGTAGTTTCTCAAGTTGGAATATTTAATGTTGGAAGTTGACTTGGGTAATCAAATTGCTGTATGTCCTTTGAGCCTATTTTGACTGTTTCTTTCAACTTCCTAGAAGGAAGACTTTCAGTTACTGCAACATGTGTTCCATGAACCATTGAGTTTATGGAGCCATGGACTATTTATTCACAAAAGAAAAAGAGGGAGGTAGGGGTGGTTGGGAATTGGATCGTGAGCAAAGCCGTGAAGGTGAGGTGTGTTGGAGGGCAGAGAGGGCAGTCAATGTGGAATGCTATTTGTGCGACTTGTTTATCCTATTTACTAGAGAGTTGATCGATCAAACATGGAAAAATTGAAAAATATTGTCTTTCCTCTATACTGACACACCCTTGTCTTTTTTACTTTCAAATTCTTTGATCCAAACACAATCTTGGAAAGGGTGGATCATTCACAAGTCACGATATTCGTGTTGGTACTTGATGAAATAGTTGAGATTTGGTCCTAAACATCGCTCTTATGAAGTACCTATTTCAGGATTCAATCCAAATTAGATTTTCGCATAATTTATCTGGAAAAAAAAAGAAGAGAAATAAGTACATACACTCTTGGAAACTCTTAAACTCGCCATTGAAGAGAGAGAAACAATGGAGAGAGAGATAGTGAGAAATAGTTGCTTGGCGCGTGTGACAACGGGGGTGGCCGTCGATGGTGCAATTACTGGCGTTGTTGGTGTTGTTTATGGGACATATGAGGTTGTTAAATATAAGGTTCTTAGCTTAATAAAAATTAGATACATTGCACAAATTATTCTGGAAAGTGTTGTCATTTTTTATCTCTCCTTAGGAGCTGGAAGCTTGATACACTGTGGAAAGTCGTACTGACCTTTTCTTTAGGTCCATTTAGTGGTGGAGCCTTGTGCGTGGTGAATTTGAATTAGTCGAAGTCAAAACTGAAATGATTAAAAACCCGATATTGGAATGGTTTAAGAACTAGAGACTGGATGGTTAAATAAAAAGAAAATGTATTTTAGGCATTGGGTTGTATGTGACTATGCCAAATCTCTTGATTGACAAATATGAATTTCTTGATTACTTTTTTTTAAAAGACTCTTGAAATTCTGTCATTTTATTTGTAACACTAGAGAGTATTTGTTACTCCATCACAACCTTTTAGTACTTTTAATGGTATTTTATGTTGCCTTTATTTGGATGAATTATCTATGTTTGAGCTCATTTTGACACCTTCCTCGTAACTATTTGGGCCTTTATGAAATGCCATAGCTGTATACAAATGTGCAAATCCATAAGTGAGTGGCAGATTATCAAAAGATTTTGGTTCACATATTATTCTCCGTAGATAGATATTTTGAAGAAAATTACATAATATAGTGAGATTATACAATTTTATACCATACATATGCTTATACATGTATTTGTTATCTAAAAATCTTTACGTACACATACAGTTGGGTGCATAGATCTGAATTCTGCTTTGAAAATATATACACACATATACAATTAAATGCTATATCCGCAGTTGGAGGAAAAGGTCTTAATAATAATTGAATAAGTTTGTCTTCTAAAATAATTGAATAAGTTTGTCTTCAAAAATTAGAAAAAAAGAAATTATTTAATACTTTTGCCGTTCATAACACTAGTTTTGCTTATTACGAATATAATAATAGTGTGTGGCTCAAGGCTTATGTAAGTTATTGCGAGGAAAAATAGGAATTCTAGATGAAGGCCCATTTTGATAATTTAAGTGGCTTGTCTAATTTAATTAATTTTATTGGTAGGTAATATCTACATGAAATAAAATTACATAATTTATTTTGTGATTTTCTTTATCACAAATTTGATGAGTGATTTTAATAAGAGATTGAAAAGCTTCGCGTGATTTTCTTGGTAGAAAATGAAGTTGAATAATTTTGCTATATAATTTTTCATAATTAAGTGACCTTGTGAAATATTTACTCTTTTTTAAATTCCATCCCTCTCTTTCCTTTCTATTACTCTTCTGTTTATTTTTATTAGTCATTATTTTATTTTTTATGGTCGATTAAATTTTAAAAATAAATTGATATAGATTAATTTAATATTTAAATTTAAATAATTGAAATTAAATAAAAAATATTATAAGTTGGGAATATGAAAAAGAAAATCTTAGTTTTATGTGCTGTTTGAGATGGATTAATTAAATTATCAGAAGGGGCACACAATTCAAAAATCAAAACATTGATCTCCTGAGTTCATTGAATCTTCACTGCGCTTTGTCAGTCTTCAGCATGTGCGTTCATAATTTAAACACCTCCTCCCTTATTGGCCACTGACGCAATTTTATCAAATTATTCTTTAAATATAATAAATATAATTATTTAAAATATATAATAAATAATAATTATAATTAATGATAAAGATAAATAAAAAATTAAGTGTAAAATTTTTTTATTGATTTCATAAAGTGGACAACTATTGTTGGATATCCTAAAATATTATAGGAGTCAAGTAAAGTTCGACGGAGAAAGTATTTGATGAATAAATTCTTTGTCGTAATTTTTTTAAATTATTATATAGATATTAAGATATAATAATTTTTTGTAAATTTTATATATCTTTTTAAAGTATTTATAATTTTCAAAAATATTTATTATAGGAGAAAATCAATAACTTATTTTGTCTTAAATTTATGAGACAAATAATTTAAATTTAAAACTATTATAAGGATGAGTTGGGGTGATTATTTTAAGGCTCATTAATATGATAGGTTGTCAAATTTCAAAATAGGTACTTATGAGATAGTTTGAATGGAGTTAGATCAACTCCGTTATAGTTTAATTTCAAAATTAGCGCATGTAACAAAGTATTTTTAACCTTTTGCCGAATTAAAATATGTTTTCTCCATTTCAAAACGAATGTTTTTTAATCTACTTAAAAAAGAATGACTTTTTTTGTAAAATTTTAATTTCAATTTTTTACGTGGTATATAAGGTCACTAGATTAAAAATATTTTTGTATATTTCACATAACTTTAATTTAGAACCAAAAAATTGAAATTTTTCTTTTTTTTTTAAATTTCGTGTCAAGTTAAATCAGGTCATTCTTTTTTAAACAAAAAAAGTAAATGGTGGAGTAACTGATGATCATGCTAAATCAAATCTATCAACTATTGAAAAATTAAGTGTGTTATTTTCTTTGTTTCAAAAAAATAATGACCTGGTTTAACTTGACATGGAGTTCGAGTAAATAAAAAAGACTTTTTAGTCTTATGATTCTAAATTAAAGTTATATTAAATGTATCAAGATGTTCTTTCATCTTATGTCTTGAAATATATCATATAAAAAATCAAAATTAAAATTTTATCAAAAAAAAGTTATTATTTTTTAAATAATTAAAAACGGAGAGAATACTCTAGAAGAGTATGTTTTTTAGTAATATTCATTGACTATTTTCCTTTGACTTTGAGTGAGGAAGTGGCATCTTAACTTATAAAGAAAGTTTATGGAATTATAGTGAGGGAGTCCTCTTTATCAAAAGTGATGTCCACAAAGCAAATCGTTGGATATTGGTAACACTTTTATGGCCCATTTTAGATTTTCCAAACCAACCAATGAAATTAGCTTCCCCAATGTCAAAACCTATGATGAAGGCCTCACCTGGAGATATTGGCTTTTGAAAAGATATCAACTTTTAATTCCACAAATAAAATAAGAAAAAACAATTAAACATGTCATGTACTTTAAGAAAAAAATTTACTTATGTCATTTATTAAAAATTTTAATTCAACTGTGGCATTATAATTTGATAAAATATTTATTTATGTAATTATTTTTTTAATTTTATAAATAATAACATATCTAGTGAAATTTCATAAACAAGGTTTGGAGAGTATAAAATATATGTAATCCTTACCACTACGTGATAAAGTTAGCCAAAGATTCTTTTCTCAACCTACCAACCTTGGACCTTTCTAGCATCCTTTATTCTCTACTATTATAATTCATAAGTAAAAGAGGAATTACTTTTCTATTTTATAGTAATTCCCTCTGTGATGAATCTCTACATAATGTAATCAACAAACAAATTAAAGTGGAGCTAGAATCTAAAATTTAATTATAAGTTTGAATATGTTATAAGAGTTTTTGTCTGTTGGTGATCATCTTATTCAAAAAGTTTAATCCTGTTTTAATTATTATAATTATCGTATATTTTAGTTTAAATGAGTGTTATTTATTACATAATTAGTGTTTTTTCTAACAAAATACAAGATCTTAAACAATACTATAGCTCTACATCTACAAATAAAAAATCAACAAGTTAAATAAGAGATTCCTTGGATATATATTTTCATACTGGTTTAACTTATGATTCGAAGGTCAAGTAAACTACTTCTTGTTTCACGAAGTGATTCTCAATGAAAACGTTGAGACAGTTCAAGAATTTCTTTTTTTTAAAAAAAAATTTAATTCACAAATTTTCGAATCAAAAGTGATGCCCCGTATCAATTATATGCCCCTCTTTCATTTTTCAAATAAAGTGTTTTTAATTTTATGATTGATGTAAACGAAAGTAGTGCCTAGTACACAAACAATTTTTATTTTTGTAAATACTGAAATTCAATTATTTGATTTAGTGTAACCAACCAACTATTTTCTCCGATAATCTGTACCACATATTTTTCTCGAACTACCAACCAATAACTTTTCAAGAATTTATCAAAGCAAAATTACAGGAAGGGCCACTTATATGTACCTCTTTTTAATTTTAATCATTCCTAAATATAGTCAAGTTGGCAAGTTGCATTCTTGTCATGAATGTGACCTTTGGCCTACGTGAAAGATGGAGTCACTTGGACTTTTTAATTAAGTTCTCATGTCAACTTGTTTAGAAAATCAATTCTTGTCCCATCAGTTCCCCACTTGTGGTTGGTATAATTTGAAGTTGTTAATCATCCATGTAATTAATAAAATGTTTGTTAATCATCCATGTATTTGAAATGCTGATATTAATGCAAACGTTGCTTTTCTTGCTCTTACAACAACAACATCATCCCATTGCCTGAAAGGCTCCCGTCCATTGCGGGGTAGGGAGGGATCAGATGTACGCAGCATGACCCCAATATTTAAAATATAAATCGATTGTTTTCGGATGACCCATGATGAACGTTGAAAGTTGCATTAACTAACTGTTACTTCACAAACATAAAAGTTACATATACTCCCAAAAATATTAAAGAGGTCTAAAGTGTTGCTTTTTTTATTTTATTAAAAATAAAAAAAACTACCTAAAAGATTATCATAAAGAAGAAATTATACTTTAAAAACATATTATCTCAGACTAACTCATTTCAGGTGAATAAGTTATTCCACCATATATATAGGATAACTTAATTATTTTACCACTAAGTTACCTAATATCTCCTACTAAACATTGATAAATGAATCCTACATTTTATCCTAGGATTATTACACCTCATATCAAACGACCCCTGGTTTGAAAGAGGGATTTCCCAACGAGTATAAACTATAATCGTGAAATTATAATCCAATAGCCTAGATTTGTAGATAGTAATCAAAATTTTAATATGAACTTTATATTGGTTTTAGACGATTACAATTACCAAACACGGAATTAATGAAATTCTAATTTATTCGTAGGAGGGAGAAGAGTACATGAAAATGTCAAATCTTTATTAGTGCTACTACTATACGATAGCTCATGGGGTGTGCGGATATAATAATATTATATCAATATCTCATGACTAAAAATTTGAACTACCTAGAAAAAGATTTGAGTTGTTGTTTATTACAATCAAATGTTATATATATTGAAGAGTTTCAAAACTCAATTTTTTAAATTTTACCTGCAAACAAAATCTCGAAACATTGAAAGAAGCGCATATTTAAAATTTGAAATTATTTAAATGAGATGAACTATTATAATATACAAATGTTATATAACAATATATAGATACATATACATCTCTGAAATATAATTATACATTATGTATACACAATTATATTTATATATCATCGATATATTACATATACATGCAACCATTTAATTTAAAAAAGAATTGATCGATGGTATATTTACGTAAGAAGCTCTCATTTAAACTTATCTTGAATTGTTGAAGTAGATAAGCAAAATACACTCTCCATTTCAATTTATATGAGTTATTTTGTCTTGAAACAGAATTTAAGAAAGAAAAAATTTTGAAACTTGTGTTTAAAATAAGTCAGAATTATTTGTGTGGCAAGAAACTATTTGATTAATAGTAAAATGGATAGGTTACAATTAAATTATTACTAAATGTAAAAATAAGTTATTATTTTTTAAACTGATTAAAAAAGAAAGAAAAATCATATAAAATGAGACCGAGAAAAAATAATAAAATAAGAAGTGATTAAATGACAACAACACCCCTTATTCAAAATTAATTCAAGTGCATACATTGACTGTGATGTGTGCATTATTTTGCCTTTATTAGTAAATATAATAAAATATAATAAAGTCTATCCAATGAAATGGAGAAAATAGATAGTATTGAAGAAAATGATTTGACAAATTAAGTCGAATGATGAGTAAGCAAGTAGAATATATTCTATTGTTTTTTACTATTCATATGGAGTGTAATACAGCACGTTACATGTCAACAAAACTTGTACGTTATTCTGGATTTCTGCCCCCACCACATATTCCCTTTCCTCCACAAACTTTAACATGAAAATGCAAATGACATTTTCGAATCCGTATAATATTTAAGTTATATATCAATGAGATAATGATAATGTGTGTATATATATGAGAATATTAATGTTAAATTAATAAATACATGATACTAATATATGCTAGTTTATCGCTATACAAATAATGTATGTTTGTACTTGGACATGTTATACGTGTTTTAATTAATTAAGCACTTCAGTATACAATATATTAATGCTGTTTGTTATTAACTTTCGATAAAATATCTCTCTTTTTCTTTCATCACGCATTGTAGTTATCTAGGGTAATATTGACGTTTTCTTTAGACTCTACTTGATCAAGAACTAGAAATATAAATTGTAACTTTTCATTTCTAACCAAGTGGTAGAGAAATAGTTTGTCATACCAATAATTACAGTGGCATAATTTTAATGAAATGATTAAAGTGGGTGAGCGAAAAATATGTTTTTTTTTTTTAAAAAAAAGTAAGAGTTAGGGGAGCAAAAATGGAAGAAAAGATTATAAGATAAGAAATTGAAACCTCAAAAAGAACACGAAAATTAAATAGTAAATTAATTGAGTTACTATGATTTATCAAAAAAATCACTATTAAAAATCTAATTGTTTAATGTATAAGTAATTCTTTAATGATCGTATAAAAAATGCAATAAAAATAATGTTACGCGATATTCACAACCAGCATTGAAGTGAATTCAATCATGCATTATAAGAAGGAAATGAGAGTATTTTTATGGACATTAGTGTTTTTTTTTTTTTTACACATTATTGAGCGCACTTAGGTGACAGATCAAATTATATATGAAAAATTATATATTTTTGAGACCCAATTTATCTTGATTTTCGCCATTCTATGCAACACACAAAATTTTACCACTGGCCAATGTCGGAGGCTATTTACACATGCCAAATTTTTTGGACACGTGTCGTTGCTTAACTTAGAATATGACACTTGACATACTTTATTGGTAAACAGGTGTCATATCCCCCCTTTTTTCACAAACATATTAAATATAAATGTACATCATTTTATTTTTATTGCAAATACAAAACTTTAGCCTAACCATCAAGAGTCTATCATATTATTCCCTCGATATTTTTACTTATTACTATTCTACTTATCGAAATTAAATTATATAATTTTATTTAATATTTTAAAATATATTTTTATCATATTAATATGAAAAAGATTATAACTTATAATAATTTTTATATAATTTTTAATCATCTAAATTTTAAATATTAAATTTAGCTACTTTAATTTAATTTTAAAGTTTAACATGTTAATCTCGAAATATAAAATAATGACAAGTAAAAGTGAATTTTGAGGGTATTATCTTTCTTTTGTTATTGAAGTTATGTTATACTTATATCCCATAGGTTTTGTTCTAATCCTATAGAACACTTAAATTAAATAAATTTCTTGAAACAATTCCTAACTCCGCTGAAGTTACTTTGTGTATTTATTTATTGATAAATAATTACAAGCAGTGCTAATTACTTTGTATTTTTTACCTCGTGTCCCAAAAAGTTCTACTTTTCCATGTAAAAACAACTGCAGCAGAAAGGTTTTAATTATTAAAGTACTAGTATTAATAAACGCAGATGCTTCCAGAAAATCAAACTAAACATAAAAGAATATTTTATTTGGCCAGAAATGCACATGCAATAATTGCTAAACTGTAATCCTTTTAATTTGCTTCTGATAAACTGTCTAATACTTCCAAGACATGATAATTAAATCCCATATGAATATAGATTGGTACCTATCCCTTATTAAGATTCCTCTTTGACATGAAAATAACATACAATTTAATTTATTAATTTATCGAGTCTGGAAATCATTTAAGATTCTTGATTAAGATAAATTAAGCGTAGAACTACCTATATAATATTATTGCCAGCTAGCTGACAAAATTTAAGTCATTGGTGAAATTGCTTTGTTAATCACAATTCACATGCTTTAATCTTAAAAATTAACCCAAACCTACCGTTGCTATTAAGTATCTACATGTCAGATTTATGTAGCAGATTAAGCAAACACGTTCTCCGTTTGTTCACGTCATTGTTTCATTTTTCAAGGTCAGTTTAATTAAATTTTAAAATTAAATTAAAATAATTAAATTTAATATTTAAAATATAAAATTTAGATAGATGAAAATTATACGAAAAATACTATAAGTTGTATTCCTTCTTATATTAATATGATAAAAAAGTATTTTAAAATATTAATCAAAATTTATATAATTTGATTTTAAAAAATAAAATAATAACAACTAAAAATGAACGAACGAAATATTTAATCCCATTGCACTCAAATTCCAAGAAAATGGAGGAAAAAGGGATATGATTGCTTATTATATATCTTAACTTTTAATATTATATACATATTTGATATATTTAAAATTATACTTTTAAATATTGATTTTAGACTTGGTCTCCACTTGAATAGATTTTAGTTTATTTACATAAATTAGAAGAGAGGGTAATTTATAAACGGACCTTTTTTTTTAAAAAAAAAAAAAAGAGTTGCTTTCGATGTCTATTACCTCATTAATTAATGATTAAAACATAAAAATGGATATGTGAATGGAGGAAAATTAATAATAGAAAGAACCTCACATCATAGCATTGACTATATTGACAAGTCAATATATTACCTCCTTCCAGTTTAAGTATCTTTTAATTTAACTAAGCACATAATTTACTAAATCAATATTTTAAAAAATTATAATTTTAAATTAAATATACCTAATTTATTTTTTTTTTAATTTAGTAATCTTAAATTTATTATGTATTATGTTGAAATTGAAAAAATTCATTAAATGTAAAGAAAATATTTTTTAAAGAATGAATTTTTAAAAAGTTATATTGACATTCCAGTCTTCCTTCTCCTTTCAGGGTCTGTCCGAAAGAGAATTCAGTACTTTTTAGTCGCAAATATCTAAAATGATTGTTTGTTATTCAAGATTCTTATTTAGACAGTTCATGTCATCCATATATAGTGTTTTGATCCAAGCTTTCTATTTCTGCACGATTCCATTATCTTTTGAGAGGCCTACACGCCATAGAAATTGTCTACTGAGACTATCCCTTGACCGGTAAGTCCGGTAAGACACTAGCTCAATATTCAGTACTAATACTAAAGTTTAATTATTCAAATTTGTTTATATGAAATTTTTGTCTAAATTGCGGAGTAAATGGGCTTCTAAATGCGGTATTTCATTAGTTACTTTTTCAGGGCCTTGGCTTG
>JAOTQR010000100.1:19433685-19447177 GCA_025774065.1 Solanum ossicruentum
AAGGAAAAAAAATGCTCTATTATGTCTTGATACCACAAGTATATATACTCTTATGGTATGAAGAATGAAGAACAATGGTTAAATGACAAATACTATTCATTTATGTCTTATACCATTAAAGTATATTTATTCTGATTGAATCAAGGAGGAACATGCAGTGTTTCAGTGAAAACACTGTTCAATTATAGTTTGATACTATTAGAGTATATAAATACTATCAGGGTTTAAAATTTAATAAATAAGATTATAACTTTAATAATTTTCTCTTATTTATTTCTTTAAATAATAAAAAAGAGCTTAATCCTATATGTTGCCAACAAGTTAGTAATATACAAATTGAGTATCAAATAAGATTAAGGGCAATCTTATATGATACCGATATGATATAGCATCAATTTATCGATGAAATATCACAGACGATTAATTTATAATAATAATATTGACATGACTCAAATATCATGCACAAAATAAGAATGAAAGGAAGCGAGTCAAACGAATAAATATTTTAGGTTGGATTCAATTGAGTAAATGCTTTCCCCAGAGGACCCAATTTATATAGTTTTCCTATTATATATCATACGGCCTACAGGGATTGTTTGGTCGCTAATTAAAGTTATATATATGTTAGTTGTAAGAGTGGAGATTATTTGATAGTTGATTAAAATTATAGGTATATTAGTTTTAAGAGAATTTATTCATTATTTTATGTAGATATTAATTATGAGTATATATTAATTATTCAATTTCTTACTATATATAAAATAATACATAAAATTTCTCATAATTTATATATATTCTAGTTATATGAGCTTTTAAATTACAAATCAAAATATTATATTAATTTTTTTAATTTATATTTTTATAACTAACCTCCAAATCAACAACCCAAATACAATTATTATTTATAAAAAGTTTAATATCTACATAACGCCATACTTCACAAAATTACTCTAAAAACAAGAAGCTCATAACTCAATACAAGTAAATGCATAAACTAAGGTAGATATTCACTAATCAAACTTCATTGATCATAGATGTTAATAAGTACGCTCAATTATTTAAGGGCGGATGTATCATTGTTCATATGGATTAAATTGAATTTATAAATTTGATATAGAGTATATATTTATATAAAAAATATTATTACATTTAATAAATCATAGATATATATTTATAATTTTAAAATATAATGAGTCGATATTTAAAAATTATAAAAAACTAAATTTCAAAAATTTAAATTTTGAATTCGTTTCTATCTGTGCATTTATCATGTAAATGATTTTTTATGCTCTCTTTTATTATGTGATCACCTAATTTGAATCTAAATACACATGCATGTAGAGTCTACCTAACTCAACATTATGCTACGTTTCTTTTTCTTTTATTAAATATAATAAAATAAATAAAAAGAGATCATCCTTGCCAAACTTTGACATGCCCTAGTTGTTTTGGATTTAATTAATTTCTTTTTTTTTTGAATTTATATAATTAATTATTTATGATTATTGCTACAAAAGAAAAAAAAGACTAAAATCAATTGTGAACTTCATCGTTAAATACCTCATAACTGATAGAAGGTTTGATAATCCGTCGTTAAATAGAATAAGCGATTAATTTTTATTATTAAACTATTAAATTTATCTGTAAATAATTTATGTTCATTATTTAACTATAAAGTTATCTGTAAATAGTTTATTTTTATATATTTTGTCTCTTTGTAGAATTATAGAGAAGAGTTGGCGTCCACGTCACTCCTTGAATGCTCCAGCTATGCAAACCACCTTTATCTTTATTCTCCAGTATTAAAATTGCACAAATTCAAAATCAATAAATAAAAAATGCATAAAAGTATTAAACTTTCCCTTCATCCAAAAGCAAATTAAGTAATTAATTTATGTTATTTACTGCTATCAAGATAAAAATAGAAACAAGCAGAAGAAAAAAATAATGATCGAAAACTTTTGACCCAAGTCCACAAAAAATTGTGTTTTTTTAAGAATTTAATATCCTAATAATTGTCCAACGTTTGGATTGATTCCTCCCAAGGTAGAATGGATAACTGTTCTACAATACTGACGATCAAAATTGCAGAACTTCAATGAACTCAATAAATTGTGTATATCACACGATACGTATTTTGTTTGGAAAAACTTTTACGCAAAAGAAGATGAAAAAAATGTTTTGATTTCTGTCTACTTTTCTGGGGTAGACATTTTCCATCAATAGATGCGAAAACACCTATTCTAAATAGACTTATCTGTTTAAAACAAATATATTTTTTGTCGAAATCATAATTGAAGGCGAGTTGATCAAATAATGAAACGAGGGGATCTCCTCTACTCAACCCTTTAAGAGCTAAAGAAAATATTTTGTAATATAAAAACAAAAATTTTCCTCTATTAGATTTCTTCTTTTTTTCTTTGCTTAATTTCTCCTTTGATTTTACAATTTTTATCTCTACTTAATTCCAACAATTTATAATAAAGCAATAAAAAAAATTAGACATTTGGAATACAACATCTTCATCCATCAAGTGTAATATCCAATGTTTGTTCTTTCTCAATATTTATATACTACTTTATTCATTTTTGTGTCATTCGAACTGGTGTCTATTACTTTTTCTTTGACTTCGTAAAATAATGACGAACGAATATTGGATGTGGATGCAAAATGCTAAACGTATAAGCCATTTAATTACTCATTATGATCTATTTTACTTTTCATATTTTATTTTTCATATTTTCCAACAAATATTAGTAAAAGAATAATTTAATTTTGATTTAATTGTTATTACGATTTAGTATTATTCTATTTTTATATATTAAAGTCTTTTCACATTTCATGAGTAGTGAAAAACTGAAAACTAATAATTAATTATTGTCAACAAGTTTGGACCAGTTACTTTTACTCCATTTGTTTATTACTTGTCCATACTCAAAGAAAATGATAAATGAGGTGAATATTTTACTGATATTCACGACTATTCAAAAAAAAAAAAAACTTGGAAATGATTTTGAAATTTAGTAGCTAATTGTTGGGTATGCAAACTCCTCTCATATAGGTGGAAGAGAGGAAAATAAACCTATTTAAATAGGTTCAACCCAATTCATTAGTATGAGGCCTTTTGGGGAGGTGTCCAAAAATAAATCTGTGAGGACTTAGCCCAAAGCGGATAATATTATACTAATGCGAGGTTGGAGTATGGGTATGCGCGGTCCCTGTAAGTGATCCGAGCCCAAGTTCAGAGTGCAAGGGTGAGTGATAACAGCATGCCTTGTGTCGAAAGTCTTCCTGTCAAAAGTAATGGTGCAGGCGACGTGTCCCGTTGAGTGACGACGGCATGTCTTGTGTCGAAAGGCTTCCCGATAAAGAAAAAAAGGTGGTCGGCTGACGTGTCCTGCAAGTTGTTGCAGGGGTACATGATGGTGGTAGATCTGAAATCGATAATTGTTGAAGGGCAAGTCACAAGATTATGTGGTCACACTTTGAAGGGAAGTTTGTTGGGTATGCAAGCTCTTCCCACATCAGTGGAAAAGAGAGGAAAATGAACCTGTTTAAATAGGTTCAACCCAATCCATTAGTATGAAATCTTTTGGGAGCTACCCAAAAATAAATCAATGAAGATTTGTCCCAAAGTGGACAATATCATATTAATGCGAGATTGGGATGTGAGTATTGTAAAATATGATTTTCTTCTTCTTCTTTATATGTTAAAGTGGATAATAAATTAAAGTATTTATTTTTTAAATATAATTACATGAAGAAAGTAGTAGGCATGATAACTAAAGTGACAAAAGAAATCGTGTTTATGGCCTAATTTTGTAATATACTTCACTGTATTAGCATATGATTAGATCAACTTCAATATGCCTTAACAAAATTAGATGGATTTGGCCGGCCTGTATAGTTAATCATATATAATGAATTAATACTAGCTTGAATCTCAAACTCTCCCTTAGCCCCCAAAAAACTCATTTTATTTTTTTTTAAATTTGCATTAAAAAATCCTAAGTTATGAGGTGGTTGTTTTTTCAATGGTTTTTTGAGATGTTCGATTTATTTTGAGATGTAACTACATTTTAATTTGCTTTAGAAATTTCAAATAAAAAAATAAAATAATTTTAAATAAACTATATAATATTCAAATCTTGTATTCAAATCGTCAAATAATTTGATGAAATAAAAACTTTCGTCGGTACCCAATCAGCTTTCTTACTATTACTTGATGTGGATAAGGCTAGCTACCTAATACGGATAAATGAATACGTAGCATTTTCCAATCACTTCTACTTCATTTTTACATATATAATACTTATAATTATCACAAAGTCAAATATTTTTTCTTCATTTCTGATGAGAAAATTATTTGTCCAACCGAAAAATCCGATCTTATTATATAGTTTATTCTCTGGGTAGGGTGACTACTATGGATAAATATAAATATTTCAACTCATAACCCTCGTTTAAAATTTTTAATGTATCTGACATGCACAAAATTACCGTGAATTCTCTTTTTTTTTCTTTCGTTTTATCTTTTTACTCTTTTCAGTATTCTTTTATTTCATAATATAAAGTCTCAATTTTTAATTTATGAATTTTAAATTCTAGAAAAAAAAATTACTAAGTTCTTCATAGATTATTTGCTAATTTTTTAAACAATATAAATACAAAATTGATGTTAAAATTATTGAATTTTATTGAAGCGGAAGGTCGTTGTTGCCAAATAATGATATTGAACGAAATCGTGACGTATAATATTTATTTTAGAAGGTGCGGTCATGCATGACAAAATATACATATATAATATGGGATTAATTAAATGAAATTGATCCACCGAGATTATAATTAATATAAACAGAATATTCTATGATGATTGTATTGAAGTTCTATTGGTTCTAAATAAACTATATAGTTTAAGACAAAGTAGACCACCCACAACCCTACCAAAAAAAAAGTAGAAGAAGAGGGTACTGATACTCTATTTAGCCATTCTGCTGGAGTAACAACGAAAATATTAACTATAAATAACGTAAAATTATGATGTTAATGACGGAAGGCAGACTAGCTAACAAAGGCCGGTCGTAGAGAAGGATAGACCAAAGTCTTGATTGTTAGCTCAGTTTTGGTATGACTGGTCATCCTCTTAGAGTGACTGTAGAAGTATAATCAGGATTAGGAGTTTGGGGTTCTAAAAATGAGAAAATTATTGCAAAACATATTTTCTAATACAAATGCAGGGTTTACGAAAAAGCTATTGGGTTCATCCGACCCCACGAACCCCCAGTTAGCTTCAACTCTGTCTCGAACCCACTACTAGTCATCACCTTGGTAAATTATTGCTTCACCAACTAGCTAATTAGACGTGAGCCTCTCCTTGGATAGATTCCTCCTTTTGCTCCTCAGCCTACGAGAGTATTAGCAACCATTTTCAGCTGTTGTTCTCGTCCAAGTGCAAGTTCTTGTGCATACCCGTCTGTCATTGGAAACACGACTTCTCGTGTTTTTCATTCGACTTGTATGTGTTAAGCATGTTGTCAATGTTCATCCTAAGTCAGGATCGGACTCTCATTGAAATTCATATTACTTGTAACTTTCTTATTGGTATAGAGTAAGAGAATTTGAAATTATATACTTCGGATGAATCTTATATTGGAATAAGAATATTCAATCCACGATTACCTTTGTTAGATACACTTTTAAATTATCAAAATCATATACATGTATATTGTATTAATTTCTTTAGATACTGTATCACTGAGAAAAATAACACTGACACAAGTTCCAAGTACAAGCTTCAAAAATTATACATGTATCTTTGTTTCTACTCGATCCTTAATTATTATGTTTTGCAAATCATACGCATGTATCATTTGTATGTTGTATCAAATTTTAGTTTTACTGTATCAACTATGCATGTGCCGTTATTTCACATTATAACTTTAATGTTATATTACTTATTGACTACCAATGAAAATGAGTTTTGGATTCATGTTGATAATGGAATTTTACTACGAAAAAATTCAAATGGTAATTTAATTTGACTTATTAAGAAGAGTAAAAGTTCATAACAAAACAAAATAGAATCTACGAGCCCAACTTAGGCGGGGCCCAAGAAGGACTCTATAAACACTTAGCCTTAGGAAGGAAAATGTAGGGTTTCCAAAAGGTTCTTCCGCCTTCTTCACCTTGTTTTGAATTGTTGCCGCAGTGGTCAATCAATATCATATACAAGTGAATTTAATTCTTGGTGATATTTCATTGGTGTAATAATATCCTATGCATAGTTGAACTCTTTTTATGAATTAAATAAGAAACAATTAAGATATGATATCAATAAGGTATCACAAAAAAGTCTGTGATCATTTTTTGTGATACTCTATCGATATATTAATTCCCTATTTGTATCTTCTGTGATACTCCAGATATATTGATATCCTCTATAATATTTCGGCGATATTTGTATCTACCTAAAAAAAGTTATGTTACTACATTGTTTTGGAATCAATTAATTAAAGTAAAATAGACTTCAAATATAAGTAAAAACATCATCTCAAATACTTATATTTATTCAACATGGACCAACATTATTATAGAGACATCAGCAAAAGAGATGTACAGTGTACTTCTCATTTATTACATCACTTGGAAACCAACATAATTATAGAGAGATCAACAGAAGAGATGTACTTCTCATTTATTACATCACATAGAACCAACATTATTGTAGAAACATCCACAAAAGAGATGTACTTCTCATTTATTACATCACATAGAGACAACATTATTGTAGAAACATCCACAAAAGAGATGTACTTCTCATTTATTACACCAGAAACCTTATTCTGTTGACCAATCTCTGAATTTTGATGTAAAAAACTTCATATCATTCTTCCAACTGTGCAATGATGTTCGCAAAGACCAGGTAACCATTGGACATGTCAGACAATCGACAATATTCATTGTTTGCATGGTATGTAGCCGTTAAGCCTGCGAAGTGCACATTCGAAAGATACTATTATCTTATTCATTCACAAAATCACTAAATTTACGTCTAACAAAGGGAAAAGAGAATGATCAAACTATGAAAATCGTACCATAGCCAATAGCTAGAACATCATAACCTTTATCCTGTTAACAAATAATGAATTAAGAGATTGTAAATTCAAGTCTGTAGAAGACGAAATAAGTAAATTTGAAAGAAGTTACACACCTGGAGATCATGTATCAGTGGCAAAGAACCTGTTATAGAATATGGGTTTACAGATCCAATCACCTCTTTAGTAGCTTTGCTCATTACTTTAAACCCCTTAGATTTACGATCAGCAGCATATCCAGGCATAGATTCATCGAACTTTATATCAATGCTGGTGGGATAAAAATTACAAGGAAAAATTGGTAAGATGAAGTAGAAGTTACTTGAGCTATAGCTTTTAAGAATCCTAGGTATAGCATACACACCTGCCCCTTGTACCATCTGGCAGGACATATTTTGAAACAGGGCCTCGAGTATCAAGTTTTTCAATGTTGGCATTCAGGTCCTCTTTGTATTCAGTTAATTTCTCTATAACAGCTGATACACTGAAGATGGATGCATTGTTAGAATTCCTCGATATCCAAGAGACATAACTAGTATGTAAATAAATCCTCGGAGAAGGACTAATACATACCTGTAAAATGGAGTCAACCTGTAAAGAAATCGATGTGATTAGATATGATGACAGATCTCAAGGATGCTTTGAAGAAGAAAGAAATAAACTTACCGAACATCACCATTAATACTGCACTCACCAGGAATTTGGGTGATTCCACCCCCAGGATCTGCGTGAGTAAATTATTTAGCACATGAAAATAATAAGCTCGTAAGTAAGACGTGAGAACTTACAAGACCACTGAGTTGGTTTCATGGTCGATGGTGTTTCAAATTTATAGTCTGCTTCTTCAGAACGAGGAGGAAAATCATTATAGAATTTGGTCTGAAGTACTTTAAGTGCTTCCATACCAAGCTCCAGAGCATTGATAGCCTATCCATTGGAGTATTAATATCAGTTTTACTGCATGGATAAACGACAAGATGTGAATCGATTAAAAAAAAAAGAGTACCTTGTTGGGCAGACCACTGTGGAAAAGCTTTCCTTTTGCCTGAAATCTCCACGGTATAATTCCACCAGTACCAATGCATGGTTGTGAATCAGCTGTGTCAACCCAATATCTATACATAGGAATACATAAATAAATAAATTCACAACGAACAAGTGTGAAGTGGTAGCATAGCATACAGTTACTTACAGAGGGCCTCCCTTTAAGTTATCAAACCATCCATCTTCGGCTAATTGTTCCACACCAACTCCATGTTCAGATGAGTTCTCTTCACCGGCTATGAAAACAGCCACCACTGAGGATTTCAACTTTGGTTTTTTCTCTGCCAATCGCTTCAGAAGCTCAGTCACAAGAGCAACATGCCCTAAACAATCAGTAGTTCCACGTCCTCGAAGTTGATCACCCTCGATGCTCAATGAAAAGGGATCAAATTCCTGAATACACCAAATATATTTAAACATTAATATTGTCTGTTTTGGGTCTAGACTCAACATATGTGGGACTTATTATCAGTTAAGTTTCCCTGTATTCACTCAACCACAAACACACATATCAAATATGATAGTAGAATAACAAGTGGTATAATTTGCATACCCATTGATCAGGGTCGGCAGCGACCACATCCATATGCATTCCAACCAAAGACAAGACTTGTCCAGGCTGAGTACCTGGGTACTCCACAATTAAGTTACTCCTTTTAGGCTTATAAGTAATTTGATTAATGATCAATGGGCCGCCATTTTCGGTGCTATAAGGATCAAGGACATCACGAACATGTTTGACAACCCTGTCTTCCTCCGGGATAAGGTCCGGGGGATTGTTCTGTACATATTTGGACTCACCAATCAGTTTCCTTAAAAGAGTTACGAAGGAATCCTTGTTTAGTTCGCCTAAAATTTCTTTGACAGAAGACATTATAGCAATATCAGTGTGGTAAGCTGATGCCTTATTTTTCAGAATTGAGCAAACTATGCAGGAACAAGTTTGATATATATAGTACAAATATGGGATAGTTTTACTTTGGATGTTCACAAAATATCATATTTGTCTTGTATGTATAATAATGGAGGGCTGTCCATAGATTATTAACTATCACACGTGTTTGGTATGTTGAGAAATGTCCTTTTTTTTTTAAATTTCACTTTTTAACCTTAGGACTCAAAAATTACCTCAAACTTGACATCATTTCTTAAGTTGGAACTCAAACTTTCATAGTGCACAAATATGACCCTCAACTTGGCAATTCATAAACAAGTAGGCACAAGGTGATGACGAAGTTGAGGGTCATATTTGTGCATTATGAAAGTTTGAGTTCCAACTTAAAAACTGGTGCCAAGTTTGAAGTCATTTTTGGGTATTATCCTTTTATATTTGATCAATCAAAATATTTGAAAAGTATTTTCTTTAGAAAAAATAAGTATCGGAAATTGAGAAGAATGATTTTTTTGAGAAAAATAAAAAAATAAGTTGTATAAGTGACTTTTTAAGTTTATTGTCTCTTCCCCACCTACTCACCCAATCCCTATCCCTTGACCGTCCTAGCCTCACCATCCTCAAATCGCAACTCAATCATTCTTGAGATGAGGGTTCCCATGAAACAGACTCTACTTCTAGGCTAATTTAATTCTTTCTTGGATTTCTGTGTCAGCCCGACTTTTTTTGGCATAGGTGAATTTCCTTTCATTGCGGGTTCTCAATTGTCTATTTTTCCAGTCAGAATAACATACGCCGGATATTTTTGGCTATTATCAATGAAATAATATATTTTCGAAGAATTGATTGACTTATTAACATGTAACCTCTTACCATTTGCGCAAGAATAATGCTATCCTAGGCTTCTGCGATCATTATCCGAGTTTCTTCCTTTTTTTTGTTCACCTCTCCCTTATGGTCGAGCTACTTCGTCCCTCTTTTTATATATTCTTTTCTTTTTTCTCTTCTCTTTTTGTTTGTTCTTCTTTAGACACTAGAATCTTGAATTTTCCTCATTTACCTGTCCAATTTCGAAAAAATGCTTTAATCAGTTCAGATATATCAAAAGAAAAAAGACGAAAGGGAGTTATTCTGTCGACAAGAGAAAAAAGAAGAATATGTTAAAGGTTTCCCGATTGAATACGAAGTTGAACATCCTAAACGAACTGCTTGAGCACTGAGATATTTTCGTGAGTTCCTCGTATATAATAAAGTATCTTCCGCCCCCTTCCACAACTATTTCGATTTCCTATCGGGCTCTTCAATCTAATCCAAAGTCCAGTCATTATACAATGAATTAATAATATAAAATTGTGATTTGTAGTAGAAGGTAATTGCAAAGTCTTGATAGCCTCTCTAGCATTCGAATATTTACTTGAAAGTAAGCCTAAGCAAGGATATTTATAATTTTTTAGAAAAAGACCTAGACCAGGTGTTTAGAATCAAACAAGTATCAACAGTCTGCTTCCTCTGCTTCTGTTGGCGAATCATTCGGCGGGTTATATCAACAGAAGAAAAATATCAATTAATTAAACTGGGTGAGAAATTAGATATGATATTTTGGCGGAATGAAAATGTTGGTATAGTTGTTTACTAGCGGGTGCGCTTCAATTAAAAAAAACCCGTAAGTAAGCCCTCTTCCTTCTCCCTTACAGTCGAGCATCCTTTGAAGTCGCCCTCCTCCCGCTACTAATACCTTGAAGGTAATAAGAGTTGGGAAGATGGATTGGATCGAGAGGCGATGCTTATGCCTCTTCTTTCTCGAGTTTAATCGATTCTTTGCTTTCCCAGCACTAACTTCTCTGGTCGAGCCCCTCCAAGGACAAAGAATTTGCTTTTCTTCGTTCAGGGAATGTCTCGACTAACCGCCCATGATTATTGATCCGGGCACAACTCTTCTCTCCGGAACGTCTTTTTACAGCAACTCCGGCCGCTCCTTCAGCCCCCGATAGGCCTAAACTAACGGAGGAAGGAGGAGCGAGTTCGGTTCTTGAATATTATTCAATAGTTATCATTCAAAAGCCCCTTTCTTTTCTTTGGCAACAGGGAATGGGAGACTTTCCGGCTGGCTCGAGGAAGTTTTTCTTTTTTCATCAATGCTAGCGACAGGATTCAATGAACATCAGATCTCGAAAAAGTCACCTAACAGAAATCCACCGATCAGGATCGTATGACATACGCCAAATGTCATATTTTTTAATCCTGATGGAGCCCGATCTCGGCACCCCCCCTTTCTTTTCGACTTTTTCTCTCTCCTTTTGTTGTTGGACCTTTCCTGACTCCGTTCAACCTGCAGCACCTCCCTTTTCGTTTCATTTTCAGCATCCTGTGCTTCAACTCTTTTTTTATGTCATCTCACCCAGGAATGAATTTGAGAAAACTCATAAAAGGAGCGGACCGATAGGGTCATTTTTCAAGCACGAATCGACAAAGCGTCGGCTAAGTATGCTAGAATTGTTTTTTTTTCTTTTTTTATCTCCTTTTTTTCGTGCTGCTTGCAAGCCTTTTTTTGAGATTCCATGGCGGATGCCCAAGTACCCGAAAAAGGTAAGTTACAAGATTCCAATCGGGCCACCTTCCTTGTTGTTGATGAAAAGCAAGTTTTGAATGAGAGTCGATGTTGTAACCGATGCAGTGACTATATCCCCTAAAAACCCGTATTCTATCAAATTCAAAGTTTATTCGGCCATTCCGATGGATCAATTGAATGGGAAAAGACCTTTCCCGAAAATCCCTTCTCCACAGCAATTTGTCAAATCAAAAATCTCGCATAAGTGAAAATTTTTGCTTGGTTGAGTACTACTAGTCTACGAGTCTAAGCCCGCGTTAAGTAATCTCCCCCCCTCCCCCCCAAAGATTGAACACATGACCATATTAGGAACCTCTGGGTTGACTCTATTTCTTTCACCGTACTATTTGTTAGTTTGATAGGATAATGACTTTGATTACCCTAAGAACGGTTATCGTAAAAGATTTTCTTTTTTCTGTGAGCTTGGTTTAACAAATATGGGAACCGTTGAAACCCGGACCAGGCGTGAAGTTTCATTCAAAACTTGATTTGATTTTGAATTAATTGATTTTTTTCTCTTTCCCAAGAATTCATTAAAGATGCTCCAGAATCTTTTCGATTGCTCGTGAACAAGCGCCCGGTCTTGGGATCCTTTTGAAGGAAAATCGTCGGGTTCCGGCAAGATCATTCCGGCACGGAAGACTTTCTCTTGAATAATAGGTCACATTTTGGCCGGGAATCCACTTCTAGCTGGCAGTGAAGCCTTTTCACGTGTGCTCGCTTCAACTCTAGCTGCCAGAGTCTTTGGGGACGTGGCTAAGGATTGGCGCCCAGCGGAGATGAGGAGCCAGATGATATTTTGTTGAATCTGAGAGCGTGATCGGATAAGGAAGATATTTAAAGAAAGGGGCACCTCAAGACGGGACGTTTGATCAAATAAAGCCGTTGATTGACTTTTTTGTTTTGAACCAGGGGGGAATGGATGGATTTGGATGCCTCTTCTGGGACGGAGGTCCCCCAAAATCCCAGGCAGAGACTTTTTGGTTCATCATCTTATTGCCTTTGGTTTACATACAACTACATTGATCTTAGTAAAAGGTGCTTTAGATGCACATGGTTTCAAGTTAATGCCAGATAAAAAGGATTTCGATTATAGTTTTCTGTGCGATGGCCCAGGACGAGACGGTACTTGTGATATTTCGGCATGGGACGCGTTTTATTTGACAGTTTTTGGATGTTAAATACTATAAGCTTGGATGGGTTACTTTTTATTGGCATTGGAAGCACATCACATTATGGCAGGATAACGTTTCGCAGTTTAATGAATCTTCCACTTATTTGATGGGTTGGTTAAGAGATTATTTATGGTTAAACTCTTCACAACTTATCAATGGATATAACCCTTTTGGTATGAATATTTATCGGTTTCGGCATGGATGTTCTTATTTGGACATCTTGTTTGGGCTACTGAATTTATGTTCTTAATTTATTGGTGATGGCAGGAATTGATGAAACTGACGCATGGGCTCGCACACCTTTGGCCAATTGATTCGCTGGAGAGATAAACCAGTGGCCCTTCTATGAGGTAGTGATAAGATCTGCGTACAATCTACCCTATCAGACCTACTTGTAGGATTTCAATAGGTATGTTATTGTTGTTGTTTCTACATAATAATTTGCTGGATAATATATAAAGAATTTTTTAGAGAATATTATTTTTATTTATATTAACTACTAAAATATAAATAAGAAATACACTTATTTTCATAAAAAAATATTTTCGTGAAAACTATTTTTTATCATATATTTAATTAAATATATTTTTACTTTTACAAAGTATTGCTAAGATTACGTATGTATATTTCTCTTTATATTTTATTAAGACTAAATTAAATATATTATAATTGGCATTGC
>JAOTQR010000100.1:19453756-19481870 GCA_025774065.1 Solanum ossicruentum
TAATAATTTCATGATTATGTAAAAAGTGATTGACCAAGTTTGACTTTATCAAGTCATATTTATTAAAACTAAAAAATCAATCCTCTGGTTTATATTGTATTATGTTATGTTACATTATATTTTTAGTTTGAACTTAAAAATATTTTTTAAGAAATTCAATTATTTCTATAATTAAAGAGTTATTTTTATTAAATCAAGTTTAATTGAGTATACGTCTATTTTGGCAAATTTAAAATAAGATTGTATAAACATCATTCTTCAGAAATTTTGTTTTTGAAATTAAACTAAGTATATTATCATTGTTGTCACTTTAATTAAATAATATTTATTTAATATAATTTGTTTATTATGAATCTCACCTATCTAAACAAAAATAAATTGAAAAATATGTTTAATATCTTTTTATTATGAAAATATCATCTATTTTTTTGACTTAATATAAATATTTAAATGCCATGTTTGGACCATAGGAGTAGCACTTTATTTGATAGATACATTGCTAAAACATGTATTTTGCATAAACTCCATCAGTATATTATAGTGCAAATGGTATTGGGCTTGGGCTCTATAAGAATATTGGGCAGGAAAATTGAATCTGGGACTGGCTTCATGGGTTTAGCCTTTAGGACGTGACAAAAATGGCTATAAAATAAAGGAAATAACACAAAACACTTTATTATTGATGCTAATTACATGTTGAAACAACGGTTTTTATAATTATATTTCTCTGTCAAAAAAATTATTTCGAATACATGTATTTTAAATACATAAGTTAATTTAGGCATAGTTTGTTTCAAATACAGTATAATCAATCGTGACATGTATTTATATGTTAAGATACATTGACTCTACTATTCGTATATACATTTCATAACATTTATGTATCTGTGCATTTAATATTAGTTTCATGTATTTACGTATCCAAAATAAATTCCATCAATGTATTGGATATCAACTTCATCAATGTATCTAATGTCAAATATATAGTGTATTCATGCATACACCTATTCAGATTATCCAAAGTTCTGAAAAACAATTTTTATGCCTTTTTCGTAGTTTCAAGTTAATGGAGCCAAAGAATATGGATAATGGAGCATTTAAATCTATCTTGAAGCAACAGAGCGTCATTTATCACGTTTCTTCTCCTCAAAAGACATTATGGGACCGTTTGGTTACTCGATAAGCTATGTCGGAACTTAATCTCACTGAGGACAGAAAGAAGTGGAGGTCGCGAATTAGAGTAGCAGGCTAATGGTAGGATTAGACAGTTTTTTGGTCATGTGTTCATATTATCTGTCGTATGATGTGTTAGTTTTATCTTACGTACATACTGTCATTATTAGTCGCTCTTTTCGTTCTCTCCCCTTCCTTTTTGTCATATCTAGTTCTTTCTGCTTACAGGTTTGAGATGAGGGTTCCCATGAAACAGTCTCTCTACTTCTAAGATCTGCGTACATTCTACCATCCCAGACCCCACTTATGAAATTTTACTGGGTATGTTGTTGTTGTTGTTGATTACTCGATAAAGGAAAAGTTAATACACGAATAACTTAATTATTCATGTATTAATTTTGTATTATACTTGATTTGCGGATAGAATAAAAATTATTTATGTATTAATCTTATAAGATTATGATGTAAAAGATACAATAAGTTATGTGAATGTTAATTATACTTGAATTAAAATAAAAATTACGTACATATTACCTCTATTAATTTACTTTCAACATATTTTTTTCCCTCAAAAAGTTATGTTATTCTATAACTGCCTCAAATTAAAATTTCTGTCTGATTAATTCAATTTTACTAGCGATAACAAGGTCCTTCAATCCAACAAAGCTGGCCCCTAATTGGAAAATTTGGTCATAACACGGCTTTTAAAAAATTCATAACAAAAAAATAACTTTCAAAATCTTTTGTTTTTATTCTGTGTACCTTTTTTTTTTAAAAAAAAAAATCATATTATTTATTTTAAAAAAAGATTTTGAAGTCTTTCCAACAAATTAAATAAACAATTTTTATATATAACTAAATTTTGCATAAATATTCTACATAACTAAATCTTACATAAATAATACCTACCTAATTAATACTTGTATAACTAATATCTGCATAATTAATCCCTGCATATCTAATAACTGTATAACTTATTCTAATATAATTACTACTTGCATAATTTATTCCTACATAATCAATACCTACATAAATCTAACCAATAATCAAAAGGTTGTGTTGTTTGGGGTTTTTTTGATAAACAGGGATACCATACACCATAATTATGAAAAAAAAAGTTATAATATTTATACGACTATAAAAAAATTAAAGCTTGCCATAATAGGGGTAAAATTAAAAAACAAAAAGTTAAGTGATTTTCAAATTTAAAATTAAAAATAGTAGAACCTCTCTAAATTAGTACTCGATAATTGATAAATTTCTTAAGATGATATTTTCTCCAACCCCGAATTGAGCTATTGGAAAAAATCGTTGATTTTGATAAGATAATATATTTTTGAGAGGGTCCTATATAAATATATGTCCCATTAATATTATAAATTTATAGTTATTTAAAATCACAAAAATATCTAAGAAAATTTATTGAAATATTCATTTAGTGTTTTTTTATTTTTTGATAGGGTTTAAATCTAATGAAGCTCATCTAAAGTAGTTACCATGTTCTGTTTGGAAGAAGTGTCACAGTTCCAGACTTGCAACATTTTGTTACTTTCTTACATAGAAAAAAGAATTACAGTAAGAATAAAAAAACAAAAAACAAAAAACAAAATTAAAAACTAGTGTCCATTATGCAGCAGGCAGGGTATAGGATAAGTGATGATCAAGAGAGGTGACCATATTTGCAATGATTACTATTCTTTTAATTATTGATATCACAGCCCATACATTTGAACACGACTTCACCTTCATTACCCACTTTTCATTTCTTGACTCCACCCTGGTGGCCAAATTAGTCATTTGTGTTACTCATAATAATACACGGAGGTGAATTCATGATTTTAATTCGATTTATAGTACGGTGTTCAATAAAATTTTTGATCAATTGTGTTGCGTGATATTATTACTTCTGACTAATGTGCTTTGCCTTTGATTGTGCCCCAATGGCCTTCAGATTATGGGTCCATCTCCTATCGGAAAACCATCATCTCAAAAATTAAGCCCCATAAGCAGAAGATACTAGATATGGGAAAAAAAGGGAAAAGAAAGAAAAAAAGGGAAAACAACTAATAATGAAAAACAAATGATAGTATGTAAATACGATAAAAAGTAATAAATATAACATGGATAATGACAACATAGAATATAAAGACATGACTACTACTACTGATCTATAATATCACAAGGTCATACATCAACCTATTTCTACTAGCCTATTAGCCTTCTACCCTAATACGCGACCTCCACTATTTTTTATCAAGGTCATATCCTCCGTGAGATGAAGTTTCGTCATATCTTGTCTGATCTCCTCCCAAAATACTTCTTTAGTTTACCTCTACCCTTCCGTGTAACCCTAAATCAAACCTCTCACACCGCCTAACAAAGGCATTGGTACTTCTTCTCTGCACATGTCCAAACAATCGCAGTCTCGCTTATTTCATCTTGTCAACCATAGGGGTGACCTCTAACTTCTCTCAGATAGTCTCATTCCTAATCTTATCACTCCTATTATGTCCACACATCCATCTCTGCGATCTGCATCTTCTGAACATGTGAGTTTTTAATTGACCAACACTTCACCCCATATAGCAAAGATGGTCTAACCACCATTCTGTAAAATTTGTCTTTAAAGTAAATAAGAACAACTGATAATCGATAATATAAAACTCGTGAAAAGTGATAGTTCAATTGTATTTTTGACTATTAACTTTATTTTTTTGGACGAGTACTGACTACCCTTGAGTTCCACTGCCCCCCTACCCCCCCCGACCTAACCACCACCACCAACCATAACTAAACCAAAACCTAGCTGTTGCCTTTTTGAATTAACTAGCTAGATCTGTCAATATACAGTACCTCTCTGGGACCAAACCTCTTTTTTTTACTCACAAAGATACTACTTATAATCTCTTTTTACGTTTCCGAATCTTTGTCCTATAATTGTCAGTGGCCAAAACCAAAAAAATAAATATAGTGCACTAGGGTTTTGTATTGTGAAGTTGTTTTCTAAGATTATATTGTGTTACCTTTCTTTCTTTTGATTTTCCAAAGGAAAAGATAAATATATGGTGGACACTGAATTCAATAATATTATTGTTCTAAGCTGAATGAGCCATCCCATTTCACCTAAGAAATGAAGAATTAATGAGAGGTTGATGAGAAATTGATATTGATAGTGGAGGGGAAAAAACAGAGGGGACCAAATTAAAACATGCATGTAAATTTTCTGTCCTGCAGAAGTATTAGCACAGACAGGAATTAGGTGTAATGCGAAAGCTAACAAAACAATTTGAAAGATTATGAATATGAAGATAAATGAAAAATATCAAAAGAGACACAAATAGAGGCTCACAAAAAGAGATCAAATTTTTTGTTGGATTTTTGCCATAAGTTTCTTTACCATAATTGAGATTTTCCTTTTAGGAAAATGAAAACAGAAAGTCTCCATATTTGGCGACTCAATTTTTTAATAGGAAAAAGTTTATGACTCTATAAATGAAGGTTTATTCCTGCTTGAGAATTTTGTGTAGAAAGAGAAACGGTGAGTCACAAGTGTTATGTTAACATCTTCTCTTGTAGATGTAGTTTGATTAATAAATATTTGTATTTTTTTTCGATGGTGGAGGAAAAAAAAAAGAGAGGGGACCAAATTAAAACATGCATGTAAATTTTCTGTCCTGCAAAAGTAATTATTAAAAATCATACAGTGAGGGCCCTATATATATGTTGTGATATCTCTTTAGCTAGCTGGTCCTAAATGGCTCAGAGTACTCACTGAATTTTGCTTACAAAGATTTGTGTCTGTGGGGGTCCAGCAAATGGAGCTACTCTCACTACTAGAAAAGAGGAGTCAAAATCAACAACAGGATCGATGTTTGAACGTCAAATCGATGGATCATGCATTATTGATCATTTTCTCTTCGAAGCTTTTGAGAATTGACGGATAGGATTGATTCAAAAGAGGGATAGTCAATCTTAACAGTGTCAAATTTTCAATAATAAATATAAAAATTATAGCTACTTAGAATCAAATTCAAGTATTGTCTATAACGTTGGATGTACAATTCTATCACTCAACTATACATGTTATATGATAAAATATTTATGTTATTTTTGTTTATACTCTTTAATTAAAATTTTGCATTTCGGTCATTGATATTTATAGATAAAAAAGATCAAGAGACTGCATTTGTTTCTTTTAAAAAACAATTTCTTGAAATAATTTTAAGAAATTAATTATAAGTTGTGTGCGAAAGCCAATCGATATCCTTCAATATTTTATTCAATTTTTAAAAAAGAAGAGAAAGATGAATCAAATATTTTTTTTTCAATTTTGTGGACCGATCTTTATCCGTCGATTCTCTGTCCTTAATTGGGTTTTCTCATCATTTTTTTATAGTGTCTTGTTTTTGTAATTTTAACACATAAATTACAAAGTACTAACTAGTAGTATACTTTCTTCCGTTTCAATTTGCCTCACTTATTTTTTTTAGTACATTTTGAAAAGAATAATCTTTTTCTTTTTGTTACTAATTTTTTAATATTAACTTTCATATAGTACAATTAAAATTATAAAATATTTTAATAAGTTTGATATATATTAAATTTTAGATTATAAAATTTAAAATTTTTCTTTAAATTCTATGTCAAACACATTGAAACGGAAAGTATACCGATGAACAAATAAGGCCGATCCTAGGAAGTTGGAGGACCCCCGAAATTGTGTAGGAAGCTAAGTCACACACCCCTTGATTTGAAAATCATTATTATATAATTATTTTAATATATCAAATCAAATAACGAGATAATTTTATTATAACTAATATTAATATTATTAATGCTAGTATTACTAAATACACTCTACCAAATGATTCTTTAATATTGTGATTTATCATTTTCACACTCTTTATTTTATGTGATATACATATATGGTTAAGGATGTCAAATGATGAACGGTTTGAATTTGAGTAGATCAAAATGGATGAGTTAATATATCGAGCTATTGATATGTCCAAAGATTTCTTGAACTGAAATGAACCTAGTTAAAATGGATTAAATAAGTAGGTTGTAACCCATCCGCCCAAATACTTATCAAGTTTTGATGTCTCTCTTTATTTTCTTATAACCTGTTTAATTATTTAATAATTTTTTTCCTTCATTTTTGCTTTATATAACATGTAAAAATATACTTTTTGAAAAAAAAAAATTGACATAGTTTATCATGGATCATTTAAGCTACATATTAAGCCAATTTTTATATGAGCTAAATTGAACCGATCAAAATAATAAATTGAATTGTTAATAATAAGTTATTAATATGTCCAAACTCAAATAAATTAGTACTATACATTAACATATTTTCATAGGCTATTTTTGCCAACCTATACATTAACATTCAAGCAAATGCCTTCGCATTAAGAATGTCTGCATGTACCAAAGAAGCCCCAAGTGCTCTGAGCTAGTGTTAAAAAGTGTATCGTGTGATAAGTGGATTAGATGCACACATTAATACTTTAGCATATGCAAATATATATATATATTGAATAGAAAAAAGTGAAGTGATGAATCTATTATCCATCAAATTTCAAATTGTGTGCGCACCATTTGCCTCTCATGAGTTTGTGTTTTGTTTAAAAGGATTAGATACATAAACTTTCTGAATTATAGATCAATCAAACATGGCAAAAAGTAACCTATTCAGAAAAATAATTAGTCCGATATTTTGTATGTGGTTAGTGAGATGTGTGGTATCTTTATAAGATTTGGACAATCCCTCCTATTTTAGAGTTAGCTTTAGGAGTGTAAGTGATGTCCAATGTCTTGTTTTACGTGATATTAATGTAGGATTTCATCTTACCAAATAAAATCTCTAGAAACATGAAAAAGAAATAAGGGTACATAGAGGAGGGAAAATTTCGAAGCGAAAGAAAAGGTCTGCGTATATTTTATCCTTTTTAGATTTCACTTATGAAATTTCACATAGTATATTCTTGTTCATTTGATTAAGAAAAGAAGAGAAAAAATTTAAATGCAAACTTAAGTTAACAAAAGGTTTTATGATTAATTAATTCAGTGCAAACAAAAACATAAGGCCGGGATATGAAAAGCAAGGCCAAACATAGAGGAGGAATAGAAACAAAGGGAATATAATACCAAAAATGGTAAAAGGAAAAAGAAACCACATACATTTATATGTGTCAAGAATCCTAAAAATGGTAAAAGGAAAAAGAAACCACATACATTTGTATGTGTCAAGAATCCTTTTTCAAGTAGGTACTAAATAAATTCCTTTTTTAGTTATAGAATACTCCTTTCGTCCTATTTTAACTATCACTTTAATTCAAAAATATTATTTAAAATTAATTATCACCATAAAAGTTTAAAAATAAAATTGACATTCTTTCCAACTATATATGCCCTTAAAATTAAAGAATTGCGTAATACTCTTCTAATGATACTCATTTCTCAAAAAACATCTACTAACAATAAATACTCTCACATTTTCAAAATAAATGGTCTTTTTTTTTTTAATCTTTTCATTGGGATCAAGAAGATATCGATAATGTTCTTCCAATTTACCCTCCTTTATATAAAGAAAATTTCAGATAACTAAACACGACTTACATCTTTTTAAAGATATTTAACAAGCGTAAGTGAGTTAAAACTTAATAAATTACATCCTATATTTATTGTTTTTCTTAATAGATATGAAAATTAAAATGACAGTTAAAATAAGACGATGAAGACAGCGTATGCATATTGATGAGAGAACATAAATGCAGCGATAAAGAGTGGTAACATGACAGATATAATAATCCCCACGGAAATATATGTGTCTTTAGAAATTAGCAAACTAGAAAATGACACTGCACTGCAAGGCCTTTTTTTCTTTTTTTTACAGTCTAGCTCGCACTCCAACCCTAGTCAAATAACTTACAATTTTTTTTAATTATTATCACACTTAACCCTTCACTTCTTGTAAATTTACAATTAGCTCTCTTCTTCTTTCTTGCCTTTTAATTCTCTCATGAATTGCTTCAATTAATGGAGAATATTCAAATTCACACAAAACAAATCAGTCAATCCATATATAAAAAGGAAATAAAGTATAGGGAAATCAATTAATTAACCACAACATGTTGTATATGATCGATCGACTTGTGTGCTCATGGTGAGGATGTTGTTGTTGAAGATGATGATCTCCATCCTAGTCGAAGCTCGAGATCAAGTGTATCTTCAATGAGTGAGTCCCTCTTGTTGCTACCATAATCATGTTTAATATTGTTATCATCATCATTACTAGTGTTAGATGATGTGTTGATGCTTGGATTAGCCCTATTTGTTGGGAAGTTTAGAGATGGAGGAGGAGGGTATGGAGATGGAGACATCAAATTATTATTTGTTGGATATGGTGAGATGGAGAGATTAAGAGTAGAAGATGATGAATTGTTATTCATAGTACATGATTTTCTTGATGTGGGGTTATTGAAGACATGAGTACTACTAGGGTTAGGCAAGGAGTATAGAAGACAAAGTCCACCATTTGCAACAAATTCTTGAGTTGGAATTAGGAGGGTGGAATTAACATTTGGGGAAGAAATGTGATTGTGGTTGTGGTTGTGGTTGCTCGCATATTGTGGTATAGCTTGGTGGAGCCTAGCACGGTCGCGACGATGCACATTCATGTGTCCACCTAGGGCTTGGGCAGACCGGAATTCTCTTCGACAAAAGGTGCAAGTATAGGACCTTGGTGGCCAAGTGGTGCCCATGGCATTGCCTGTGTCCTCCTCAAATGCTCTAACTTCCCACGAATCATCGTCATCCTGAGTTGTTGTAGGAGCAATTGCTTGCTTAGCGTTCCACATCCAATAGTCAATAGCAGAGCCAGCATTCAATAGAGGTTGTGGGGCTGATGATTGTTGTTGGTTCTGTTGTTCTTGGGATTGAGTCAGTTTTTGGAGTTGAGTCGAGGAAAGAACCCCAAGTTCAGCAGCCATAACACACATAATATTTTTATATATAGGCTGATAAGAATTATGATGTGGAACAAATGATGAAAAGGTTAAATAGAGGATGGGCTCATGAGTGGGGGGAAATAGAGACAAAAAAACCCTAGCTATACTGAAGATATCTACAATGTTTCCAAGTATATAGTTGGAATTTAGTAATCAAGACAAAGATTGGTAAATATGATAAATTTGTGTAGTTGATTAATTAGTGACTCTAATGTTTAATTTGTAGGATACTTAGTCTTTAACGCCCATCATTTATTTAGGCATTCATGTCTTTATCTAGATGGAAATCTTTCTCTAATTCTGGAAGGGATAGGTTCACACCAAACAATAAAATAATGGAAGGTGATAACAATATGAACTTCCAAACAAGCTATGTATATATATGCACCTAAGAGTTTTTTTCAGAGGCATATCCAGAATTTGAAATTTTATGAATTCATACAACGATCTCAAGTTAACATGTACTCTCAGTTATATGTTAGTAGATGTTTAAAAAATTCCATTAAGAATATATAGCGAGTTTGGAAAAAAATATATAAAATTCATGTGAAATCATAACCCGGTTTCTAGATCCGCCCTCGATAGTTTACTTGACCAGGAGGAAAGGAATATATTGGATTAACCGTAATGACGTTAATTAAATTGTAATTAAGTCTTTGCCATGGAATGAGATTTCTGCACATCTTATGATGCGACTTGATCTAAATTATTAGGACAAGATACATGAGGGTTGTTTGAGAAACAACTCACTTTGTTATAATTATTTCTCTACTGTCATTACTTCGTGTTGAGATATTTGTCAATTTCAATGTCAAACAAAGACATACATCCCAAAAATATTTTTTTTTTCTTAAAAAGTTTCTTTCTCTTGTTTCACTAACACTTTCTTATGAAATGTTATTTATTGGGCAAGTAGTATAGAGAGATGAATTATATTCTTTATAATATATGGTGTCGCTTTTGTTATTAATTAAAATAGAGAAAGATGTCTCCTTGAGATACATTCCTTTTGATTTGAAGTTTAAAATAATCAATAGGTGTTACGTGCAAGAGTTAGGGCCATCAAATGAATTTTTGTTTTTGACATGATTGGATAAGAGTAAGATTTGGGGGTACAAATAAACCTTTTTGAAAAGCAATCTAGCATAATACATTGTGTGTGTATCGCAATAAATCTTAGCAAATCTCACATAAAAAAAAAGAGAAGAACGCGTGTCAGTTCAGATATTTTAAAATTCATTATGATGATACATAACGAATTCATGAAGTACATATATATTGGGCCAAAGCGGAAAACATGTATACTAATGAGTTTGGTTTGTGATGTATATCTATAAAAGAGTTGATACGGGTGTTATATAGGGAATTCATTATGAACCAATTAATTATAATTTACATAAAAGTGAAGAGGATAATATATATACTAATGATATGCCTTCGTCTTTAGCAATTCATTAGTATTTTTTCTCTTCGATTTATTTGTCAAATTTTGATTAACTCGCCTATTAAGAAAATAATAATTGATATAGTGAATTTATCATTTTACTTCTATTAATTGGTAGAGTCTCAAATATATTTACTCACTATATTTTTTAAAAGACATTAACTCACGTTAATAAATCGAGAGTATAACAGGAAAAAGAAATTAAAATTGTCAATCAATTGCTAATAGTAAATAGTTATCTTTGACATTATCAACCTACGTATACTTTCTCACTTCTCATGATTCAAACTTAAAATCATTAGTTAAGGATGAAATATCTCATCCATCAAACCACAATCCTTCATGGTGCGTGACCTTTTAGTTTTATAAAATCACAAATACTTTAAATTTAATTTTCTGATTAAATTGATAGAGAAAGAATAAAAAAGGAGCAAGTCGCCATAAGTAATTAATAAATTCACATTTTTTTCTTTTGGATTTGAAATGTGGTATCAAATCCATCGACACTAGTAGGTTACCTTTGATGTTATCGTGTTACATTTATACGTACTTAAAACAGCTATTCTTTAGTGTCTTGTTTTATTCTTTTTTATTTTGCTTCAGTTTTTCTTACCTAGGACCTAACTAAATACTTAGGACTGTCACAAATCAATTCCTTCGTGTGTTCAAAAAAATCCAAAACTATCAAATTTAATTTAGATATTAATATCATCAAGGTGATCAAGTTGATTAAGCAGATAATCTCTCATGAAATGGTCAAATGAGAGTTTCAAATTTAAAATTCACCAACTTGTTTTCTCAATCGAGCTTATCATCTCGAATTTGTCTAATGTTATTTACCTATTCTGTATAATTTATAGACTATAATACTGAAGCATATTTTTTTATTATGCACGTCCAAAAAATAGCGGATGTGGTTACCTTCAATTTTTTTTCAACTTTGACAACTTTGTAGTTGGTACTATTAGTATATCATAAAGCTTTTTCTTTTTCTTATTTTATTTCATATTTTGTTTGCTTCTCAATTGTCCATTTTGTGCCTTTTCTCGTAGAAAATGAGAAGAATAACATTTTTGTAAATTACTGTATTATCTCTAAAATATCTCTACTAGCAATGTACTTATTTAGTTGTCCGCTTTGATGATCTGGAAAAAGATAATATAATTAATGGCTTTCTTAATTCATGAAATTTCATAGATATTTACATCTTCTATTTGGCCTAGGAGAAATAAATAATACTCCAATAATCTTACTTAGATACTGCTCAATTCCCTTGTTTACATCGTTCAACGTGTTGCCTGGTTCCTAGCTTGCAGCTAGCTAAGCTTCCTAGTGAAAATTATATTATATTATATATATATTCAATTCCTCATTTGGTGTCTAGTATTCACATTAGAGTCCGATTATTTTGAATTTATGCAGCGTAGGGCCCTATTTGGGTGAAGCACTCCTACTAATAATTTTTCCATACCCAGGACTCGAACTCGAGACTTCTAATTAAGGGAAGAGCAATTCCATCTACTGCATCACATCCTTTGATTGTTTATATATGTGTAACAATCTTCGACATTTTCAAATTTAATGTGTAATTTATTGTACTTACTTCAACACACATACGTACTTCCTTTTTTAGCATTTAGTTTCTAGTAACTACCAAAGTTTCATTATCAATACTAAATAAATTGAGGTTGATTTCTATATTTAGTTTTCACCAACTCCCAAATTGCATATCATATAGATATATTGTATAAAATAGAGGGGTTATTCCAATTTTGGTTGGCCAATAAGCACATATGTTTCAGTCACACAGTTGATTTATATATGGTAATGAAATAAAATTTGTTCAATGCTTTTAGAATTGCAATAAAAAATTATCATAATTTATGTGATAGGCAATTAGTTGGATCTTGATATTATTGATTAACCTTGGAATCATAAATTATATATTCTACGAAATTCGAAAGGTCGGAATCGCTCGAATTTTAGGTGGAATTTGAGGTCCCTAGCTAATTGACTCAATTAATATAAAGAAAAAAAATTATCTTATTACACTTCTTTATTTATCATACTTTTCATGATTTCCAGCCATTTTCAAAAATTTCAAAAATCTCTTCTTTTCATTCATATACATTAAGTCAGTAATCCGGATACAATAATTTTAATTCATAAATTATCTCTATGTTTAATGTATTATCCTTTAATTATATTGTTACCTATTTATACTTTAAAAATCCTAATTTTTGTATCCAGAACTGATTTGCTATATCCGAATTACTGAATTGATGTATCTGAATTGCATATTTTTTAAGAAATTTTTGTAAATTAAAAAAATATAAAAAAAATAATAATTAATTTTTTACACTTTGTAATTTATGTAAATCCTCCTGATATAAATCTAGGAGTAACAAAATTAGTCCAGAAGTGTGAGCCACTTAATTATTGGTTCAATCTAGCTTGCTCCATCTGCTTATCTCTAAATAAGCCTATACAGTCCAAATTGACGAATAAAAAGTTTTGTCAAAAATACATCGCTATAATGAATGATACTGTTGTTGTAAGTAAAGAGTAGTTATAAAGAAGTAAAATATAACATCATAATTGATTCCGCAGAAAATTAGATCATTATAGCGAAATGTTATTTTGATGAATGATTGTTATCTCAAAATTTGACTATATATAGTCAACAAAGAAAAAATTATCAGGTATTCAAAAGAAATTATAGTAAGAAAAAAAGAAATAAATTTAAATTTACTTAGAACTAGATAAGTTAGATTATGACCTATTTCTAATTCATTTTAACCTCGATATTTTTCGGACGAATCATTTATTAATTCAGCTTATTTAATTTTATCTATAGTCAATCCAATTGTCTATTTGACCCCCAATCTGAGGCGTGGACGACTCAAGACTCAAGCAAGTCTATGATTTTGAGCCCAAAAATAGTAGTACTAGTTTTTTTTTTTGGAAGTTTATAGAGAAACAAAAACTAATATCTTTCTATAAGAAGAAAAGAAAACTATAAATAATTTCAAAATTAGGTTCTCAATTATTTCAAAATTCGATTTTTATTTTTGTAACGCGGAATTTTGTGATGTTTGCAATATTTATTTTCTAGGTAAATATTGATTACTTTTGTAGCCTCGATCTCAATATGTACAAAGTATGTAATTTTTTTTTGCTTAAGGAGTTGTTTGATCGCGTGTATTCTTTATTTTTTCTATGTTCTTTGACATGAAGGCTATTTTTAATCTTGAATGCTCTTGAAAAATAGATGAACTCATATGATTATCAAATGAATAAATAATAAAATATAACTAAAGTGAATGTGTTAAAACACCGCATTAATAAATTGCATCTCTCTTGTTTTTTTATAAATGAATGTTTACAATAATATGCTATATATAATTTTACAAAGATTTACTAATTCATAAATCAAGTCTTCTTCTTTATTATTATTTTCTTTTGGTGGGCGGCGGGTCTTTTCCCCCTCGTTATGCAAATTTGTTTGCTATATATGACAGATGAGGAGATTTTCAAGTGGTAAACTGATTATGCAAATTTGTTTGCTATATATAACAAAATGAGGAGATTTTAAGAGGTTAATCTTGCATGCGGCAATATATATATGAAGTTTTCGCATCTAGCTATTCAAAAATATTTAATTACACTCAAAAATTACACAAACAGCTTGTAGCATGTGTAATAATGCACCTGAAAGCCATCAACATTTGCTCTTTGAATGCACTGAGTCGAGCAAAATTTGGACCAAAATGTTTCAATGGATGGCAATCACAGGGGTAAGACAGGATGGGATGAAGAGTTGGAGTGGGCAACACAGTAGGCACCAGGAAGAACACCAAAGACAGAGGTTTACAGAATAGCATTATCAGTAGCAGTATACCACGTGTGGCAAGAAAAAAAACATCATCTTCAAGAAGAAAGGCAAAGTGCAGAGGCTATTATCAGATAGTGTATATAGGAAGTTCATAGTAAAAGTAGCATGTATCCTAGACTGGCACAAATATGCATAGATTTGATTATTATCCTTAGCTAGTGTAGGTAGAAAATCCCAAGAAAGTCACAACATCGAGCTTTCAGATTAGGGATGTCCAAATCCAAATTGATATATCAGGTAATAAAAATCAGTTACCAAAAAAAATTATGTTCCATAGAAATAGTTTGGGTAATTACATTTCGTAACTATAGTTATAACAGTCTTTGTATAATTCACGCAATATTTGTATACGTTTATATATCTCGCTATATAACTCACAATTTTTGTATATCGTTTGTATATTTCACTATACAATTCATGCACAACGTTGTGTGATTCGCTATACAATTAACTGTGTTTATATATTTCGCTATACAATTTGATTTGCACACACCTTTTATATAATCGTGCACGACATTTGTATAAATCGCTCGAATTATACAAAATTCTAAATGTAATTACAGCTAGATATTTGATGCAAGCCATGATCAAACTTTCACTAGATTAACTAATTAACTGATTTATATTTGCTTATCTGTGTAATTTTTTCTAAATTATATAATATGTCATTTGGATTGGGCTTTAGTTGAAGCCCAATATGTTACTTAAGGTCGATGAATGTCTGTTATTATAAAGTTACATTATGTAACTACTCGGCCTGATTGCATAATCCAAACAATCAAGAAATACAACCACCCTAATACTGTTCCCTTCTTACTATATAATTTAATATAAATATAAATATAGATAACCCAACATAACATTTGCCGAAAACTATTTAATTACATAAACATTTTTATCGTAATACTAATCTACTCATTATTTAAATAATTACATATTATCTCATTGATTAATAATTTCCTATCAAATTTTAAATTAGATGCACCACTCCTTCAGATATTATATACATTATGAAATATAGATACACAAGAAGAAAGATAAGTGAGATATGAGGAAGACAAGAGTTAATATATTCCAGATACATGTAAATCACACTTGTATACATGCAATTGTGATACCAGATAAATTTTAAAATAAAAATAGACAGAGAGAGAGGAGAGGGGTGAGAGGCGAACAAAGAGTTGGTGTATCTAGATAAATGCGAATTATGTCTGGACATAGTGTACATGAAATAAATTACACCTATTTAGACTTGCTTGTATCTGAATGCAGTAGATAAATGTATGTCGCATAGTAAATGTGGTATGGAAGATAATTTTAAAAATTATATTGAAGACATGTAATTAGGCTCTAAACTAGTGGAATGTGTATTGCTTGTTCTAAAATTTAGTCCTCATTTTTTTATTTTCAGCCTCAAATTTACAAACTCATAGTCTAATTAATCTCACCACATGTGTGTGTACACATTATTTTGAAAAAAATATCTTTCTTTTTTTTTATTCTCAGACTTCACTTATGAGATTATACTATATTTTTTTTCTATTGTACGTCAAAATGTTTCTTGCAACTTTTATTTTGTTCTTCGGACTTTGACAATTGAACGCATGATTTAACATCAACCGTACTATTCATTAAATTTCCGGATTATGCTCATCCCAGACCCATCTACCGTACAAATTCATCAATTTGTAAATGCTAATGAACTAGGACACAATGATTAATAGTGTATAATCCATTTAAAATAAGAATGGAACAATACTAGGTCTTGTTCCTATTATTATTTGGCCAAGTTATTTTTGGGAAGTCTCATCATAGTCTTTGGGACTTCCTGAGTACGTTCATCAACTTCGCTAAATATTGATACGGCTTTCTGAGCTTTAACAATATTGTTAATCAATTTTATGATGAGTATTTTTATTCACTTCAGCTTTCCTTGATATTTATTTTTTTTTTAAAAAGTACACACAAGTTCTACAAACTATTTTTAAAAAATATACATAAATTGGTATTGTAATTTTATAGTGAACATGTTCTATGATAAAAATTAAACGCATAGATTACTTTTATATACGGTGCATCTATTTTTTATATTTATATAACTTACAAAGATTCCATTATTTTAGGAGCTAATTACTTAGATTTATATGAGTTTGCAATATTATGTTCTTTTGTCGTATTGTGGATCTCGGATACATGTATTTGACTTTTTTAGATATATATGGATCCAAGTTACACATATCAATTAGTGTGTCTAATCAAGTGATATAATTAAAAGTCATTAATTATGGACTGTGTCTAATTAAGTGATAACATAAAATCATTAATTAAGGAGAAATCAGGTTTGCAATAACTTTAAAAGGATATGACATATCACAACTTAAAAAAATTAAAATTCTTCTCTTTTTTTGGCAATATGACAATGTTTTAGGCTTCTTATCTCAAATTCACGACCTGTTATTCAGACACATGCATATTTTGTCAAACATATATACGCTTAATCAAATACATTAATAATAATTAAAAAAAAAACTAAATACATATAATCTCAACTCAATATTATTTTGGGAGATACATGCATAAATCTTCACTACATATGTATATTTATTCATATACATATACACTTAATTAAATACACTAATAAAAATTAGATACATATAATCCACACTAAATAATGTGTCAAATATTAATAATGTATCAAATACATCAATAATTTCAACTCAATCCAAAAAGTTCCTTTCTCATCTTCTTCTTTGTTAAGATTTATCACAATTATTGTACAAACTCTTCTTTCATTTGCAGGAAATTTACATACTATCTTTCTCTTTTATTTCAAAGTTATTGCATTTTTGGATACTCAAATTTGAAATGTTGAAAATATTGAAAATCATATTGTTTATCTCATTTTTCAAGCAATACTAAATAAACATTCTTCTCGTTGCAGAATCATCAGTCATAAAAGAAAATTAAAAAAATTCTAAATCAATGAAATTTTACTTTAATTTTTAAAGATTACAAAACAGAACGAATTGAAATATATCACAAATACATGACTTTTGAATAATGATTAAATATACACAAATCTCAAATTTTTTTTTGTTGCAAATTTCAATTAATAAACATTCCATGGTGAAGATCATGATGAAGAAAAGGAAGAACGAAAGAAAACGGTAGGTTAGGGTGTATGATCAAGTAGTGATTAAATAAATAATGGGGGTATTTTTATAAAATATAAAAAAATTAATTTTATAGTAATTGACTTTGACTTTGAGGCTTTTATAAGAGTTAAATTTTACTGCACTTCTTTTTTAGGCACAATGTAGAAACTGTACGTTGTATGGTAGAAAAAAGAAAGGGGACATTTAGAAGTATTAAAACAATGTAAATGAATAAATAAATTCGAGAAAGAACATGGGCAGATTTATAAATAATAAATAGGATCTAAGTGATTTTTCTATTCTTTTATTTTACAAAGGGAAGTAGAATATATTAGTAATAGTAATTAAATGTGTTTCATGTGTAAAAAGTGCTTATGATTAAATGATATGACTAAATAAAAGATCATCCGAGGTTAAATGCACTTTGATAAGACTATATTTTAAATTAGAAAAGTACTTCGAGTTATTGAAACTATTTAAATATTTAAGTCTTTGTTTTAAAAGAAGATAAATACGTGCGTTCATTACCTTTTTAAAATTTTATGAAATGAATGATTAAAGAATTAATGTGAAATAAGGTATTACTCTCACTTTCACGTCAGAGAATCAAAATTAAGTTGGTTGCTAACTTCATTCTTTCTTTGTTTTTTTGAACCAACTCTTATTATCAAGAATCGCCAAAATAAGTACTCTGTCTCATTTTAATTGTTGGATATAATAATAAAAAATACTTTCTTTGTTTTAAAATAATTAAATTGTTGGATTATATCACATGTATTAAGAAAAAAAATAAATCTAAAATTTAATTATATTTTTTTTATTTTTATCCATTTCAACTTTCAAACACTCATTTAATTCAGTATTTATTTCTAATACAAAATTCAACCTTACAAACTCAATTAATGAAGGGTAAATTGAAAAAAAAAATTCAACATGTCCCTTTTAAAATGAACAATTTAATTATTTTAAAAACTCAAAAATCCTCAACAATTCAATCATTTTGAAACAGAGGGAATAGTTATTTCAAATTAGTTGTCAATTTAAATAATAATAAAAATAAATAGTCATTCTTTTCAACTTTATTCTTGCATTAAAGTCATTTTATATGAAAAACTTTATTATTACAACTTTTTCAAAAATATCAGTCATTTAACGAGGTTATATTAGTCAAATTACGCTTTTATTAAATTTTTATTAAGAGTTGTGTCAAAATTTATGCTTACAACTAAAACGTGATGAAAGAAGTGTTGTCATAGATGTATCATGTATGAACATATTGAAAAATATTATATGCGCTAAATATTTGCATTAAATTACATTAACTACTTAAAATTACGTGCAAATCAAAGGTTTATGTGTGTTAATTCGTTTTAACTTAAGTATTCCCTCTATTCCATGTTATTAACTTAATTTTTAAGGCTTTTTTAATCATTCAAAATAGTTGAATTGTTCTCTTGATTTTTGAATCTTTTAAAATAATTTTTTATTTTTTTTATTGAAATTTTATATTTTTTAGGAGATAAGTCATACTACTTGCAAAGCTATGTTTATGATTTTACGAAAGACAATACTGAAAAGTATTATTTAAATTATGTCTTTAATTAAATCTTTTTTAATATGTATGCATCGCTTCGCAAATTAAATTAATACTCAATTTATCCATCTTTACTTATCTACTATACATAAATGGATATCTAATAATATTTGTCCACTTTATGAAATCAAGAGATAATTTTACATGTAGTTCTTAATTTACCCTTATAATTAATTATAATCATGTTTTATTACATTTTCCAAGGTATTGTATTTATTAAATTGAAAGGATGATTTGGTAAAATTGTTCTTATCATTTACTGCATTTTAATTCTTGTGATAAGTCAATACTCTCTCCCTTCAACAATGGTTGTTCACTATTAACTTGGTATAAGAATTAACAAGTAGTAAATAATGATGAAAATTATCAAATCACTTTTTGAATATTGTAAATACAATACCTTAACAATAATTATTCACTATTGACTTGGCATAAAAATTAAAATGCAGTAAATAAAAAGAATAATTTTATCAAATCACTTTTTGAATATAACTAATACAAGATATTAAAAAATATAATAAAAATAATATATTTAATGATTACAATAAATTAAGAATTAAATATAAAATCATCTTTTTATCTTTTTGTTACTTAACTCGATTAACTTAATATTCAATTAACAATGTTTTATAAAAGCTTGTGGGGTCCTTCGGATTTTAAGCATATTTAATATTTAAAGATAGTTAATGACTTCTTTAAAGTCCAATATACGACAAGTTGTTTGCCAAGAAAAATGTTTATAAACTTATCAATTGTGATTATCAAAAAATTTATCCTTGGGATATTAGTAGTTAAGGATTTAATCAAAGTATGTAACTGTTGAGAGTAGTAAAGTAGTTAGTAGGTAACTATCTCATTAATCGTTAGTCTTGGAATTAGGAGGAAGTTACGGTAGTTAACAAATTTAATTACTTTCTTTGTATAAATAGAGTAGCAGTACAAATGTAAACTGTTTTTTCTTCTTTTTCTTCTTCAATAGAAATGAGACTGTAAAAAATCTCTCCCTTTCTCTGAGCTTCTCCCATATTTTTTCTATTTCTTTCAGCAAGAATTTCATCATGGTATCAGAGCAGGTTGACAAAATCGACTGCATTGTGTTTCCATGAATATTGTAGAGTCGTCGATTGAAGCTAGGTCAAGGTGAATTCTTCAGTAATGGCGAAAATCAGAGAAGACGGTGTTGGAAGATCCACTAGGTTGAATACAACGATTGATGCGAATCACCCTCTATTTCTACAAGCATGCGACACACCAGGTAGCTCTCTCATCTCCTTTCAACTGATTGGTCCAAAAAATTATGCCTTATGGAGTAGATCTATGAGGATCGGACTCATAGGGAAAAGTAAAATGGAGTTTGTTGACGGGAGACATACGAAGGACAAATTTGATCCTTCACTTCACGATTTGTGGGAGAAAGTGAATGTCATAGTACTGTAATGGATTATGAGTTCTGTGAGTAAGGATTTAATTAGCTGTGTAGCATATGCTTCTAGTGCATACACAGTTTGGAGTGATCTGAAAGAGAGGTTTGATAAGGAAAATGGTTCTAGAGTTTCCCAATTGCATAAAGAGATTGCAACATTAACATAAAGAACATCATTTGTCTCAAGTTATTTCACCAAATTGAAGAATTTGTGGGTGGAGTTTGACTCGTTAGTGCCATGTTGTGGTTGTGAATGTGCAGGATCAAAAAAATATATTGAACATTATCAGTATCAACGTCTACTGCACTTTTTGACAAGATTAAATGAGACTTATTCACAAGCGAGAAGCCAAATTCTAATGATGATGTTTGTCCCTAATATAAACAAGGCATATGCAATTCTGATATCTGAAGAGAGCCAAAGAAATTTGGGTAAATCAACTGAAGATTCAGGTGGTATGGCTTTGTTCGGCAACAAAGTAGGACAGAATCAGTAAGGTTCTAGTGGATCTGGTTATTCAGCAAAAGAAAATCAGGGTGGTTCATCTGGGCTTGCTGGATCAGGGTATTATGACAAAGGAAATTATAAAGGAAAGAGTGCACATTTGTTCTGTGAATACTGCAAATTGAGAGGCCATACAAAAGAGACATGTTACAAGATTCATGGATACCAAACTGATCACAAGCCTAAGAAGAAGAATACATATTCATCACAATACACAGCCAATGCAGTGATAAACTCAACTGGATATGATCATTTCCAGTGTAGAAACTCACCACAGGCAGAATCTTCTCAATCTACACATAGCTCAAGTCAAGGAGGTGTTGTGATGTTCACTCAGGAACAATATGATCAGATTTTAAAGATGCTCCACAAGGAAATTCCATCTGACTCAGGAAAGACAGGTATGAATCAAGTTTTCTTGGCTACCAACAATGCAGCTTTTAGGAAGTGGATAATAGACTCTGGAGCTTCCAATCATATGGTTTATAATAAGAAGTTGTTGGATGGAATTAGCCAATATTAAGAAATTATATTTGCTAGATGGTAATGCACTAGACATAGCATGTGTGGGAAAATGCAAGTTAGATAATCGAGATATCATCATAAATGTACTGTGCATTCCTGAGTTTAAACACGACTTACTATCGGTATTCAAACTAACTAGAGACTTAAAGTGTGCTGTCACTTTTTTCCCTGATCTTTGTGTTATACATGATATTTTCAATGGAGTAGTGAAGGGATTGGTAGAGAAGTTGATGGTTTGTACAACATTTAATTGCCAATAAAGAAGGAAGGAAATGTCAAAACAATAAGTGCCAACTTAATCAATAATAGCATTGTAGATAAGGCTGGAAATGTGAAAATCTGGCACAGAAGGCTTAGACATACTCCCATCAAAGTGTTGCACCAAATCCCTACACCGAAGATTAAGAGAACTCTCATGTTTTCAAAATTGTAATGTCTATCCACTGGTTAGGAAAACTAGGCTGCCATTTCCTAACAGTTCTAGTAGAAGTGATGACATATTTTCTGTCATACATGGAGATGTTTGGGGTCCATATAGAGTTGCTAGTCATAATGGTTGCAGAATTTTTTCTTACTCTGGTAGATGATTGAGTAGAATGACATGGGTGTATATGTTGAGGATGAAGAGTAATGTTATTGTCATCCTTAGATAATTTTTTACATTGATAAAGACTCAGTTTGGTGCACAGGTGAAGATTTTTAGATGTGACAATGGTAGTGAATTTTTCAAATCTAATTGCACTGATCTTTTTAATTCCCTTGGTATTATTCATCAAAGTTCTTGTGTACACACACCTCAACAGAATGGATTGGTTGAGAGAAAACACAGGCACATTTTGGAGGTTGCTAAAGCTATTTGTTTACAAGGTTTCTTACCACTAAAGTTCTGAAATGAATGTGTACTCAATGTTGTCTATGTGATTAACAGGTTACCTCTGAGGTTCTGTCTGGCAAATCTCCTTTTGAGATAGTATATGGTAGAGCTCCATCATTACATCACATGAAGGTTATTGGTTATTTATGTTTTGCAACTAATCTACATAATGGAGATAAATTCTATCCAAGATCAATTGCAGCTGTGTTAATGGGATATTCTTCCACACAAAAGGGTTACAAGCTTTTCAACATGCTCACAAACACCTTCTTTGTCAGCAGAGTGGCTTTCAGAGAACACATCTATTTTTTTCAGATGATCAAAGACAAGAAGTTATAGTTGTTTCTAAATGGAGTCATCACAATACCTAACACAGAACCTTTTGTAATTCCAACATCCACATCACCTAATCCTCCTCTTCCTACTAATCTTTAACCCTTTCTCCTCACATGCCCACACCTCTATCATTTGAAATTACTCCTTTACCAACCCCTGTTACTCCCATAAGATCAAGTAGGTCCAGAAGTGCTCCTACTTGGTTACTTGATTATGTATGTGGTAAGACAAATTCAACCACTACATCCAATCGTCTCTATCCTATACAGTCCTACATATCTCATACCAATCTTAGTCCTCATTATCTAGCTTACTTGTCCACAATTACCCCTATCAGAGAACCCCAGTCATAAGATCAGGCAGTCATAGATCCCTTATGGGTGGATGCCATGAACTTGGAACTAGCTGCTTTACAGGATAACCATACTTGGTCTACAGTTGATCTTCCCTTTATAAGACTCCTATAGGATACAAATGGGTGTTCAAAGTGAAGTACAAAACTGATGGTGAAGTTGAAAGATACAAAGTCAAACTGGTAGCAAAGGGATATAGCAAACAAGAAGGTTTAGATTATCAATAAACCTTCTCTCCTATAGTCAAGATGGTTACTGTCAGGTTGGTTCTTGCTTTGGCTGTTTCAAATCAGTGGTGTTTACACCAAATGGATATTTACAATGCATTCCTTTATGGTGACCTGGTAGAAGAGGTTTATGATTCCACCACCAGGCTTTGGCAGTCAAGGAGGGAATAGACAAGTATATAGGCTGCACAAATCCCTATATGGACTCAAGCAAGCATCAAGACTGTGGAACTTGAAGCTTGCTAAGGTTTTGACAAACTCAGAGTTCACACAGAGTCATTTTGACTATTCTTTGTTGACAAGAAAGAAGGAAGACAACATAGTGATCATCCTAGTCTATGTTGATGATATGCTAGTTACAAGCAATGATCATACAATGATTCAGGAAGCTAAGGCAGCCTTGCAGGAGAAGTTTAAGATCAAGAACTTGGGTGAGATGAAGTACTTTCTTGGAATTGAGATAGCAAGATCAAAGGAAGGAATTCTCATGAACCAAAGGAAGTTTGCACTTGAGTTAATAAATAAGTTAGGACTCTCAGGATCTAAGCCAGTAAACACCCCAATGAAATGTAATCAGAAGCTCACCACAGTAGAGTATGATGAACATGTGGGTGGCTTGGTGTCACATACTGAGCTAGATGATTCAGGACCATGTCAGAGGTTGATTGGAAAGCTGATGTATTTGACTATGACCAGACCAGACATAACATATGTTGTACACATGTTAAGTCAGTTTATGCAAAAGCCAAAAGGATCTCACATGGACGCAACATACAGGGTGTTAAGATATATAAAGACTGAACCATGTCTGGGGATTTTATTAAGCTCAGAAAGGGCAACACAATTGACTGCATTATGTGATGGAGACTGGCAGGATGTCCCAACTCAAGAAAGTCAATCACTAGTTATGTGGTGAAGTTGGGGAATTCCTTAATTTCCTAGATAGCAAAGAAACAAAGCACCGTTTCTAGGAGTTTAGCATAGACAGAGTATAGGAGCATGGTTGCAGTTGTTTCAGAGGTGCTTTGGCTATTAGGAGTCTGCAAAGAGCTGAAGATTGACATTAAAACTCCAGTAGAGTTATTTAGTGACAGTAGAGCTGCAATTCAGATTGCTGAGAATCCTATATTCAATGAAGGAACTAAGCATATTGAAATAGACTTGCATTTCATAAGAGAGAAGATTCAAGATGGGACAATCAGAACATCTCATGTGGCATCCAAGAACCAAGAGGCAGATTTGTTCACTAAAGCTCTGAGTAGATCACAACACACATATCTCCTATGCAAACTAGGAGTGCTGAACTTGTTTACACCACCTAGCTTGAGGGGAGGGGGGTGTTGAGAGTAGTAAAATAGTTAGTAGGAAGTTAGTTAAATATCTCATTAATAGTTAGTCTTGTAATTAGAAGGAACTTAAGGTAGTTAACAAATTTAAGTACTCCCTTTGTATAAATAGAGTAGCAGTACAGATGTAAATTATTTTTTCTTCTTCTTCTTCAATAGAAATGAGACTGTAAAAAAGCTCTCCCTTTCTCTGAGCTTCTCCCATATTTTTTCCACTTCTTTCAGCTAGAATTTCATCAGTAACGACAAATCTGCTCTTTTTTTTTTACTTTGCAAGTGATCACTTGGAAAGAATAACAAGAATCATTTCTTTCTGGTTCTGTTTTCTTAATCGTAAAGATAATTGAATTGACTAAGCAAATAATCTCTTAAATGAGGGTTATAAATTTAAAATTTCTTATATGCGTTTTTTATTTTAGCTCATCTTGCGAATTTAGGAAGATGGAAGGAGTGTCATGTGACACTGCTTCGTCAAAAAAAATTGCTAAATATATATAATTAAAAAATAAAAGGAAATTAGCGGATAAATACTACATGTGACGTTATTTGAGAATATGGTGTGCATACTCTAGCTGGTTTTGTGCTTGAATTTTATAGATAAGGTTGCGATTTCAAGCCTCATGTTTTACATTTTTTAAACCCTCTTTCCTTAGCAATTATTTGGTGCTTTGTAGAAAAAAATATTTAGTATATTATATTGATAATGAGATTATTTTGAATACATATCATAAAGAACCCCTCATAAAAAAGAATTATTATATATTTTTTATTCTATTTTAAAAAAATATATAATAATATACTTGAATTATGTATTATAATTATTTTACAAGACGACATTATTTACGCAAAATTTTGCTTATGCCATTGCGAGTCATCTTACGAGACTTGGCCGTGGGCTATTATTTTAATACCTCGGGATCAATTTTATTTTTACACACACCAAAAGTATAGTAATTGCGATTTCACACCTAAACTTATAGTTAACCATCCTAATCACTAGTAAAGAAAGGAAATGTTACTTATTAGTAAAATATATGAATTTACCAATTCTAAACTATAGAAAAACATATAATATACTATTGGTTATTTCTAATATTTAAATTAAATGAAAAAAATTTAAAAACAGAATACCTCATACACAAAATAAACAATCAAAGGCACAAAGGGAATTTTTCTAACCAATAATTCTTGGCATATTTACCGAAATAATGAATTCATTACATGTCTTACATACAATTTATCACTTAACAACGAAAATTAGTGTGCATTTTTTTATTTATAGGCTTTATAATATTACCGCAATTAATTTATTGCATATTAAAGATATTCACAATATTGTTTTGAACCACTAAAGTCGTGTTTGTTTGACCTAACACAATTAAAGAATTAAGTTAATAATGGTATTGGTGTACTTTTAGTACGTTGATCCATAATATCCAATTCCTTAAAGAATGACTTCGAACCTAATTAATACTAAAAATCATGTTTTTTAAGACCTAATATTATTACTTTTCTCCCATGATATCCAATTCGTTGAGTAAGTACGATTTTAAAAATAATGACTAAAAAGTAACCCTCGAAGTCATAATTTTTGTTAGTTAACCACTAACATATAATGTCTACAAGAATGTCTAATAAACAATCAATGTGTATTTGGTTAAAAATAAATAATCAACAAAAGCTTATTGGATTATTAGTTTATTACTCATTTCGTTCACTTTTACTTGTCACTATTTTATTTATCGAGATCAAATTATATGAACTTTAACCAATATTTTAATTAAGATATATTTTTCATCATATTTTCTTATAGATTTCAACCATCTAAATTTTAATATTAAATTTTGCTACTTAAATTTAGCTTTGAAATTTAATCAAACTGAGAAAGAAATACTAATTGTTTTGAAAACTCAAAAAATTGGTTACCCGAACCAATAATTAAGCCAATATATCAAAAGACACAATTACACAAAATACTTTTAAATCATTATATCAATAATGTGATACCGATAAACAAAATATTTTTGCTTACCCCATTTATCATTAAATAAAAATTTGCATACCCCTTAGGTGCCTGAGAGTGCCTCACCCGTAAAAATACAAGGAACGACTAAAAATATTATATCATCAAAAATCAAATTATTTTTTCCTTACTCCTTCCTCGAAAAGAATTCATGTTAAAAATTAGGTAAAAAGAATATAAGTTAACAGAGAATCAATAATAGGTAAAACAAATCAGTGGCGTAATGATCATCCCACCAAAAATAGGGGATAGTTCTGATCAATGAGACCTTGAGCCCATGAAATAAGGGCAGCTTGTCCCTAACTTTTGCACGGTCCTTGGTGTGCATCGTACACACTGTCATACCATATCTAGGGAAGATTAATTTTGTAGGTCGATTGTTAATTTTTTTAAGATTTTGTGTTTTTTTCACAAAAAAACATTTATTTTTAGGTATAAAAAATACGAAAAGAACAGTATTTTCTTTTTATTCATTTTCGAAAGTGATTTTTAAATTAAGTTACTAAATCTTCTTATATAATTATAATCAGCTATCGATCAATTCAGACAAATCTTATATAGGAATTTGTCTATTTTTCGGAGTTTCAAAAGGGGCGTGAAAATGCATAAGAACCCTTGAATAGAAAAGGTAACTTCAGTTCCTTCAGAACTGGTAGCCATTTCATTAAATCGAGCACCAGTGATTTTGTGTTCGGTCAAAATCTTGATTAATCGATCGACGTGGATAGCTTCAATAGACACATACATTGTGGAACGAATAGGATGAATAGACCTAAACACCGCACTACACGTATAGACAAGAACTCCCTTGTTGCAACCCCACCCCCAGCCCCACCCCTTTATCTATCATAGTTGATGTGATGGAGACGTGAAAAAATAGAGGGAGTTGGTGGGAGGATATCTAAAAAATGACAAAATCAATCGAGAGAGTCGAGGGGCTTCAAAGCCTCAAACATTTTAGGGGCAGGCACTACATTATTTGATTATTATTGTATTGCTTTCTTTTATTTCTTTTCAAATAATTTGTTTTATCAGCAAATTAAAGCATTATTTAGCCATTGTTGATAAGGATATGTACAAAATTCTTATCTTTGCTTTCGTTTATACCTAACCGGGGCATTTTCCTAAAAGAGAATGACTTGCCATATTTAATTTAGAAATAATTATATATATATATAATAAAGTAATTAATTTTAAAAAATTATATTATCTTATAAGATAATACAATA
>JAOTQR010000100.1:19481970-19508374 GCA_025774065.1 Solanum ossicruentum
TAATACAATAATTCTAATATTTATATTATTAATATTTACATAATATTTATATTAATATTATCAACATAATTCTAATTAACTATCATACGCCTTATTAATTTAGAAAAAGGAGATAATTGACGTCAAATAATTACATTCGTGGAACAAAACATGATATGACCTTCCTATGTGGAAAGAAAATATATGGAATAAAAGAGTAATTAGGATTGTAAGGTGAAGTTGAAAAATAATAGCTCAAATCATAAAATAAATATTGATCTACAAATTATATTTCAAATTAAAATTGAGATAATGACAAGATGTCAAGGATGATTTAATAAAATTAATTGTCTAAAATCAGTTCTTAAGTAAAAATTTCTATTGAATAAATTAAATATTTACTTGTGTTATATGTACATCTCGTGTGTTATTTGTGCATCTCGTATATTACTTGCACATCTTGTGTATGGCACATACACTTGTGCTTCAAATATGCATCTCGTATGTCACACGTACATCTCATTAAGCCAATATATCAAAAGACACAATACTTTCAAATCATTATATTAATAATGTGATATCAATAAATAGAATATATTTTTCTTACCCGATTTATTATCTCGATACTACTTTTGTAAAATTTTGTCATAACATTAAAATTTTGAGATTCAAAAACTTTGAAATTTTGGTGAATTTGACATATTAGAAGTTTTAGTTTTTTTTAAAAATAAATAAAATTTATATATTTCAAAAAGTGTTATAAATCATTATGATTCACAACTTTGAAACATTAAAAGGCTATGTGAAAAACTCTTCATCCAAAGAAAAATTAAATTGTCTTTCAAAATTTCAATTGTGCTCCATAAATTGAGATTGTGAAAGTACAATATTCTACATATCTATATCTTTAGCTTAATTAAAGATTAAAAAAAATCATTTATTTTGTTATTTTTTTTAAGGATATGTCCAAGTAAAAAACATCGATTATTTTTGAAATGAAGCGAGTGATAATGCGAAAGCGAGAGAGTAAAGGATTAAGGTAGCGGGTAAGTGGGAAGAGGACCCCCAATTTTTAAGGGCTCAAAAAATGAAATTTGACCCAAAAGGAAAAGACTCGTGGCAGACAGCTAAGCGTTCAACGTGTATACTTTGTCCTTTGTATTCGATTAAAATAAAATAATTATCAATTATGTAAGTACACATACCTTAAAATATAATAAATAAGATTGACCCATTGAATATATTAAATTTAATAGTTTAAAAAATATATTAGATATTGAATAATATTTAAAATTAATGATAAAATAGACAACGGATAATATCTCTTAATTTGCCAAACTGAACAAGTATTATTTAATAACTATTTTTAGTATAATCCTAAGTAAAAATAACCTGATAAAGATCAAATAATCCCCAATTTTGCATTTTATAATAGATTTATTCCTCATTAAAAGAAGTGGTATGTAGACATACACCTATCATCTAATAAATAATATATATTTATCTTTTTTACCTATTATTTAATAATGTATTATATGAATTTATCATATTATATTATTTTATTTTTTAAAAACTTAAAAAATTTATATATAAATTAAATGTAAGTTGATTTGACCTTTATATTTTGAACTAATTTATACATATTTATTATTTTATTGATGTAAATGTCAAATGTGTGTTTAATATCCTAATAGAATATCGCTAATTCTTTTCTTTTTTATGAGAAATGTTGATTTGTCCTTTTGGAAATCCGAAGAGAGAAGTCAGAAAGGTGATGGATAAGACAAAAGTAATAGTAGTAGGAAAAAAGATAAGACAAAGGTAGCAGAAACTAAAGTTTTGTCAAAACCTGCTACATACCTATGTTGCCTTCAAATTTTCGATTCGACATTTGTGATTCTCTGTCCCAAATCTTCAAATTTTGAAAGAGGTCAATGATACATAAATTTTATACATATTGTAAAATGGAAAAAGAGTTTACCTCTAAATATTATATAAATTATTTAATTTTTAAGTTTCATATCTAAATTATTAAAGTATGAAATTTATATTTAAAATATTATTTATTAGTTTGAAAATATATTTTAGCAATGTATGCGTGTAATTCATTTTCTCTTTTATTCGAAAACATCTTGCCACGTGAATAAATATCTCTTTTATTTAAAAAATTTTGCCACAAAATATTTCACATAGATAAACTATTCTATCTTGACAAAAACTAAATAACTAATACAAAATTTAAAGATTAAAGTATCACTATGAAAAAATAAAAATAATATCTAAAAAAAAATTGAAAGCGGGTGGGTTGTTCGTGGGAGGGGGAGACAAAGTAAGAATTTTCTTTTAAAAAATCATCAAAATAATTAAAAAGTTAGTAAGTTCGGATAACTGAATTTTTAAACATTAATTTCTTTTTTTTTCTTTTGTAGAAGAATTTCTAAACCTTAGTTGAGTATGTACAACTTTGTATTTTTCTTTTTATACATATTGTGGAGTAACAAAAATTTGATTATGGGGGGAAATGTTCAATTCTTTGATCTAACAATATAAGAAGGGATGGTTAAAAGGCAGCTGACGATATCTGCGCTTCTTGGAGTGTGACTTGATTGGTAATATTGACTCAGTAATGAGAGATTTTTCAAGATTATTTAACTTGAGTTGCTTATTATTGTGGACATCATCATATTCTCATAAATTTTATGAACATGCTTATATGTATTGGTTCAGAAATATTGATATGAGATTCACAGTTACATTAATGTCGAGAGAAAATAGTTCCGGTGAGTTACATTGATGCCGAAGAAAAATGATTCTAGAAAATTACAATAATGTCGTTGGCGAGTTACATTGATAATAAAAAAAAGGGTTCTGACAAATACATAAATCATGTGTGTCCTCCATGAGTTTTGATTTGAGTCTCAAGAATGTAAATCGTAAAATATACACGTATCACTTTCTTAACATTTCATTGCATCATTTTGGATTTCATCTATTTGTAGTGGATTGTAAATACTCCTTCCAGTGACTTCATTTATTAATGACTTATTGTCATTGATTTGTCTTATTAGTGATTAACGACTGAATTATGTATTAAATGAATTATTAACTATTCGATTAAGTTGATTTACTTGCGAGTTGTAGTTATGAGTAATTGTGTTTTTCATTACTTTGCGTTGTATTTGATAATTTGCTTATCGAATACCGTGTTGTTAGATATTCACTCCTTGCTTCTATACCTATAAGTTGCGAGTTCAAATCCTTTTGATTGCTTGTAATCTGTTCGTGGTCTGAGATTTTTATGGAGACTTGAGAGATAGTAGTTTGTCACTTCAGTAGGTCCTCAAGTTTCTTTATTATGATTTTGTTTTATTTGAGAAACAAGAATATTGAGACTTGTATTTATTTTAGTTCCATATGTACTTTTTAGAGTTATGATTTACTTATCTGCTTATTTAGCTCATTTAAATCGTTACTTTCGCTCTACATATGCTTTTACATGTTTAATCGATATTTTAGGTTGACTTGTTTTTATGGATTAAGACAAGTATTATCACACTCAAATATGAATCATAATTAAATAAAAGAATCATATTCAGTATCATTTCATAAATAATCATAATCAAATAAATATATCGGACTCTAATAGTTCATTCATTACTAAAAGAATCACTATTTTCCAAAGTGTTCAATAAGACAATAGCTATAACGATTAAACTTTTTTCCACTTTAATATTCATTTTAAAATTTCAACTAATTTAAATGTATAAGATTCATTAAAAGGAAATCGTTTCGTTTCATAAAAAATAAAATTATTTCAAGAGCTTAAGCCTGAGATCTAAGTTAAAAGTGGACATTATGGTGATCATTTGAGCCTTTCCTTTAGCTTTTGCCTTTTATGCTTAATCTATGGCCTTGATTAGCGTTTTAATTCAACAAGTCTCCACTTTGTAGGGAATTCATAGTTTTGAATAAATTATAGAATGTGGAATCTTGGATCATCATCCATTTTATAAGGAAGAGAAAAGAATATAGATGTCTACATTTATTTATTCAAAAAATTTAAAAATAATTTATTATTTAACTTTTAATTTATTTTGTTTATTTTTAAAATATTAAATTTACTATATTTAAAGAATAATATAATAAATAAAATATATATAAATGCGCAAGTCAAAATGACAGGAGAAAGTACTATTTCAACAAATCATTCCTCTATATTTCAAACGATTATCAAATCACCTTTAAAGTCGTATGTTTAAAGTGAACTAAACAAAAATTAAAAATTATTATTTAAACTTCAGCAGTATTAAATGAAACTTGTCATGATGCAACTTGAAAATTTATAAAAATTAAAATGAGCGATACGATAATAATACCCTTATTTATTGTTTTTAATATTTTTTTCCTTTATTTATGTGTGTACTATTTAATTAAATTTTTTATGTTAATTAGTTAAAATTTATTGTTTTCAAAAATAATTATTAAGAAAGACTAAATAACAAAAATATATTTAATTATATCTTATAAGATCTTGTATGTATATCGTATATTATCAGTTAAAAAAATACATGATACACTTGAAATAGAAGGGAGCAAGAAGAGTGGCCATGGAATTAAGACAAAAAATAAAATAAAATAAAATTACATTCAATATTATATTAATATTTTTTTAAAAAAAATAATATTTTTATTAGAAAACAAATATCTTAAAAAACAAAAAAAAGAAAATGTTAGAAAAGACATTTTTGGCTCAATCTAGGAGTATATTTTATTTTTTCACCAAATTATCAATTAATAACAGAATATTTTGAACCAGACTATTAATAAAAGATGTTTATGTCTAGTTTCGTATCATTTAAAAATATTTTTGATTATTTTCCATCAAATTTATTTGTATAGTTGGTTTCAAGCCGTCAAAACTTACTTATTTTAGGCTTTTCTCACGTTAAGGAAGAAAAGGAAAATACTTGCTTATGTTTGAGAAATCTTTTTGACTTAATCCATTTTAAAATTTAAATAATAAGAATAATTCTTTTTTTAATATTTAAAAATTGACAAATGCAATAGCTAGCTTTAGATTATTCCAAAATAACTACGTACCTTAATTTGATAATATAAAAACTTTCATTAGTTCAACGTAAAATGAAGCTTGTTTATTGGCAGTGAGGAATGTCATTTATTAATTTATTTTCTAATCCAATCATCACCAAATATATAGAAAAAAAATTCCAAGTTTAACATTTTTCTACAACACGTTTCATGAATTCTCACTGATAAATGGATTTTACTTCTTCCAATGGCTTGATTGACTTAGTAATCTCTATCGGAGGATAACAAGGACATAATTAATAAAAATTGTCACTTATGAAATTTATTTTTTTAAACCTATTTTCACTATAATGAACTCATTTTATTTATTTCAAAAACTTATTTCGCATAGAAAATATTTTGCACAATTTCAATTTCTAATCAACTGAATATGAAAAAATTGAAAAATATTTTGTTTACTGCAACTTGCTACCCATAGAACTCTACAAATAGCTTTCCCAAATTGATTAGATGAGCATGTGTTGTTTGTCGATACTTCTAACACTTCCTTATAATCTACTTCATTCGTTTATTTTTACTTGTTAATATTTCACTTATAAGTAAAAGTGAAACAAAGGGAATATTATAATATATATATATATTTGTTTATTAAGTGTATTAAGGTCTTGGGAATATGTCAAAGCATGGAATATTTGGGCATGTTTGACTTCCATAAATATAAAAAAAAACATGTTACAGCTGGGCCAACAAATAATTTTATGTATTGTTTTAACTAGTAATTGTCAAAGGATTCAATAGTAAGCTAAGGCAATGACGAATGAATGAGAAAACTTCATGAATTTTAATTTTACATGAGAATAATGGTCAACAATCTTCTTGGAAACTTTTAGATCTATAAAACTTAGTAATATAGAATTCACACATTTTTAATGATCAGTATTTCTACTTTATTTCAGCAGAAAAGTAACTAAATTAAAAAAAAATGCTTTATGCGTTTTGACTTATTGGGTATGGTTCAAATGTCGAGGACAAATGAATTTTTCTTTCATCACTATTTTTCATAATGTAATTTAATGTTTTAAAATTAATTATTAATTGCTACTTAAAATATTGTTTAGGTAGTTTTAGAATATGTACATTTTATTTTAAAAAATTTAAAGAGTTTATGACCGAATTAATAAAATAAGGACATATCAGTGTTCGTTGAAATTTCACAAATAAAATTTGAAATTAAAAAATGGATACAATATGAATACTTGTCCAGGGTCCCATCATGGTGACTCTTGCCCAAGCATGACTAACATCGAAATTCTGATGAGATTTGACGTGTTAGTTTTGTCATAATCCCATTTACATTCCTCATTAACGTTGATATCACATTAGCTTAATCAACCCAAAAGGGCACGATCGGGTCCAAAGCATGAACATTTTTAGTATGGAGGCTCAAAATCATGTACAATATATAGTGGAGATGAATTTTACTTTAATACCATATAAAAATAATTTACTGCTTAATCAATTCTCAAAATTAGTTCAACAAATAATTAAAATTATTCAAAATCATATAAAAACATTATCTATAACTAACGTGAGACTTGCTCAACAATGTATGCAGGACTAATTGCATGGAAGGTGCTTCAAATCATGAGATTTTCCCTTCTAAGGCTAAAACTTATTTAAATAAAAAGATCTCATTCATCTCATCATATCTTTTAGTTCACGAGATCAGATTATAAAACATACAATTTGATAAGTAGTTTGTCATGCCCCAATAGGGTACCTTAGACGTAACCAGCACTAAGAGACCATTGCTAGTCCCCAAGCGAACCACTTGGCATCATCACATTTATTCATTCATATAATCTACTATCAGCGGAAGATATAAGGAAGATAAATGGTCTTATCATCATCTATTCTAGTCTCAACATAATAGTATCATAAAAGGCTAGTAGAAAGAAACTAGCTCAACAAGTCTTTACATCAATATTCGGCTCTGGTCTATGAAACCTCTATCACTATCAAGTGGTGTTAATGACAGACCCACGTTTATCTCAATCAAAATAAAACTAATAAGTATCTAACTCTAAGGCAAGATGAAATAAATATAAGAAATCCTCCGAAATAAGGGAGACCCACCAATCAGCTGAACTTCTTAAATCCTCAACGATACGTCAGTTGATGATCTCTAAATCATGTATCTACATCATGAAATGATGCAGTCCCAAAAGGGGGACGTCAATACGTGGATTGTACTAGAATGTAAAATAGCTGAGTGAAACTGAAATAGGTAGAATAATATGACAATAACAATCAACTCAATATAGAAATCAGTCAACATGACAAATGTCTATTTAAAAAAAGAATAGAGAGTACATAAATGACCCATCACATCCATCATCCTATACCATTACATTAACATTAGAGTACTATCAAGAGGAAATCCTATATGGGAGTTTCTCGGACCTACACCTATCACCTATGAGTCAGTGATGGTACAACGAAGCGATGTCGTTGCGGCTTCTGCCTAGTACCATGCCGGGGTAGTAGGCGTACATCATTGGATCCAAAATAGAATTAACATTTAGTTCTCTTTTGGGAATGAGGAAACATCTGTTGCTCACGACCAATCCTCACCTATGCTGGCCACGTAGTTGTGAGTGCAAGTAGGACTCACTCTTACCCATTTTAGTACTCGATACTTCTCTGATAGACTCAACATGCTCATAAACGTTAATATCCATCCTTTATCATCATTTAGTCTCTTTTGGACTTGGACATCAATTCATTATTCATTCATTAACTTGATGGAATTAGGAAATATTCCTTTAAGATTACGTTCAACCTCCTTAAGGTTTTAAGGATATTAATTTTATCATCATCAACCTTCAATCAATAGCTCAGAGCTTAAAAATCATCATTAGGGAACAATCGAATACATACATCATTAGAGTTTATTTATGAAGGCTCAAGGGACTATTAAGTTCTATTAATCTGTCATCATTCTCATATTCACAATCACAATCTCTATCAACATTCTCAATCAAGGCTCTAGACTCAATCTCTATCTCCATTCACACAATCTTTATGAAATAATAAGTAGGGTTTATGCAATATCTCATGAAAATATTCAATTCAAGAAAACAAATTTATGATGATCATCAACGTATGAAAATACATATAATAAATATAATTTCTCAAGAAAAAATCAAGAATCATGCCTGTAATCAAAAACCTTTAACTCTCATCTAAGACCATCTATGGGGCACATGGAAGAATAATCTCATGTTTTCGTTTAGCCTTACATACTTGGAAAGTTGACATCACAATCGAATTTGGATGAATACTAGCTTTCTTGGAGCAAATCCTCGATCTCGTTAGTTCCTTTAGAGAGAAAGAACTCGGAAAGACATTATTTGAAGGGCTTCTCCTTGATTCTTGAATTCTTGACTTAAAATATTTAAAGTCTTGATGAAGAACCCTGCATTATTGAAAAAGAAGAATCAAGAAATCCTTTCTTGGGATTCTTGAATTCATCTTCTTGAAACCCTAGGTTATGGTGTAAGGTTCTATTAGAAATTCATGAATAGATAAAGAAATTTGGGTTGAATAGATTGAAATTTATGAAGAATAACTCACCTTTGAGGATGAATCTTGAAAGTTAATCCTAACTTGATGACTTTCTTGATGATTCTTTAGTGTTTATCTTTAGGAGTGAAGGAATAGGGTTTTGGTTTAGAAAATTGATATTTTATGCATTTTGGGACCTTAAGTAGACCCCCAAAGATTTTAGGATAAAAGTACCCTCAAAATAAAAGGAAAAAACGTCATGGCTATCTAGTGAGGATCCGCATTTGGTCCGTGTCGCAGACCTTCGAATAACTCTGCACCCCTTCACTAAAATTATCTTAACTTTCTACTTCGAACCCTCATTAAGGCGAAATTGGGTGCGTTGGAAAGCTAATTCAAATATCTTCAATTTGATATATTATGGTCACCTAAACTCATTATACTTTAGGAGATATGGTCATTTGAATTTGACCCTTCTATCAACTCATACGAAAATTTAGTTGCTAGAAATGCTTTGGACTTAGCTTGGTGTAAATGATCTCTTATAACACTAAATCACACCTAATATATTTTAAATACTTAGGAATTAATCCTAGCATGAATATACAACCTACAAGTCATTAGTACACCTAACTTTTATAAAATCTTACATTAGAACTACAACCTCATATCATCTCCAATTTTGTTCCCACACTAAGAAATCGACTTTAACATCTATGCTCAATTAAATTATCACTTAGAATCCTATATCATATGAAGGATGACAGTCTTAGCTAAAAAAAATTGGGGTGTTACATAATCTGTGATAAAATGAAGTCTAAAGTTGTAAATTAGCAACCCTATCAGACGTGCTTTACTATTACAACAACATACCCAGGGGTCTGGGGCCGGTAAAATGTATGCAAACCTTACCACTACCTCATAGAGATACAGAAGTTGTTTCCGAAAACCCCTCGTTTGAAAAATCAAGTCTCATAAGCAAAAGATACTAGATATGAAAAAAAGAGAAATAAAAGAAAAAAAGAAAAAAATGACTAACAATGAAAAACAAATGAGAGTTGTAAGTACGATAAAAGTAATAAATATAAGATGAATAATGACAATACATGATATAAAGACATGACTACTCCTACTAACTCACTATAACACAAGGTTATATATCGTTTACCCCTACTAACCCATTAGCCTTCTATCTTAATATCCAAACGTGTTATTAGCATTTTACCCGAATACGCAATCGTGTATTACTATTGATCATCAAAAATGGAGTTATACTTTGGGGAAATTAAACCTTGCAAATGAAGAAACGTATGAGACACTGTTGATTGCTATGACATTGTTTATTTAATTTATTTGTTCCATAATGGGTTCATATGGCTAGCTGTTCACATTCAACTTTAGACCTAATTAAGCCTTAAACAAAAGAAAAACATAATTCAGTCCACTTAGACTCCCACACTGCAATGTGCTTTAAGTCTTTCTTCCCCTTTTCTAAAGTTTTGGCCAGATTTTTTATGTAATTTGATTTATTTGAAATCATATTGATTTTAAATTGAAATTTTATTTGGAAATGAACTTTAAATTTTTTAAATTGTATTTTTTATTTATAAGTATAAAAAGCTTCAATATTTATGAAAACTAGTACAATATTAATAAATCATCGTTCATAAATAAGATATCAGAGGTAAGAACGGTCACAATAAAATCATATTACAATGTGTGACCGTTTAAATTGTTAATTAGAAAGAGCATTTTTGTTTTCATTTTTAATGTTTTATATTTTAAAAAAAGGGGTACACCATATTATTATTCTACTTCAAGTGTCAAAGTCAAGACCGTAGAAGGTGAACCATAGAAAACTAATATTGGGTTAATAAATCTATCAATGATTTTATAATTTAATTAAATGCAGGTAGCTATTTTAGGCCAACTTATTAATCCCAACAAATGCGACAAAGATGGCATATCTTTGCGTACGATAAGATGTTATTCACCTTATCACTCCAAATTCTGTTATATAATTATTTAATCAATTAAAAATATTAATTGGCAATAATATTATATTTAAAGAAGAAAAATAAAGAAAGAGCTCATGATTACAAGAGTCAAATAATAATATTGCATTAGGAATTTTAAACTGACATTTTAAAATAAAAACAATAGTTATCTTTCAGTCCGAAGAATTTTTTTTACGTTTATCTATATTTTTATTGACAGAATACCAATTAAAAATTAAGGTAAATGCCTTTAGTTATTTAATCTAATTTGTTATAACTTGTAACAGTATTTTTAAGAAAAATATATTATCCACTTTTGCAAACATGGGGTTGAAAATTTTTTAATTTGGGACAGCCAAACAAAGCATAAGATTTAAGCGATTGGTGAATAAAATTACTCCTTCGCTCCACTTTACTAATCAAATTTTTATTTGATAAGTTAACTGAAAGATATTACTCCCTCAATTCGATTTTACATGATATTACTCCCTCAATTCGATTTCATTAAAGATAAACAGAAAATTTTAAGAGTAAGATAACATTATTTTTGGGACGAATCGAAAAGAAAATGATGCCACAAATGAGACGAGGAAGTAATATAATAAATTTAACTTTTTATTCATATTATAGGATTCCGAACATATTTACTCACTATAATTTTAAATAAAGTTAATTTAATATTAATAAATTCACAATATAATAAAATAAATATAAAATATTTTTGATAAATAAATTGAACAGAGGAATAATTAATTTAATTAGGAAAGATGGCCGGCCAGGCCAGGGTGTTGAGATAAGGACAAAAATGGGACCCGCCAGCCGCTGCACATCTCCCACTTGCCTCAATTTTATTATTAATTATTTAAAGTACTATAATATAAAATTAATTATTAATTTAGACAAATTATTATTTAATTAATAATTTAATGAGAACATGGTCCCACGTATTTTCCCTTATCTCACGTTTTCTGTCAGCTTTGCATTTAAATCTGGTCAACTTGTTCTCCTTAACCATGATTAAGTTCTTGTTAAACCCTAACCTCACATATACCAATAATTAATTCAGGTTTCATTTACTTACTAATACTAAAATAAATGCATCATTGTGTTTGAAAACAAAAAACTACTCATGACCTTTTAATCCAACTTACCTTAAATTTCCAAATCTTAGACTTACTAAAACAAACTCTCTTCGTCTATTTTTATTTGTCCATTACACTATTTTTAAATATTCAATAATACTTGTCTTATAAAATGAAGAGATAATTTTACCTTAATTTCTTATTTATTCTTATCATTAATTATAATCATTTTCTATTACATTTTTCAAGATATTATATTTATTATATTCAAAGCGTGATTTGTTAAAATTATCCTTATCATTTACTTCTTCTTAATTTTTGTTACAAATTAATACAGGACAAAATGGACGAAGGAAGAATTTTCTCCTTACATTTTTTTACATGTTCACTATTTAATTCGCCGCACCTTTTAAATAGAAATAAATAATATATATCATTTGATTTAATAAATTTGATATTTTTAAAAAAATATATTAAAATTAATTATAGCTTAATAAGAATAAATTAAGAATAGCGAAAGATTATCAATCGATAAAGTAGATATTTATTATAGTGAAGAAAGAGATATTCATTACTTCCCATAATTACCAGTCCTTTTAATTTATTCTGAAATAATTGTGCTTTAGAGTTTCAATAACTTCAAATGTATCTTTAAATAAGTAAGAATAAATAATTTTAAGAGAAAATTTTAATCTGCATTTATCAAATAAGCTAACTTTATAAATATCTAATATTTATTAATTTTTGAATAGACATGAAAAAAGATTCAGTTGAACTAAAATGTTGGGAATACATGCTTATTTATGGGTTTATATAAACTGATTTAAGCATCAGCGTTATAAAACAGAATTCCAAATTTTCTATAGCTCTAGAAAAACTTCTACAGATTCTCAACCATAAAAAAAGAAAAAAAGAAAACAAGTTATCTAGAAAGAAATTGAAGAAGAAACAATGACACGATTTCTTACGTTCTTTGACAAAATAAGGCTCAACAAAAATTAAGGATAAGTTACTACATTATATGTTTTCTTATATTACACGACTATGCTCTGTTCTTCTTTGACACAAATTAATATTTTCACTTTTTATCTTTTTATGTGCTTTAATTATTGAATTATTTCATTCTATTTTGATATACATCATTTAAGTTGAGAATTTTCAAAAACAGACGCTACATGTATAAGGTAGGAATAAAATTTATGTATATTTTACTTTTTTTAGATTTATATATGTAAAATTATATGAAATATATTATTCATATTATTATAATAGTTTATGATAAGATATAGTGACGTTGCACAAAGTCAGTCTTCACAAGTTGTAAATACAAGGATCCACTTGTCCTTGAACGTAATTCATTGTCAAAACGTGTCTCTATTTTCAAATGTTCTTAAGTGCAAGTTTAATTTACCAACTAATTATATTTCTTCCTCAAACCAAAGAAATATTTACTCTCAATCACCTTCATAAGACACTTTGTTTTAATCTATCAAAAGAAGAATAATAGCAAAAAATACTTTGAATTTTTTTTCATTGATCAAAACATAAAAAACATTCATTCTAGAAAATAAGATCCTTAAAAGTATAGAAAATGACTTTTTTATGTTTATTTATTTTTCAGAATATATCTTACATGTAGAAGCAATTTAATTTTAAATTTTTTTTATACCCTTAATAATATAATTTATTAAATTAAAAAAGTATCGTTGACATATTCTATACTATAAATTTCAAAAGTTTTCAAGAGTCTATCGAAAATAATATTTTTATTTTTATAAAATAGATGCGAGTTTACTTAGTCACATATCATTTTTTGCTAAATTTCACTTATTAAATTACATTGAATATATTATTGCTCTAGTTGTTCCCTATCAAATACCATAAAAGCGACTTGAAACTCAAGAAGTAATAGTTTCTTCTTTTATTCGGTATTTGATGCCAAACTATTTCAAATTCGCACCTTATAGAGCCCATTTGGGGGAAGCGCTCCAAACAAAGAATATTTTCATACCCAGAGTTTGAACAGACCTCTAATTAAAAGAAAAGTCATCGCATTAATTGCATCACATCCTTTAATGGTTGGAATATTACTTTATTGTTGAATAAAACTATAATTTTAAGCACCATATTTTTTAATGCATATATTTAATCTTTTTAAGAGTGAGAGAAAGACTGCGTTTGTTCAACAAGCCTTTAATTTGTCTTCCTCTTCTCCTTTCCCTTCACTTAAAGTGCTAAACCAAATCCTCCCACCACCTCTTTCTTTTCTCAAATCTAGGGTTCCATTCTTCTCCTCTTTCTATATTCATTTTTATTTTTTTTATAAAGCTTTCCTCCCACTTCTTCCATCTTAAAATAAACCAAACAAACATATTTTTTTATAAAAAAAAAATCCCTGTTGTTGTTTTACCCTTTTTTTTTTCTTTTGATGTTATGGTCATTATGGCTGGTCTAGATTTAAGTAGTGCATCTCGTTACGTTCATCAACTTCATCACCCTGAATTTAACCTCCAAATACAACCCGAAAACGAAGATGATAACACCAAAGACAATCCATTTTCCAGTGAGCATCATAGCCAACAACATCACCACCAACAACTTGATCTAGTAGGTGCAAATTCTTCTGGACTGGGCGACCTAGTTGGTCGTAGACCAAGGGGTCGCCCTCCAGGGTCCAAAAATAAGCCGAAGCCGCCGGTTATTATCACTAGGGAAAGTGCCAATACATTAAGAGCACATATTCTCGAAATTGGTAATGGTTGCGATGTTTTTGAATGTGTATCATCCTATGCGAGACGAAGACAACGTGGGATCTGTATATTAAGTGGCAATGGAATTGTTACAAATGTGAGTATAAGGCAACCAACAAGCGCTGGTAATAGTAATAATAGTAGTAATAACTCATCAGTCGTTACATTAAATGGGAGATTCGAGATTTTGTCTCTTAGTGGTTCATTTCTACCTCCACCAGCACCACCAGGGGCAACAAGTTTGACAATATTTTTGGCTGGTGGACAAGGACAAGTTGTTGGAGGAAGTGTGGTAGGTGAGTTAATGGCTGCTGGACCTGTTATTATTATAGCTTCATCTTTTACTAATGTTGCCTATGAAAGATTGCCTTTAGAGGAAGATGTTAATACTAATATTAATGATGGTGATCATGTTGGTGTTGGTGGTGGTGGTGTTGGTAATAACCCTTTTCCGGACCCGTCTAATCCTGGGCTTCCATTTTTCAATCTACCGTTGAATATGCCTAACTGTTTAAATCCTGGATCTGCTTCTGTTGAGGGGTGGGCAGGGAATCCAGCTCTTCGTCCACCTTTTGGAGTTTAGTGACAAATCTTGAAGATGTTGAAGAGGAAAAGAATTTGAGCTTGTTCATATTGATTGATCATGTGGAAGCTAATTTGGATCAATGAAGAAATATCAAAAAGGTCAGCAAAATTAGTGTACCATCTTTGTTCTAGAGATTGTTGAGCTTTTTTTAATTTTTTTTTTGTTGTCTTGTTTGTTATTTTTGGGTCTTGTAACTCTATTAATTCTGAACATGGTCGTCTTAATTAATGTTCTTTAGGGAAAACTTTCTATAAAGAAATATGTTTTGGGAAATCTATCTTTTGATTCACCTTTGTTTAATTCTCAAGGGAGAAAACGGCGTAGTTGTTATAATATTTATATTATATGTCTTCATTTTCTTAATTATATAAGTATTTTGTGGTGTATTTATATTTTATTTGTTGCTTTGTTTGCACTTGCTAGATGATGGAACATTGTTAGTATTATTAAAAATAATACGTAGTACTATAAAAAAAAATAAAAAAAAGGGAATGCCAATGAGAGTTTTATAAACACACACACACTGAGATACTTCTTGTTGGATGAAATGTTTTCTGGATTTTTTATTACACTAGTAGTGTGGTTTTTTTTTTTTGTTTGTAAACATGTCTAGCATTAATGTTTGAGCTGAATTTTTGATTTATTAATTAATTTTTGGGAATTTGATCCCACTGGTCATTACTGAAAACAATGTTTCTCTTCTCAGTACTTATAATCTTTTTAAAAATTAGCATTTTGAATTGAACTGAGAGAGTGACATTTTTCTGTACCTGTCTTTCAAATGTAACACTCAAAGAAATCTCTTAGGAAAAGAAAAAGAAAAGAAAAATTGAGACCTCTTTGTTAAATCTTGGGGTTTTCAAGTTACCTTGTGAAGTATGAAGTGGGATTGTTTGTTCAATGTTCATAACATTCTTAATTATTACATTTCTTAAATGTGTTCAAATCTTGACCAAGTTTGGTTTGTTCTAACGTGTTAAGTAGCAAATTGTATTGTTACCTTAGTGTGAAACAAGGGTATACTTGTCACCGAAAAGGCTATCTCATTTATCTCATAGTATTTGCCAATGTTCTGATGCCTCGCTTGAAGCTTATTGGAGCAGGTGGGCATATGACCATTGAGATTGATTGTTAAGTCCCCAAAGGTCTTTATGATCACCGCCTCCTATGAGGCGGTCATCCTTAGGTGAAGCCTCTTTTGTATGCCCGATCATGTGCTAGTCTTACACGAGCAGGCATTCGAGGCTCTACATAACATACCCAAGGTGGTCTCTTTCATTCTCCTAGGTCGCTATACACATTCCTTCTTATTTAATTTGGCTAATGTACTATGCATGATGTGGTTCGCTCCTTTCATTAGATTTCATTTTCCCCATACTATATCCAAGTTTTATATGTAGTAGAAGTCCAGTGACAAAATATATCTTAATTTCAAATATTCTGATAAAGACGTTCATTAATAGTTCTTCCTGAGAAAAATGCTCATTTGTAGTGTCTCATTTTTTATGTTTATGTTCATTTGATTTCTTAGAACATTCAATTTCTCCTTCTTAATTGAAAATAAATGGTCCATCCTTCTGCTTCAAATCTTTAGTTTCTGAAGACTGACATACATATATTTAGTGAGACAAGACAATATGTCATGAAATAATTCTGAACTGCAAGGTCACACTTTGACTTAAAATCTCTGATGATTGATGCATTTCAGCTTCTAATTGTCTATCTTATCATGGTACCAATTATGTCAGTAACTTCAACAAGTTACTCTCTAACTCATTGTCATACTTCAACTAAGAAGTACTAGACAAGTTAATGATGATATTCTACTTGCACAATTTCCCATTCTTAGTTTGATGAGTAAGCAGTCTTATGTTTATCTCGTGAAAGTAGAAAGATTATTTCTAATAAAGTTCGACTAAGAGTAAAATACTTTCGAAAAAAATGGTGTAATCAAAAAGTTAAGGCATGCTATCATCAAAAACCCATTCTAATGTTTCTTAATAATTTCAATACTAATTTTGTAACATATTAAGGGATCATTTGATGTGAGGTATAAAGTATAATAATTTCGAGATAAAATATAGGATTATTGTATCTCATGTTTAGTTGGAGGTATTAGATAACCCTTGAACTATTTATCCCATCATTTTTGTCTTAGTAATCAGATAAATTATTCCATATACATGATGAAACAACTTATCGTAGAATTACTTAAATCTCTTACAACTTATTCCATATATATGATGAGACAACTTACAAATTGCCAACCAAACGACCCTTAAATCTCTTATTTCATGTTTTGCTAGAATTGGTGGTACCCCTACCTCAACTAACAACTTGGTCATCATATATAGTGATTTATGTTCTTTCTCATTCACTGTGAATATTATTAAATTAAGAAATTTGCTAAATATTATTTATAAATATTTAATTGTATATTCAGTTATGATTATAAGAACCTATATTTGTGGAATAAATTATGCCAACCGTATTGTTCACTTCATCATAACCATTAGGCCCGTATATGCTCATTATATTCCTTTTATGTCCTATAATAATCACTATTAATTAAAGTGAATGATTTTATTATACTAAAAAATCTATTGGCTGCTAAAGAAAATATACGAATTCTACTTTTGCTTTATTCTCTCCATTTAAAATATGTACGATACGAATACAAGTGAGCACATTGATTTAAGGGAAAATGGCCAGATCCTTAACGCACTTAATTAACTAAATTAATGAAATAAATGCCCTAACCCCAGAAGTGAGATTCCTTAAATTAAAGCACATTATACTTTTAAATTACTTCTTAAATATGTTCAGAATTCGTATAAGTATTAAGCAATGGCTGCTTTATTTTGGGCTTTAATTAAGTTAGATTTTATATTTTACTAGTTACAAGAGCTAGTGCAACATATGTTGTTTTTTCTCTCAATTTATATGACGTTGGAAGATTTTTTATGTATACATTTTTAATTTTTAAGTTGTTAATTATTGACTTATAGTACATTTTATGTTGTTTTTAAATAATATATATTACTTATTTATGTTGCACATATAAATTTTTGGGAGTCAATCAAAAATATTATTTATTTTTTAAATATTTTAAATTATTATGTTGTAATATATAGTACGTTTTACTAAATTTTAAGTAATATGTGTTACTCTCTTCGTCACAATTTATGCGACATTGATAATTTACATTTTATATTTTTTCTAAAAGAACTTTCTTTTTGACAAGATATAATCGTTGATAGATTTAAAATAGTTATTTAATTCAGTTTGTCCAGTTTAAAAAGAAAGACCTAATGTATCCTTTTTGTGTTTGTTTTATCAAAAATCTAATATTTACATGACTTAAAATAATTGACTATGGTGATATAGTAAAATCATAGTCGAAGTAACTGAAATAATTTGTTAAGGATAATAGTTTAAAATAATAGTTGAAGCAGTCAAGGAAATAGCTAATAGAAACAATATAGTAAAATTAACTACTTGAACTAGACACATCAATCAATCCACAGCTGTCTACTTAAGTAGATAGCTAAAATAGGTATAATGTTAAAGAGTTTTAAAAAAATAAAATTCTTTTTACAACATATTAAAAAAGACAATAAGATAAATTAAAATGGAAGAATTAAATATATAGGATTAATTAGGGTGTTTATTTGTACTATTTTTCTCTTTTGTTTCATGTTATTGTCTTTACCTTTCTTAAACTTTGCATAAAGAATTAGATCCTATCTTCAAACTTTTTCTTATAAATTTAGAATGGAGTGTTTTTTGGAGGTTTATTTGTCTTGTGTTTTGTCATTTTTAACTGTTGAAAATTTATCAGATATTATAATGCATTTCTTCATGAATTTTCTACAAATATAATTTTTTTAATTAGATAATATAATCCCCTCTCCCTTCTTTTATCATGAATTTCTAAGAATAGATTAATAAGATTACAAATTGAAAGCAATTTTCATTACTATTGTCTTCTTTTTACTTGGAATATTCTCACAAGTTATTAGCCGTATTTCTTTTGATTCATTTATTACATTTGATTTTCTTACCTAGCTAGAAAAGAAAAAAATTTCACTTCACGCTTTAGGAGAGTCAATAGTATTATCACTTTTTCTTGATTCGAACCTTTATATTATCGATTGATGATGAAGGTACTCAACCAGTTAAGCAAATTTCACTTGTCCAATTAAAGCAATTAAATCCAATTGGATGGATGTAAAATGAAAAATTATTTATTTATTAGCTTTTGAAAAAACAATTTCTGCTACTACAACAAATTACTTATTTTTTTGCTTTATTAAACCTATTGTTTAATATCTTATATACGGGGAAGTCAACTTCACATGAGTTGTTAAACACATATATCATAGATCGATTTTCCAACTTTTTATTGTTTAATCTAACCAACTACTATTGAATTAAACTATATTTGAATTATTAAAACTATTTTTATTCACTCAGCAAATGACCTATTCAAAACTAAAAAAACGACTAAATAAACAATTAGAGATGACCAAACACGTTAAATTGTGATCTAATATTAAACATCTGTTATTATCCTATCACTCTCAAAAAACTATTCAAAGTTTTTTGTTTCTTTTAAAAAGGAATAATTAATTAAGAAAAATCATTATCAGATTGTCTTCACCAATGACAGATTAAAAGATTTGATTATCCTAAACTGTAATCGCGATGATGACAGATTACTCTTCTTTAACGTGAAATTTGTGATAGTATATACCAAGATAAGCAATATATTATTTGCGTATTTCATATGAAAAATATAAAGATGTTATATAAAGTTTTTTCTGGATACAATGCCCATAAGTCTTACGCTGTAAAGTTAACTCCTCAAAGCCAATTGTCGATTACTTATTAAAGAGAGAAATATAACAGATTTATCAATTGAGTAGGTTCTCCCACCTAATAGACTAATCTTTTAGATTAGATTCTCATATATAATCTATAGTAATTGGTGTGTCAGAAAATGTCAATGCTATTTTTTCTCTATGTTCCTCGTTTCGCCTCTCTCCTCTTTTTCGGCAATCTCTTACCAGATATACAAATATATATATATAACAATTGTATATATACAATTATTTGACATATATACATATTTAATTTGACAGATATACATATACAATTAGCCTCTCTCCACTCTCTACTCTCTTTCACTTTCCTCTCTCCTCCTCTCTCAATCTTCTCTCTCCTCCTTTTCCCAATCTTGCCTGTTAGATATACAAATACATATTTATATCAACTATACATATACAATTATTTGGCATATATACATATTTAATTCGACAGATATACATATACCATTAGTCTCTCTCCACTCTCTACCCTCTCTCACTTTCCTCTTCCACCTCTCTTGATCGTCTCTCTCCTCTTTTTCCTAATCTTGCCTGTCAGATATACAAATACATATGTATATCAGCTACACATGTACAATTAGACAGATATATACATACAATTTGACAGATATACATATATAATTTTACCTCTCTCTACTCTCTCTCGATTTTGCTTGATAGCTATGAATTATAATTTTAATAAACTATAATTATTTTTTTTTCTTATTATGTTTTAAATATTTGTTCTTTTTTTAAAAAATCATCTTTAACAATTAGGAAATGAATGACAGTATTTAACAAAAGAAAGCCCAATCAAAATAGAGTTTGGATCATCAAAGTAAAAACCGCTGTCCTATAACTAGTTCTGGACCCTCACAAGAAATGGGCTTAACCCATAAATTCATTCCATAAATTGTAGCAAAGTATTTTAAAAATTGCACGAATTGACCTTAAAATAAACCTTAAACAAAAAAATCCAACACTTTGATTTGCCAAAAATGAAAAGTAAAAGTTAAAATCAAATTAAAAAAAATCACAACTAAAAATAAACAGAGCGAGTGCTATTGAATACTTCCTCCGTCCTATTTTAATTGTCATAATTTTCATTTTTAGAGCCAAAATATATAAACTTTGACCAACATTTAAAAATACACTAAAAATTACAATTAATAATACTTTTCTTATAGTTTTTGAATATCTTAATTTTTATTTTAAAATGTCAAATTAATCTAATCTAACTTGGCTCTAAAAATAAATAAAATTAACTTTCAAAAAGCGCAATAAAACAAATTTTTAAAAAGCGCAATAAAACAACCTAAACGGGATGGAGCCATGAAGGGAGCAATGAATAAATAAAAATGAATCAAAAATTTAATTTTCTTGATTTGGCAAGTTGTCGAGAAGCACTTTGTTGTTGACTGCCTCTACTATTAAAGCTTAACGTGCTTAGAAACTTTATTCAAGACAAAACTTGACATTTTCAATTTGTTTGTTAAAAATTGAACAAAATGTGGCATTCACCACTTGTCCAATAATAATGGACGAGTTTGATTATTAAATTATTTCCCCATCTGATTTTATGTAGTATTTTTTTCTTTTCAATTCGTTCTAAAACGAATATCATCTTATTCTGATTGAAAATAATTTAACTCTAATATTTTTCTTTTACCCTTAATGAAATGATTATTAATCACATAATATCTAAGAATGACTTTAAACCACAAGTTTTTAAAGTGCTTTTTTCATAAACACTGTGTGAAGTCAAAGGGTGCCACATAAAATGAGACGGAGAGAGAACGGAGGAGGGAGTAATATATAATGACGACAATAATATATCTGATGGCAAGTAACTATTCCTTTTTCTCAGTTATATTAAAATAATTATCCAATTTAGATAATCAATGGAGAATTTATCTTTTTTTTAATCTTTGCTCTTAACATTAATTATCTAGAATTAACAAACACATTTACAGATAAAAATTTAATTATTCATAAGGGGTATATCAGTCAAACAACACTTATAACTTATTTTTTTCTTAAAAATTATGATAAATCTTATCATGAAATGGGACGGAAGGAGTAATAAGTAACCTACGTTACACAGGTCAATAGTGGAATTATTCATTTAGATCAAATTTAAACAAAATGAAGCATCAATTATAGATTTAAACAAAAGGAGGCATCAATCATATATATTAGATAGAGATTACATATATAGGAGAAATTAAAGTATATATACTAATAGCTAATTTGGTATACATTCTCTTTTGCCAATTTCAATTATTTCTGGATATCCATATAGTATCTTTTTCTCTTGGAAACTATTTTTGTACAAGCCCATAATATAAGAGGTGTTAATTAAGACCCCTAACACAAAGGGTAAAAAGAAGAAGTTTTTTTTTTAAAAAAAAAGTAGACTCATATATTACCTCTTATATTTGTTATCTTCATAATGATTAATAAGTAATCAATTTCCTCTTCTTCTCAACTATATATCTTGAGCATAGAAATCAATGATCTCCTTGAGATTGAGTTGAAAGAAAGAAGAGCAATCATTTTGCATCAACCACAACATGTGTTCAAACAATATAGCATCAACATCCACATAAATCACTTTTTTTGCTCTATTTTCTTTTACTTTTCCTTTATGATCTTCTTTACTCACCATTTCAATCAAACTTCTAAATGGACTTTCTTCTAACACAAATGGCTCCACCAAGAATTCCCTTTTTTCCTTTCCCACCAGCACAGTTATCGGATAACTTGAATCGTCATAACCATCTTCCACTAGTGGCCTATACCCTAATAATCGGCCCGAGCATCGCCTTGTCAAGATTGCAACAGGCAAAACTATGCAATCCATGAAATAAAACAAAAAAAATGATATGTGAACTACTTATGCTAGTAATTTGTATGAGATATTTTTACCTTTTTATGGAGGTTAATTTTGGGAATAATATAAATTGGAAGAAAGGGAAGAAGAGTTGTTGATGAGAGTAGTAAAAGATTGAATTGGCCAGCCAACGGCTACTTATGCATATGAAAACAAAGAATGCATAGACATTTTAATTTATATAAAGATAATAAGTAGTTTGGTGTAATTTTCAATGGTTGTGTTCGTGGAAAGAGAGCCGTTTGAGTGAGAAGAAAAATTTCCTAAAATTTTACTTTATGATAAGTGGTAGGAATTAGGAAGGTGACAGATAGACAAACAAATTGGTAGGTCCAATGAATTAAGCGGCATGTGAAATAATATGTTATATGGTGACAAAACAAGTTTGCCTTGGTCCCCATCTCTCTCTTTGTTTTTTTTTTTTTTACTTTAAAATTTTGATATTCAAAACCCACTCATCTAACTAATTCATTCATTGTTGATTAAATCAATAAGAAAGCAAGGGTAAACGCTATTTAAGAATTGATTTTGTCACCTCAGATTAAAGGGGATGAATCTCAATTAACTATATCACTGTAAGGATGGCTGAATTGGTATAGCAGATGATATCTCATAAGGAATATTAAGGATTAATTCTCTTCGTCAATATTTTTCAATCGAGTCATCATACTAAACTTACTAAGTGTGATTTATATCTCCTATATGATTTGACGAGTTATTGCATTGAGCGAGTTTATCCCATACGCATTTAAAAAGCAGTGACGTGCATTCCCCTAGAAATTCCAAATAAAAATTCTAGACTATCAAATTATATTTTGATCCTATAGTCGTCTTCTTTGTTCAAAAAATGCACAGTGAAAAGGGATGCTAATCAGCTTGGCCAAGTTGTAGCCCAAAAAAGAAGATTCAAACTGATTCCCATCCTGTCAAGGGTCAGTGGAACGTTCGAGTATAGATTTCCTATGCTCATATTTGATCATGATCCCTATTTTATACCCATTTTGTATAATCATCGGAATATTAATATTCATTGACTCGATTAATTGAAATTCATGTGATGTATAATTTAAAATTTTTCAAACCCAAAGGTCTAACTATATGTAGAGAAATTACATCCACTCAAAGTGTCTTTGGTAGACCCATATTAACTCACAATAACGCTTCATGTTACATTAAAACACGTCTAGAAAGAGCCAGTTGGAAATAGAGAGTTCACATCAATTATTTCAAAGCGCGTTTAACAAACAAAGCCGACTTCCATGTTTAAATGGATGGGGCACCAACAAGGCAACAAAATCGTTTGATGTTAAATAAGGCAAGGACAAAATACAATAAATTTTTTTTAAAAAAATTGTAAAAGAGTACAGTAATATTATTCTACACAAGTCACATGTATAAAGTCCAAATGAAAAGATTTGGATAAATCTTTGGATTTACTTTGTAGTAGAAAAATGTATCTCAGTATATAATCAGGAGTTTCCATCTTTTATTATATGCCAAGAATTAATATTATGGAGCAAAAGTTGAATATTTATCAAAAATAATCTCTCTTTTTTTACAAGATACAGATAAAATTGCGCTGAATATATTATTGTTGCAAATATGCCAACTAATTATAAGGAAACATTGTTGTCTTGTAACATTATGTGGGAAATATGTCATTTTCCATAGAAATGGTAAAAGGTAGTCCTTTAGAAATTTTTGACTTAAATTATAAGTAGTTGAACCATTGCTTAGAAGAAACTCGAGTGCATTCCATATCAATAAAAAGAATGAAAAAAGTATATATAACAAAATAGTGGATAAGCTTTCATGGGTCAAGTTTGTTTGAATTCCATATATTTTCCTTCTACTCCAACTTATTTTGAGCTAACTAGCATGCCAAACAGGTCGGTCAAATTCTTACTTAATATATTTTGGTAGATTAACTGAATGAAGCATTACATGGTCGTTTGGTCGGTCGAAAAAAGAAACTATTCCGAGATAATACATTTGGTTATGAGTATCGATTAGTCGAGAAATTATTTCATTTTACCATTTATACTAAAAATGGTAAAATTAGTTATCCCATGTAAAAAATTGGGATAGCTAATCCCGTGTAATATCTCAATTGATGAAATATCTTCGTCTGTGTAATTCCCACCTTAGGAATTTGTCGAGCAGAAAAAACTAGGGATGTTATAGCTATGTGTAGTTAGCTCTTAGAAAGTCGATAAATTATTGACACATAAGTAGTGATATTTCTAGGATGTGACTTCTGAGTAATAATAACATACTTGATCTCACTGAGGACATGACCTTAGGTAGGAAAGAGTGGAGGTCGCGAATTAGGGTAGTAGGCTAATTGGTAGGGTTAGGCGGGATATAGTAGGTTAGGGGTTGGTGTGTGTGTATGTGCCGAATTATATGTTAGTTTTATTGTATTTACATACTGTCATGTTTTATGTATTATTAATCGATCTACTCGCTCTTTTTTGGTTCCTTCCCTTTCATTTGTCATATCTAGTTCTATCGACTTTTGAGTTTTGAGATGAGGATCCACAGGAAACAGTCTCTCTACTTCTATGAGATAGTGGTAAGGTCTCCATACACTTTACCCTCCCCACCCCACTTGTGAGATTTTACTGGGTATATTGTTGTTGTTTAATAACAACATACTCAATTAAAATTTTAGAAGTGGGTTTGAAAAAAAATATATACGTAAATTTTACCACTGCTTTATAAAGATAAAAAAAATATTTTCAAAAGATTCTCATCTCAGTGTAATAAGTTGATAAATTGTATACATAAACATGGGCAGTTTTGATTGGGTGGGTGGACGGCAAACCCCACGATTACAACGCCATGGAAGTAACCATGTGATTCGCATGTGCTTTCTCGGGTGCTACTTAATTTAAAGATAATCAAAACGGTGGACACTCAACTTAAAAATGTTATAGCTCTATGACATAAAGATAGGCCAACATGAAAATTGTTATATACGCACAGGGTAAACCCTCGTATTATAAAAAACCGCACTAGTCAATCCCTATAAGACAGGCTCGACTCAGAAGGCATTAAGGGAAGATCGATCCCAAATTAATCAATGTGGATAAACCCCCTCCGAACCAACTGTTTCATCAATAATATAAGGAAGCACGTTGTAAAGATGGAATGGAATTCCTCAGTGAGATCCATTTGTAGATATTCTGAGGTTTTTCAAGTCCAGGTGAAAATCATCATAACAATAAACGTGAGCACAAGTTACTCATAATTGGCAGGCATGTTGATGACTCACCTTAGTGGCTAACGAGAAGATTACTGAAGAAAATACTCCATTCATTTAGAAGAACTTCTATCCATCTAATAATTCCTAAAAGTTAAAAACTCTTCACCATCTGGAAGTAGATAATACTCAACCAAATATCACCTAACATATACTACTAAAGACCATGGTGCCAAAGAAACCATGAAATGGATTTCTGTGAATCAGCCATATGCCTTACCTCAACTAGTGCAAATCAACTACATACCAGAAAGAGGGGGGGGGGGGGGGGGGGGGGGGGAGAGGGGGAAAAAGATGAGGGGGGGAAAACAAGAAACGCCGATACGCTGACCGTGGAGCGTGGGAACCCACACCCCCCCCTGCTCGCG
>JAOTQR010000100.1:19508474-19518488 GCA_025774065.1 Solanum ossicruentum
AATGGGGAAATAAGCTTAAGTTGGGAAATCAAGAAACGCCTATACTCTGACTGTTAGCATTGGGAATCAACGGCCAACTCTGTTGCAGGGGAATGAAGCAGTCAAATACCCTTAGGTCGACTAAAATAAGTGTTTTCACAGCGATTTTGGCCAGCCCATATTTGCATACATAGGCATACCATGCATTGGTTGGCCAGAGTTACCATAAGGTCCTGGTTCATGGTGAAAAGGACTATCGCCATTTTCATCAGATGAGTTGCTTGAGGCATCACCTTGAGAAGGAGGGCTCTCCCCTGTGGCGGGAGCACCAAAGTTCAACATATTGGGTGGTGGTGTCGAAGATGGCGCCTTAGACTTTGGCTTTTTCCCTTCAGCAAGGAAGCTACCCACGATTACCTGGTCATGAACTTAAAACAGTTTAATGACACATTCTCAACTCAAACAAGAGGGGGAGGGTACTAAGGCAGATAGAGCAGCGCACCTGCACTGGTGTGGCAGCCATAAGCATTCCTGCAACTCCACCACCCAAAACTCTACCATCTGCCCCAGCCAGTGACACACTTAGACCATTTGGTCCGCTGCTGCCATTACTTTCTGATCGCATGAAAGAACCTGACAATGAGATGATCTCGAATCGGCCCTGCGTGTAAAAGCAACAGGTTAAATATCATAAAATTACTTACCAAAGAAAAAAGTACATATAGCATATGATTAGCATACGTAATATATAATTATACGTAATACAAGTGAATCAACTACCTAGCTAATCTATTGCCACGTCAATCAGGTTAGCATCATTATGTTCTAAAAAAGTTCAGTGGTGAATTAAGCTTTCCATTTAAGCTCCACATGATCATATGCACACATGAACCCAAGTTCGCAGGAGGAAAAAAAAAAGAACAACTTGGGGCACAAAGGCATCTTGCATTCATATATGGACCGAAGGAAGGGCCACAACCCAAAGGACTTATACTCCACACGTCACACGGAAAAGCTTTGTTGTTGCTCCAAGGCTCCCTTCAATCTTCCATGAGACTAAAAGTGATTATCTTTCAAAACAAAATATGCTTGCTTAGAGAAATTAAGGTGTTTGGCCAAACTTTTGAGGAAAAAAATAAAAGCTTTTGTAGAGAAGCACAAGGCCCTTTTTTTGGTAGAGAACAAGCGGGAATAAAAAAGGAGCTTCTCCTTGTAAGCAGAACTAGAAGCTTAGTATATTTTTCCAGACAAGTACCATTAGCAAAACAAAACATTTACCAAACTATTTCAACTGTACAGACAAACAATTTTCATGGTGTAAACTTTCACATCTTTCATCAGTTATAACATACCTTTTTTTTTATTTGCACCAGGTGTCCGAGTCTCTTAGAGCCCCGACTAATCCGGGCGGTGCACAAGCCCTCGACAAGGAGTTTTCCGCAAGTGCACCACGGTTAATTCAGGTTTTACCCAGTCCGATGGCCCTCAGAAATTGTTTACACCCAGTGGATTTCGTATAACATACCATTCTCTTTTTCGAGGAACTTTCTTTTTCTTTTTTAGGAACTATAACATACCATTTTCTTTTTGGAGGAACTTTCATCAGTTATAACATGCCATTTTCATGGTCTCAGAATCTCTAAAATTAATTAGATTGAAGATTTAGGGACACTTCAGCTTATTCATCCATTTCACCATCAATATTTAATAACAGAATAATGGAGGAAAGCATAGTATCACACAAACCATATGGGATATTAGAAAGACGAAGCCAAATTTAGAGGGAGGTATCTCAGAATCCTAAAAACTTTTATACTCACTTTGTCCCAATTTATGTATCGTACTTTCCTTCTAGTTCACAGAATGAATTTCATACTTCCGTTATTCAGAAATAATTTAACTCACTTTCTATTTTACCCTTAATAAAATAATTTACAGCCATACAAATGTCTATGGCTTGTTTTATACCACAAGTTTCACGAGTCTTGCTTTCTTAAATTCCATATCCCATCAAACACGACAGTAGCTGCTACTACCCGAGAGAATTTTCCCTAAAACTCTATTTGACAAAAAGCACTTTCAAATAAGCAGAACTTAAAAGTTTGGCCAAACAGTTGTTAAAGCTGACTCGAATAAAAAATTTAAGCAAGCTAAGTAGAACCACAACTTAAAAGCCCGCTTGCACAGAAGAACCAATCAACGGAAGCTCACTTACGATGAGTTGAATTAAAGATCATCCATACAACAAACCTAAGCAGGGAAAGTATAAGCACAACTCTAAAGCTCTCTAAGCATCAAAACAAAACCTGACCTCCCTAAGGATCTCCAAATAAAGGAGTTCAATCTCAAGAATTAAAAAAGAAAAAGAAGTTTGGCAACTTGGTCACTTTATAAACGTGAAAAGGGATTACATTGCTCTATTTCATGCATTTACATCTCAATTGTCCAATCTAATTGTCAGTCAAACTGAGCTTAACACAAGGTCGAGCAAATAATGATTCTCAAAGAAATGACTGGTTCCAACTTACCTCTGGGTAGCAAACACAAGCATGCTGGAAGTATAACTAACTAATAAATATCCTGAACCATGTTTTTTAATTATAAAATATCCTAGTTTAGGGTACATGCACATCATAAACTATAAGTCTCCTCTTTCCGTGGCCAGGTTTTGTAAGCCTGACATCAAACTAAGCCAATTGTTTTCTTTTAACAGTCTAACCAGCGGTTAGCTTGGAAAGTGATATTGCAAGGACTGATGTATGTAGATACCAAGTTAAACGCTATAGTGACCTAGTTGTCTCTGCCCACCCCTAACTAGCATTTAATTAGTCAGTTTTTCCCTTGGAAAGGTTTGCCAAAGTTTTGTAAGAGAAATATGAAGATGCTGAGGGAAGAGACTTATCAATCTCTGTAGAGAAACAACCAAAAAGAGTAGATCCAATTGAAAGGCATTCCTATTAACAACCCATGTGGGGGTTAAACTGCAGGAACTGAGGATGAGATGATTCAAACATCTAAAGGGAGATGTACAGATGTGCTGGTAAGGAGGTGAGAAATTGACCGTAGTGGTTATGAAGGGGTAGAGATAGGCGGAAGAAGCATTAAAGTGAGGATGTGGAAGTCAAAAATCAAGGGAGAAGGTTAGTAGGTAGTCGGGCATGTTTCTTTTTCATTCCCGGAGTATTAATATTATTTTTAGATTTCTATTATTACATGTTGTTTATTTAGCGTCAGTTATTTTCACCCTCTTTGAGCCAAGGGCCTATAGGAAACAATCTCTCCACATTCTCAAGGTAATGGTAAGGTTTGTGTACACTCTACCCTCCTTTGACCCCACTTATAGGAGTACACTGGGTTTTGTTGTTGATGTCGGTTGCTCACATGCTCTTGGTTGCAGTCAAGGTCAATTGAAATAAGATGTATCTCAAAATACCATCCAGATGAAGACAACAACAATATAAGTCAAGTAAATGGACAGCAGGAAACAAAAAAGAAATGATCTTCATTCTTAACGGCTAGTTCTGGGCTGCAAAACTGAGACCACGTCCTATATAAAATCCTAGGTGTTTCCAACTTAAAGAAATCCAAAAGTAAAGTTGATAAAAAAAGATTAAGATTAAATAGATTTCAGACTGAAAACTGAAGTACTGTTGAATAACAGTTTTGCTTTTTTGTCCACAAACAACTAGGCCTCATTCAAGAAATATAACCATTATTGCATGATGACTGTAATATTATCTATCCATTGTAGTATTTCAACCTGTTTTACCCACATTGGTCGCACAAAATTGTACATAAACGGCAAGGACTAGATTTCTTAACATGAAATGGCACCAAAAAAAAAGGACTGAATAGAAAAAAGAGATGCAGTTTCTACTGCCAAACACTTCTCTAAGTTAAAAATCTGCATATGTTACTAAGCCACCTGACAGATATGTGCCTCAAAAATGTACAAGGACACAAATCAAGAATTATTAGGATAAGTAATGAATATTGTACAACCAGTAATCAGGCAACATTAAGGATCCTAAAATAGTATCATTTTCTATTTGTTTTTTAAAAATCAATTACAAGAGTTTTAAAATGATGGTGGAGTCCAAGCCAAGCTCGCTCACTCACACCTCAATTATTCCACAGGGTACTTGCTATCTTCAACCGGCACATGTACCATGTAACTCTGCTCACAAAGCTTAGGCAAATGGGAAGAAATCACTAGCGCCTAGAGGTTTCCTGTCTTCACTTAAATTTGTTAAAGGACGATTCAATTAAACAATCAACATAGCAGGATTACATGAAATCAAACTATGCTACATCAAGAGTCTTTTTTACGTATGTACAGAATATTAAATCCAGTACACAGGCATATTACGGATAAGTATATGAATTAAGACAGCATTACAGATATTGTCTTAAGACAAATGCATACAAACCTCGTAACTAACAGTGCCACCCCCCATTGCTGGTTGGCGAAGGGTGACATTACAGATGGCTCCATTTGCAGATAAAATACAAACAGTACGTGGCCCTTGCTGGGAGAAAGCCATTATCTTTGAAGCTATGTCCTGAAGATGGGAAACAGAATCACATCACGTCACATAGTCAACTGAAAATTCATAAGACTGGGAATTTAACAGAGGTCAATTTTTTAACAAAGACAGATAAAGCTAGAAAAACAAAGCATCAGACTTCATCAATGTTCTGCAAAACTGTAACAAAATTGATGCAAAAAATGCACTCCAACACCAATCCCCTTTAGTAGCTAGAAATACAAGAACCATGGGCAACAAAAATTAAAGAAATGTATCTACTACAGGTATACCTTGTCAAAAGATGTGTATAACTTCTACCCATTATTTTTTATTTTGCAGCAAACAAAACCAAGGTGCAAGAAATTTCGTGTAAATCTTGCTAGGCACATGCAATCTATCATAAGAAAGCCACTCATTAAAATATTTGCTCAAATGCTGAAAAATATATCCAGCCAATCAGTTGTCGTTTTAAACTGGTCAAAGACAATGTTAACCACCAATATGATGACAAAATAACATGCTAAAAAACCTAATTACTTCCACAACCAAAACAAAAGGTTCTCTACGAAATATTATTCACAAAATGAAATAAAATGTTTAATTCCCAAAAAGAAAAAGTGGCACAGTTAAGCATAAATAAATTCACTATTTCTAAATCCATACTTTAAAAGCGATTAAAACAATTTATCATCACCCCAGTCACTTCCTTGGGCAATATTACACCTATAGCTTTCCTAAACCACCTGCATTGACCTATTCAATTCCCAATTTAACTGTCATGCACAATCCGACTATACAAACAGCAGGCCCATGAAAGGCAAAATGTCATTAGAAGTGGTTAGGCCCAACTGTTGAAATAACTTTAGTTGCAACATGCATGCCCATAACGGGTAAACAAGATATTTCGAAAATCTCTGCAAACCGTAGTTTAATATATTCTGTTTAATCTCACTAGCTACTGCCTCTATGAAATACACCAAAAGCTCAACCCTAGCTCATTCCTACTCCCGGTGACAAAATGCCACCAAAGTTCGATCCATCTCAGATAGTCGAGGTTCTCGAATTCTCAATTTTCACCCCGAATTTGTTCTCGACTCTGGTCAAAATATCCATATAGGATTGTCCGAATCTGACCCACACCCGCAATAGTGTCACGTCGAGACAGAGGGTACCTACCAATGCCTCACACCCAAGTAAATTATCGAACGGCGACATTTTCAAGCCACACGGTACCTATCAATGCCTCACCCTAATGCGACTTGTGATTGGCTATATGAATCACCACTATTCATGTCCATCGATTTGAACTCAAAGTCCAATATTATATAATATATCGATACATTTGAATATGTGACGTAATTTAACTATACAAAAAGTTTAAGAATGGACTTGGGACTTTTGAAATTGTTGTCTTAAATAAGCAATAAATTTTACCTACATAAAGTACCCATTAATATTAAAATGGAAATTTAAACTTAAATTGTTTCCTAATATAGAAATGTGTCACTCATTTTGGAGCAAAATAATAAAGAAAGAGCATCGCATAAAATGAAACGGGAGTAATTGAAAAAAAAAAAAAGCACTGGAAAACACCAAACTCTTTATATCTTTCCCTCCTTACATTAGATGTAACAAAGCAAATATTTAAGTTGATTGATAATACTGGCAAGTTCTCTTACATTATATTTCTATTATCTTATTAATAAATAATAATCATTAACATATACATCCATATCATCTCCTTCATGGTTCTTAAATTTATTGCTTAAGCAAATATTTAAGTTGATTGATAATACTGGCAAGTTCTCTTACATTATATTTCTATTATCTTATTAATTAATAAATAACAATCACTACCATATACATCCATATCATCTCCTTCATGGTTCTTAAATTTATTGCTTAAAACAGTCATCTCATATTGAGCTTATGTGGGCACTTGAGGTCCATAACTTAGCGTCATTGTGCCTATACGATACCAACAGACAACCTAACGAGGCAAGCACTGAGCTTGCTCTATGCTAAACTTCAGGGCTAGTAGGCCCCTAATGACATTGGAATTCCAAAGACAATCCAAATCTAAAAGCCCCGAGACAAATCCCTCGAAGCCTTTGGATCAAGGATATCACTCAGGAGGATCTACTAAACTACTTCTCGTGTTACAAAGATATGAGTATATGACTACACTCCGTTCTTATTTATGTAACTCTGTCACGAAGATTTGAAGATTTCGTCAAAGAAAATCAAGGATTTAGACACACATGAGCTTATGACTACATTCCATTCTTAAGCTCGTCTGTGGCGAAATCCTTGATTTTCTTTGACAAAATCTTCAAATCTTCTTAACAGAGTTACATAAATACATATAATCCTTATGTTATTACAAATTACCACAAGATGGTAGATCATATGAATTTCAAAACACCTGTCAGTCTCAACATGTATCTGCGAAAGAGACAAAATGAAAAATAAATGAGATAGAAACGCGACTTTCCTTTCAGTAAATTCAAGGAATTCACTATTTCACCAAAAATACATTTTTCTTTATCAAGAGGTCAATTTCTCCCAAAGCAATTTGAAGCTAAAGTGTATAATGCAGAACATGGTCTCAGACATACACACTGCCAAACACATCAAGTAAGCATGCTTTGTAGAACAACATAACATTAATAGAAAAAGATAAGTACGGTATATTTTACCAAAAAGAAAATTTAAAAACAAACTGAACAAATTTTACCTCCCCAACATTCACTGTGATCACATGGGGCGTAAAGCCAACTCCAGCTGCACCTGTCAAACATAAAGAATCACTTACCCCAGGCACCGAATTGTAGGGAAAAAGTTCAAGCAACCCAAAAAGATAGTTTTTACTTTAAAACCAGTACAAGTCAATTACAACAAGTGATGACATGTGTATGTATATACCTAGAGCATCCAGCTGTTTCTTTCCAGAGCCAGGAGGCCTTCCTCGGGCCTTCTTAGAGGGATTCTCAGACGAAGGACCCTCCGTGTCACCACCACCACCACCACTTCCAGAATCCGTAGGAGGCACCCCAGATGAAATCGGAGTAACAGGAGTAGGCGAGAGACCCAAAGCAATGTTACCATCAGGAGAATACTTTCTGGGTCGGCCCCTTTTTTTCCTAGCTGGCTCAATGCTGAATCCAGTAGCCCTAGGAGAGGACGCATCTGAGTAATCAAGATTAGGTTGGGCCGGCGCCGGCGCCGCAGAACCAGTATTTACCATAGAATTAAACGGAAACCCAGAATTCTGTTGTTGTTGCTGCTGCTGCTGCTGAAGCTGTTGCATCATTGCAGAATTGTTGTTGTTGTGTGTTGGGACATTGTTGGGCACAACATAGGAGTTAGCTTGTTGCTGCTGCTGTTGATGTTGGTGGTGATGTTGCTGTTGCAGCTGCTGGTGATGCTGATGCTGATGGTGTTGCGGTCGTGCCATCATCAGGGGATGGCCATGTTGTTGGTGGTGATGAAATTGGGGGTGTTGGGGTTGATGATGGTGTTGATTTTGGTGGTGACCCGCTTGGGATTCTTGAGAATCCATGAAAACAGAGAATTATTCTTCTGGTGATGCAAGAAAAAAGGGGGTTTTCCAGAATGCTGTTGTGATTTTGTTCTCTTACTGTTCCTCTCCACTGAAGTGAGAAAGTATAACTAAGGGAAAGAGAAGAAGGGCGAGGTGCGTGGGGGAGGCTGAACAACAAGATGGCCAAAAGCGGAGGAGAAGTTGGACTCAAGGGGGAAGGAAGACGTAACAAGAGTGTAGAATTTTTAGGGTTTTAACAAATTTTTTTATTTTGGACTTTTGGTAGAGATAGTAGATCTCTTTACCTCACTTTACTAGGTATCCTTTTGTCACATAAACACGTATAATCTTTTTATCTTAATTTTTTATCCTTCTAATATAATAAATTTATATGAGTAACACCAACATCTTCATTTATTATTTCATTCTCTTAAAGAATGAGTTTAAATATCTAAATTATTTATATTTTAGCACTATGATTTCATCCACTCTTACTTTAAGGTTCCTCTTAAAATAACGTGTGTTCAATTTTATTTTTATTTATGATAAAATTTTTGCTCTCTAAAATATTGTATCATCGTTTGTATTTGCCGTAAATAATTTTATTAATTCTTTTTATTAACATATTATCATCTGCAAATAACATATATCATGATATTTTAATTGCATTTTGTTGATTAGTTTATTTAAAATTATTTAATAACTTAATAGTAAATTAAAAAATTAATCAACAATCTTAAAGTACATACGTGTCAACATAAAGATAAAGATGTAACTGAATTGCTTCGGCATAAGTATCACGAGAATTGCAAGCCTTTAAGATAAAGGCCAAAAGCACAAGTTGACAAAATTTAGTTGAGTTTGAAAGAGCACAATAGTCATAAAATTATAATTTCAATAATTAGCAAGGTTAAAACGTGACAATTATAAGAGGTAAAGAAAATAATTGAAAATTTTGAGACTTTATATATACTAAGTAATTATAATCCTGACGATTAAGCTTACATGTATCACGCAATAAGAAATTAGGAATCTAAACATTTGACATCATTGAAATTATGTGTCATTTTATAAAAAATGAAACATATGTGAAGGTTCGAAGATGAAAGGCTAACTATGATAATGATTTTTTCAAATAAGGTATAGTTTTTTAGCTATCATTCGGATCAAGATGTTGAGATCGTTGATCAATGATCAATTGCGTCAATATCCATCTAGTTGTATATATAGCTCTCATATCATGAGTTGGTTGGTAAAGAGTAGAGAAAGAAGGAGATAATCATCCCTCCATTAATGTTAGTCAAGGTGAGTATTTTTGGTCATTTATAATGAGCTCCAAATTATTAAAAAAAATTATTTTAATCATTTATAAAGTCACTTAGAACAATTAAGAGGAAGAATTTCTACGATTTCTTGATGAAGTAAGTTTTAATATAGTAAAGGAATGAAAGCATAATTCCATCATTCTATTGAATAAACCTAGAATTCATGAAACTATATTGTGTTTTTGAATTGGATAATTTTAAAAAATGAATTATAAAATATAACGAGGATTTCCAGGAAACAACATCACCATTTCTACGAGGTAGTGGTAAGGTATGCATACATTCTACCTCTCCAAACCCCACTTGTGAAATTTCACTGAATATGTTGTTGTTGAATTATAAATCTAGATATCAAATGCATCTTCTTGATTATTAGTGATGCCATTAGACTATTTGTTGGGCAGATTAAATAACGATTCAATCTGATTTAAGCACTTGCGGAATTATAACTGGACAGAAAAATAAATAACTTGGGCACAAACAATTGTTATCGAGGTTCACCCAAAAATAAACTTTGAGTTACATCCCCATCGCAGAGGTACTTCTGCGAGTTTCACTAAACTCTCGAAAAAATTACAAAATTAGACCACCTAGACCTAAACAAAAAAGAAAAACTCTCTTTTTCTCTCTAACACTT
>JAOTQR010000100.1:19519081-19533086 GCA_025774065.1 Solanum ossicruentum
TTTTTCCTTACACTTATGGGATGATCTTCCTTCTAAGTTACAACATCTATTTATAGTAAACTTAGATGGTGTGAAAATTAGACGTAAAATAAAGGTAAAATCAAATATTCTACCAGACATTAGGCCAAAGAAGACTAGCTAAAAACACATGTTCTTTGTTTTCCTTTGACTCACCAAATCAAGCCACCATTTGATTTCACATTAATTTGTTGATTAACAAATTAACATGTATTTTTCCTTTGTAATTCAACTTATTGTTAGGCAAGAACCAACATGTATCTCACAAATTAAATAGCTAAAATGTAAATTGAACTTGACATAAATAGTGACTAAAAGTTGACTCGAATGTGTCTCGGCATGCATTGATTTGAATATTTTTTTAATTTGAATTGATGTTGTTGAGTAGATTGTAACTTATAATTAACATTGATCATTGTGGTAAAATTTAAAAAGTTAATTAAGGTATATTTAAACTTATCATCTCCTAAGCTTTTCCTTCAAATTAGTTTAATGTTATAAAATAATTTAAAACTTGACTTAAAATGTGAATCTTAAATAATAATGATCAACGAGTCAAAATTGCATCACTTATGTATTTTATATTGTTAAGTGTCACTAATATTTATTTTTTTATAAAAATATTAAAAAAATATCTTTTAAAAATTTATTAAAACGTAAAGACATTTATTAGATTTTTGACGATTTTTTTTTATTGATTAAATATTGATGGAACAGATTAAGGAAATAAGAAAGCTGATGACTATGTTACAAGTGACCATGACACACATCCTCGAAAGTATAAAATTGTATGACGAATTCACTGACACAAATAAGGTTGTAGAGTCACATACACAAAGGAATACCATTCTTTTCATGATTTACCAAGCATAACAAAGAGGCATATAAACACTAATAAAGTTGTCACACTCATATCCTATACTCTAGACGTGATTGGCAATTAAAATTATTATTGGTCGTCAAGCAAATTTTTGATCTAACTGATTCACTCAACTAAAGACTTTAATATGCACGCAAAAGTTTTATAAGATGAACCTTTAAAATATATAATAAAAATCAAGGATTCTCAATCATGCTTTATAAAAGTATGAAAATATCTCTAGGTACGAATAGTAGTAATGTTTAAAATATCAGAATGAATAAACTACAGTGATTAACTATACTAAAGATAGACGTCATAGCAAGATCCACAACTATATGACCGTAAAATAAATAAACTGACTAACTAACTAGAGCCCTCTAAAAATGAGAAGGGCTCACCAACTGCTGTTGGGAAGCTGAGTTAATGTTTGTTATCATAGGTACCTGAATCTACATCATAAGACGATGCACACCAAAGAGCATCAGTAGATAAAATGTATGGTATGTAAAATGGACAAAACAAGAACTCAGGATAGGATGCTTAACTCAAAATAACTCAGCAATAGGAACAGTGCACTGTAAATAAAAAAGAGCAAGTTTGATACATTAAAACTCTTGTTATTCTTAGAGTCTAAAGAAAGACCAACCACAAGAGTTAATTGTACGTAGTCTTGTATTTTTGCCAGACACGAGTTTCAAAGCTTGAATTCGTGACTTCCTGGTCACATAGCAAAGTTCCCTTTCATCGCAATCAAACTAAAAAATTGTCACACAAAATGAGTCCTTTCTTCATTGCTGAACAATAAATTAAACAAAACAATTCAATAAAATTCAAAACAATCAAAATAAATATTACATTTGAATTAGTGGTACGTAGGGGTGTTAAATGGAGGTTGGACTGAAATTGGGGAGGTTAAAATGAGCTACATTAAATATCGGGTTGGATCTTGACCCATCCAAATGTACTTTGAGCCTGACCTCAAATGGACTAAAATTCAAATTGGGTCTTGATCCATCCAATTTAACCCGCTTAATTTAAAATTAGAATTGAGCATACAAAATAAATGATACACTGGGCTGAAGTGAGAATTTAATTGAGCTCATCTCAGAATTAATTTATAATGGGCTAAATTATATTGGGCTAAAACTTAGACTAATTCTAAATCATACTGAATTCAACCCATAAAATTATGGATGAATTAGACGGATTGCTTATGTTTGAGCCTATTTTGTCACCTCTGGCTATAGATATTATATCACTGGTGACAACCATCCAAACGCGGTGTTAGCAAAAGCAGAGTAATTTCATTTTTTACGCCGGTCAGCACTTGCGAAGTCATAACCCGCACTTTAGACTTCAAAAATCACCAGTCCAAGGTCTCGACTACAATTTCTCCGGCGAGATCGTCGTTCCGTCAATATTTCCGGCGCCTAAAGATCCCGATTGTCGGAGTTCCGGCCGTAGACGTCGGAGCATTTCAGTCGTCCTCACCATCTTTCCCGCTAATGCATGTCGCTGTGTATAGACAGGGATGGGTTTATTTAGGAGACTATCTGGATTTCTAGGGTTTTCTAAAGAAGAAGGTCACGAAGTGAGAGAGGTAGAAGATAGCACTAACAGTAATATAGCACCATCGTCAGTGGATGTAGCTGCAGCAGCTGCGGCAGCTCAAGCTCAAAATGTTCCACGCAGAGGTTTCAGTGTCCCGATTCAAGTCCCCGTTGAGAGGCCACAACTCGGCCCTCTCCTTGTTCGTTGTAGTTCACGCGATGGTGGCGTTCAGGTAAATGAACGGATATAATGTACATACATGGTAATTTGAGTTTGATTCAGTTAATTAATTGCAAAATTTGTTTGATTATACATCTAAATCCTAATGTTAATATTCTGAGTTATTAGTTAATAAATCCACTCTATCTAGATTCAAGAATGTCGTCGGTAAATGTATTACTGTTAAGTGTTAACTGTAATTATAATATCTCAAAAAGATATGCTCGCTATCCACCATTTGTTTTGTGATTCTTCAAAGCACCTAAATAGTTTGTTATGTTTGTGACTGATTGAACTACACAATTAGGGACACATTTTTGGTTTTAATTTCTTCTGTTCCCTGGTAAAGAGGTTAGGTCTGGAGTGCATGTTAAAGGGGAAGTGGTTTCTGTAAGCTTGACAATTGGCTGAATTCTCAAATACTATGTTAACCACCTACCATTGATGTATGCCAGAGGTGTAGTTGAGGGTCTAGTTGTATAGTCTCGTTGGTAGTGGGAATGTGGAGTTGGTGATTTGCTCGGGAAATAAGGGAAGGGTTTTCGATGAAATACATTTTCCTTATTTGGAGACTAATGAAGGATGAAAGTAAGTTTTATTGATAATGAGCAAAGATGGGTCCACCTCTTGAAAGTGTATCCATGCACAACCAGTTCGGCATCCATCCCTCACAAAAGTTTCTCCAACCTAGATAAAGGAGCTTGAGTTTCACCTTACTGGATCTCAATGTCATTGAAAGCTCCCCTATATGTTTCCTACCCAAATTGTTGAAATAAGATGGAAATTGTTTCACTTGGCAGTAAGTTATGAGTGTAATGCAGTACTGTGCAGGTATGCTAGTGATTTTTGCCAGGGAAACTACCTTCATTTGCTTCTAGACAATAGTCATGAAACATTGCATCTAAAGGTAGCTCGATGAATTGGGGAAGGAAGGTAGTCAATGTTGTTGCTTTATTGTATAGAGCACTGCAGCTTGAGAACACATCTTACGTTCCCTATTCCCAAATGTTATAGTTCTCCCAAGAAAAAGGAATAGATCTTAAAAGTCTTATGCTTGTATAAAGAAACCTTGACTCATGCAAGTAAAAGGGCTCAAAGCATGAGTTGAAGAAAATTCATTGAGAGTGTATATTGGACATAATGTATCCTCAATTGCGCAAGAAAATTCATTGAGTGTGTGTACTGGGGACATACTTAATGCATCCTCAATTGTGCAAGAAAATTCATTGAGAGTGTGTACTGGGAACATACTCAATGTATCCTCAATTGAGCACATACAGTTAAACTAAATGAACTTGTTATTTGTGATTCCCTTTCCAGTCCAGTTTATGAAATTTCTTTGAGGACCTCTTTGGGCCAGTTAATGGAATTCTTTCATGTAGTCTTTCAGCTATACATCAAAGTTGACTATACAGAAACACTTTTAGCCTTTACCTAAACACCTAAGCTTTTTCAATTTAGTTTTTGACATTTGTTTGTTGATTATCTGGAAAGAGGCTGCTTCAACCTTGGTGTTTGAATTTTCTCACAGGTGTTTACAAAGATTTTGCATCAGCTATTTGACTATTAGCTAATGCAAGTTTTACTTGGTTTTGGTTTAATATTTAAAGACTTGTCATGTTATGTGAGACTTGGATACGAGGGATTACTAGCAAATTAGGATATGGTTTTCTAGCCTAGACTCGACGGCTTTTGATTGGGGGGAGGGGGGAGTAATCTGTAGCCAAAAGTTTAACCGAAGAAAGTGTGCTGGAGTTTCACTTCTGTTTGGCATGTCATGATCAGTTCTTCTGTCTGAAATAAACCAATTTCTCCTGATTAAGGCTAGGATTTAAGAGTTTTGACTCTACGCTCTACAACCTGTAATTAATCTATCATTTGGTTTGTGAGGATTCGTGAGAATAACTAAAAGAAGGAGCATTTGACAAGTGAAATTTAAGATTGATGCCTTTTTTACTCTTTAAGACTTATGTCACTCTTACCCAACTATATGTGTTTTGTTTTCTCAACTCCCTCTTATTGAATAACTTAACTTAATATCTCCTATGTTGCTCAGACTCTTCAAATATTGTCGGTAGGTGCGTGTCGGATACTCCAAAAATAATGCATTTTGAAGCATCCGACACTGCTGCGGGGAACATTTCTCCCGAGTCTTAAGTAGAATAGAATTTATACCAGGCGATAGAATAAAATCTTTAGAAATGTACTCATGCAGAAGCTCCTGAAATGTAGAGGGGAATAGGTCCCACATTCCTTCTCTGGAACTGTAAAATACATGTTTCATGGTTCTCAACACACTTAAATTGTGGATATAACCACTTAATTGTTCGTTACCTATGCAATTTGTAGTTTCTAGGTAATTGAAGTGTGAAGAACACTATGAAGGCATAACTGAGGAGAAATTTTCCTCATTTACAGAGCCAGTTTAGGCATTGATCATAACTGAACAGAAATTTTCCAAGCGATATAGAGATATTCTAATATACTGCTAGAGAGAACTTGTGCTCTTATGCTTTGATTTACCTTTTGTGAGATCACATCTTAGCGACATGGCCGTTTCACAATGTGGTTGAAGGCTTGTTGCAGAATGCGTTTTTATTGATTCCTTTGTCTCTGAAGATGTCTTATTAAATCTTTGTTCCTATGTGTACAAGTATACTGCTTATTGCTGCCTAAAATATGAGAGAGAGAAATGCAGCGGTCTGGCAAAAGACATTGATTTCTGGTTCCGGAGTGATGCTTAGAATCAAGGTGTTTGATATGGAGCAAAGTATTTTCTAATTTTTCCACGTTTGGTATTTGAAGAACATTTTCATTAAAAACATGTTCTTTAAAAATCATGAAATTGAAAAATAAGTTTCATAAGTGATATTTCAAGTTAATTGTTTCTTCTCCACCCACCCAATGCCCCACCCTTGACCTCCACTCTCTGCTACCCTCAAGGCCCTACTCCTCACTTCCTTTCACTACGGTATTGTTTTATTAGATTACGTATAAATACTTTTAGAATGATATCAATACCTCTAGAATGATATCTTTAGGCTTATTTACTAAATGCTAAAAATTAGAAAATAAGTAAGCGATTCATATGTTTTTTTAAAAACATATTTTTTATGAAAGACATTTTCCTTACTACTAAACACACCTTTATAACATAGGTTTCATCTATTGTTAAGTTCACTTGAGATGCAGAAGCTTAAGCTTATGATAGCTTCATCTATCTTGCCTGTGGATTCTTCTTAGATGAAGATTTTGGTTATATTTGTTTTTATTTTTCGTGTTTCTGCAGCTTATGACAGCTCTCGTCTGTGGATTCTTCTTCGATATTTATTTTGATTGTATTTCTTGTTTTCATTTTTCGTGTTTCTGGTGGAATACCTCATGGCAAGCTCATTCCTTGTTGGTCTTGGACTTAAAAGAGTGGTTGAGCTCTGCTCTTTATTGGATTTTTATTACTGCATCACATTTGGGTCTAGGGGTAATAAATTGCTAGTTCTCGCGAAAACTCATCAAGCTTCTCTATTAATGTAGCAATGGTTCTTCAGCAGTGGAGAGTGAATAACGGCTTCTTAACTTTGCAGTTTCCATGACCCAAAAACTTGTTCTAATTTCGAAACTAAATTCCTGTTATTGGGTTACAATCTTCCCCTCTTTGTGATCCTTTTTTTTTTCTTTGGAGATGGTATCAGTTTCTTCCCTTTTCATGATCTAGTAGTTCTACAAATTTTCAATGCACATATCAAATCAGCATTATTTATTTCCGGACTGCAGGGATTGAAATGGTATGCCAAGCGTCTTAGGATAGATGAGGATGGAGATGTTGCAGACGAATTTCTTGAGGAAATCCTTCAGGATAGACCTTCAAGCACAGAAGAGCACCACAGGCAATATCCCAAGTTTGAATTGAAGTACACCACAAAACCTGCTAAGGTTGTTGGTCAGGCACTCTCAACTGCTGGTAAAATTCAACATCGAGTGGAACATCAAGGCAAATTGCAGTGGAGCTGAAGACCTACAGCGGCTAAAAGATCGTATTTGAGGCTGATATTTTACTAAATTACTGCTGGCAGTTACATTTATTTCCGCTTCGTTCTCTCGGAAGGATTAAGGTTGGTTTGCAGATCACTATGGGGCTTTCAATGTTCTTTTTTGTTGGAATTGACTTGATGCTAGGCAGCAAGTTTCATTCATAAAGAAACATAATTGTACCGGCAAAACTATTAATGTATACATGATATTGAACACTCAAAATGTTGGGTTTTCGTCGTCCTTTATTGAATCATTAAAGAATTGTAGTTGCCTCACGGCATTTAGATATAAGCTTTACCACAAGTTTCGACTCACCTAACATTATTATTTTGCCCTATTACATGTAACACGACCATGGATCAAGTTCTCTCATGTTGCAGAAACAAAAACTAAATATCTTATTCAAGCTAATCAAAACTAGTAAACCACACCTTACATCCTACTAATTAAAAATTATTTGGGTGGACATGATGATCATGACCACCAAGAGGGTTTGTAGCAGTAGTTGGAGTGAGACTGCAGGGAGCAGGCCCTCCATGAACATGATGATGAGCATGCTTCTCTTGCAACTTTTCCCCAGCATGGGCAGCCTTGGATTCATGAAGCTCCATTTTGGCCTCTGCTTCCTTTGCTTTCCTTCTCTCTTCTGCTATGTCCTCCTCTTCCTTTGTCCTTGCTCCTGCTTTCTCGACCTGCACTACTTCCAACATGTTAGTACTACTACTCTACAGACAATGAAACTCCATAGTACTACTTCTTGAATTGAGAGACCTTTTCTTGAGTATTGGCTTTGAAGATGTCAACATGTTCCTTGGCTGCAGCTGCTGCGTTGCTTACTTTCTCCTTTACAGAATGCATCTCTTCTACTTCTTTTTCCTTTCTTTCTTGGCTTGAGCTTAAGATATCTTTCCAAGTTCTATTAAGGTTTAGGATTTATATAATATCATGATCTATGTATATCCATGAGAGCTTCCACGTGTCCACCATGCGACCTTCCTCATCCAGTTTGATGCCACGTCTACTAACAGATCATAGTTAAACCCCTAGGCAGCGGTTCCATCACTATTTCCTCCTCCGTGTTAATTTGTATATTAGTGATATATTATTTAATATATTTGTAAATTCTATGTTGTATTGGTTATTTTGTTTCGTATTGAGGTATGTATAATTATTATTATTATATATTACTAATAATATAGGTTTTAATAAATGCATTGCTAAAGTTAAGGGGATTAGTAATAAACAACATTAATTATCCATAGCTTGATAAAGGCTACTATCTCCGTTTCATATGGACATTTTTCATTTTATGCAATGATTAAAAAATTATTAATATACTACTGAATTTTATTATTTTATTCTTTGTTAATGAACATTAAATTAAGTTAGGAAAAATATACATAAAATATATAAATAGTTTACTTTTTGAATGTGAAAGTAATTAATTAGCTTCTTGAAATTTTCAAATATTATAGAGTATTAATAGGGGGTATAAAATGAGAAAAAATAATTAATATTTTCCTAATTTAATAAGTGTCTATATAATATGGATAAATATTTATAAAAAGATACTCATATAATATGGGACAGAGGGAATACCAAATAAGGTACTATTAATACATTAAATAAATGTATGTATTAATTTTATTAATACACTCTACTCCCTCTGTCCCGTTTTAATTGAATTTATGACGTAATTCACACGTATTAAGAAAAAACATTTGAAGATAAAATTTAAACTTTTTATTTTTCACTATTACTTTTGTAAAGTCATAAATACATAGTGTAATTTAACTTTTTAAAAATATAAAATTTCAATAAATGAAAAGGCAATACGAAAAACGTTTCAAACATTCATATTAAAATTTGACCATTTCAACTATTTTGAACCCTGAAAAAAATCTCAAAAATTTAATTAATTTGGGACAAAGAAAATATTAAACTATCTTAACTCCTCACAATTATTGTACGATTTTTTTCACTGCATTTGTGGATTATTTTATTGTGAACAATATATCTTTAAAAAAATTATATAACATATGTTTATTAAAATACACCAAATTAAGTACAGTATAAAAGAAAATTTCACCATAGCTATGTCAATATTGTGGGTACGCTATATTCAACTATGTCCTTATAGACTACACTAAAACAATGGGGTGGGTTGAGTGTAACATTTTATACGATCTTAATTGAGATTGGTTTAAAATAAGAGAAAAAAAAACTTAGACCAAGTTTTTGGAAATTAATTTCCTTATCAAATTTACATCGCGGACTTGACTCATAAATCAATTTCTTGAATATGAAAATGTGATTTATCAATTATTCATAAAACACTTTTCTTACATGCAATGTGTATTTTGAAAAAAATAAATCGAGATAGAATAACTTTGCGTCATAGACTTGTTCAGTCTCTGTGCCTATTTTCTAGTTTTAAGTGAGGATATTTTGATCTTTTCTTACTCTTTTTGTACTTAACCCATGGTGTTATGAGACTTAAATTCACCCCATATCAATATCAAATGTTTGTTGTCTTTCAAAAACACATAAAATTTTTAGAAAACGGTGACTGCAGAGAAGAGGGAAAGCTAGGGTTCAAAAATTTCAAGTCTAACCTTCTACTTTCATGTAGTAATTCTTTATTACTGGTATATAAGATTAACCCAATGCCAAACTGAGTCAGTCCACGTTACATTTTTTAATTTTATCAATTTGAGTCGACTTTCAACCTGTATTTTTGACTTCTTTGAGTTTAATTTTTGAGTTGCCTATTGTATAATTGAACTTCTTTTATGACAATGTTCATATATGGGTAATTGATTTGAGATACTTGTTCATGTCTTTATTTACATGAATCTTAATTGAGGATTGTATTTAATTTTATGCATGAATTGAGTTTAAAAGTACAAATGATAATTGTTTTTGAATGGGATGAGTCGAATTGAAAAAGTCCTTAGAATTACGATTATTGAGTGTTTTGAAGTTTAAAAGAAATTTGATTTAATTGTTTTTAATGAAAATGATGAAAAAATAATAAAACGTCTAAGAAAAGATAGAGAGGAAGAGGGTCATTGCTGGTCACCATTTCTATCGGTGAAAAAGTATTTTTCGGCAATAAAAGATTGATATTATCCCTCCAACTTTATGATCTATTTCACTTATTTTTTATTCATGATATTAATTGATGTGAGTTTGAAAGCAAATAAATTGTTCTTTCCTAATCTTTGTCATTTTCTAATTGTGTTAAAGAAAATTAGGGAAAGAGGAAAAGTAGATGAGAAGAGAAAGAGGATTTTTGATTAATTTTTTTCTTTTATAAAAAGTAATTTTTATAAAAAAAAATAATGATATTTTAACACGTAATGGTGCATGATATCACATTTTTTTCAAAAAAAATTAAAATTGGGGTTAACCAAAAAAATAAACAATTTTGATAATGACTTTATGTCTTTTCATAATAAGAAATGGTTGTCTTTCTCTCTTTTATTGTTCGCCTTTCTTGTTTTCTTCTTTTTTTTTTTTTATCGCTAATCTCTCTTTTTTATCGTTAATCTGATGGTATAATTATGCATAGAGTTGAAATAATGATATCTGTATCATCTTTGAAGCTTTAGATTTAGTACGTGATGAACTAAAATAAAAATTTTATTTTGAAACAAATGAAATACTAATTAAATACTTTATATTATATCATTTTTTTTGGACCGTTCATCTGAAGTTCTCCGATCTTCAAAATTCAGATGTAGCATTGCTATCCGTGTAGCTGGTCATTAATGAGATTTCCACTTTCGAGTGATTTCTGCTTATAATAATGAATTTGGATACTTCACGGGTTTGTTTTCCAACAAAAATGTCATTAAAAAACTGACATATTTAATTTGAGAGAGAATCTTTGTTGCTCATGATCATGTCAACCTCCTGTGAGATTAATTTAAAATGGTGTGTTTATTTCTAGCAATTAATTAAGCAAATTAACACATGGGGAAGACTTTCATAACTTAAAATTAATAATTGAGTATTAGATTTAAAATTTTAATCATTTATATTCTTCAAACTATGCAAGATCAGTGCACTTCTAGTTCATACTTGTAGATTCGGTCAAACATGAACTTGGTTAAAGACCCAGTATCTCACCTTTTTGCTCTGCAGTCGTAGCTTTATTAGGACTTTCGTAGCTAAGAAGAAGAAATTGGAGTCTCGGAGAGGTTTTCAAAAGACTCTAAAATATTGTGGATAATACTGAAAGTTTTTTAAGATTTAGAAAAATTTAGAACCATATAGCCAAGTTTGGGAGAGTTTTCAAATATTCTAGATATGTGAAATCTTCTAGAGTATAAATTTATTTTTAAATATAGAAAGACCTGTATAGTAAATATTATTTACAGTTTACCCCAAATGAGTAGCATAAATAGAGAGAAAAACTAAAGATCTTTCAAGTATCAAAAGAAGTTTTTTCTTAAAAAAATAAAAATAATTTAGCATTTGTGAGAGAGTAAGTTGTCAATTGTCAAGTGTCCCAGAAAAACTCTAAATCCATAAAAAAAACATCTCATGTGAGTTAACAAGCAATGATATGTTTTTGACAACCAAAAACCATCACCTTATTTAAATTGTGGGTTCATAGTTTAACACTTTTAACAACTTTAATGGGCATTACACAGATAATTAGCATTAAACGAATAATTACAAATCTAGACTAATTCAAATGAACTGCCATTTAAAGAGTTAGATCCAACATGAATATTATAAGTTGGTCAACGACTAATTTGTTGGCATGTTCGAATTCGTAAATCTAATAAGCTAGTGATGGAAGTTTGACACAAACTTGAGTATGAAAAATCATTAAAGAACTTCAACAACAAGAAGTTCGTCAAATTAATCTTAATAAAAATGATTTTAGTATAAGTCAAAACACAACGTATTGTGATTGTGGGTTTTCTGAAGAAACAAAAAGTAACTTCGATCATTAATGTTTTCATTCCAACAACACGACTTGAAAAAGACTAATTTAGAATTGTTAATTCATCTTTATTGTCATCATCAATGAGCTAAGAAGAAGTAAAATTCTTAATATCATCGATGAGAGCTGTGAGATTGTTCCATGAAGATCCGCCTTCTCCAACTGCATTTTTCGCCATCTTACTCGTAGCCAATGCTTTCTCTCTGATTTTCTGGCTTTCCTTTGAGTCATCCATTAATTTCTGTATTGCTACTTTGATCTTTTCGCTCTCTATCACAGGGCTCGAGATCTGAACGCCACCGGAGTCATGTACTTCTGCTCCCACTTTCACTCCTAATCCCATAACCTCCACTAGCTTTTCATTGTAGAATTGCTCCGCGAACACTGGCCACGTCACCAACGGCACACCAGCAATGATGGATTCGAGTATTGAATTCCATCCACAGTGTGTCATGAATCCTCCCACGACTGAATGGCCCAAGATGGTTAGTTGTGGCGCCCACCCTCTAATAATCAGACCCTTTTTCAATTTTTTCTCCTCCTCCTCTGCTAATTGGTCCTTCCTCACTACCCAAATGAAAGGGATTGTCGAAGCTTCTAGAGCTTTTGCGATTTCAGTGAGTTGGGCTTCTGGAAATTTAACCATGCTCCCAAAAGAGATGTAGAGGACCGATTTATGCTTCTGCTCGTTCAACCACTCTACAATGGCACGTGAGTTACTTTCATCGACAGCATTAACCAGCTCTTTTCTTCTTCGGAGTAACGTGGAAGCAAAATGGGAGATGGGACCAATTTGCCAACATTTGGTTTTCTTCACCTTCTGGTAGTAGTCAGCGTAGGCAGGTTCTAGCTCGTAAAAAGTGTCGTGAACAATACCGTAGCTTCGATCCTCAGATTCTCTGGTTTGATCGAGCAATTCGTCAAAAGTATTCTTCTCATCCTCAGGCTTTATCAGATCCTCTGTAAGTTGCGATAGCTTGAACTCGATCTTATCGGGTAAACCAGGAACTAAGATATTATCAGTACTAGTAATAGTTTTGGATTTATGAGGTTTGTAAAGCCTCAGATTGTACAGAATGGAATTATACATGTAGCTGGACTGGTTGAACAATAGCCTGGGGATTTTGAGCTCCAAGGCAATATCGACGGTCCATGGGAAGTACATATCAGAGAAAATACAATCAGGACGGATTTCACGAATTTTATCTTCCATTGGTTTCTGGAGAAGATAATAAGTGGCGTAAAATACTTTGCCCGCGAATTCGGGTGAAGAGGCGGTGCTGAAGTTCTCGATCCCTTCAGGCAAGCCAACTTCAGTGGAGGGGAACCTAAGAGTATGGATGGAGATTGCCGAATGGCTGTCTTCAACGTCTTTGTCAATAGTAGATCGGAATAGGGAGGCGTTGTGGTGGGTAGTGAGGATGGTGACTTTGACGCCGCCGTGGAAGGCGAATAGCCTGGCAGCGTTAACTAATGGGATGATATGACCAGCGGCGAAGTAAGGAAGGAAGAGGACATGCAGTTGCTTGCCGTTATCCATGGCTGCTTTCACTAGCTACAAGTAGAAAGCAAAATTGCCGTTTTCGAACTGAAATGCGCAAGGCGTAACCAGTAGATGCTTTTAAATTGACCCTAGGGACGCTCATGTGTTAGGTGGACTTCCTACCTAACAATCTTCGCCCTCATCTTCCCAAACACTAAATTACTCTCTCCGTCTATTTTTATTTGTATTTTATTAACTTGACGCAAAGATTAAAGAGTAATGAATAATAAGAATAATTTGTAAAATTATCTTCTGAATATAATAAATATAATATCTTAAAAAATATAATAGAGAAATATATATAATTAATGATAAATGTAAATTAGAAATTAAAGGTAAAATTATCTCTTGATTTTATAAACTGGATAAGTATTATAAGACATCCCAAAATAATATACTCCCTCCGTATCATATTACTTGAATTTTTTTAGGTTTTTTTCAAAGTTCAAAATATTTGAATTGTTCAAAATTCAAGGTAAATGTTTTAATTTTTTTCATATTTGCCCTTTTATTTATTGAACTTTGATATTTTTTAGTTTATAAATTACATTATGTATTTATGATTTTACAAACGACAATAGTAAAAATTATGTATAAATTTTATCTTTGATATTTTTTTAATATATATATTACTTGTTATGCCGAAAAATGACCGACTTTTAAAGAAAAATTAAAAATTATTCAAAAATCGAGAATCAATCCAAACTTAATTAATTTAAGCAAAATTAATTCTCAAGATTCGAAAAGACACAGAGTCGCCACCTAATTTTCGGATAATTAGGAAACCATTAAATATTTTAAAAGATCTAACAGAAAAATCTTT
>JAOTQR010000100.1:19556941-19585386 GCA_025774065.1 Solanum ossicruentum
GATTCTTGAGTTCTTGACTTAGAATCTTTAAAGTTCTTGATGAAGAACCTACATTCTTGAAAAAGAAGAATCAAGAATTCCTTTCTTGAGATTCTTGAATTCGTCTTCTTGAAATCCTATGTTATTATATAAGATTCTATTAGAGTCATGAATGGATGAAGAAATTTGGATTAGTTAGATTAAAATTCATGAAGAATGACTTACCTTGAGGATGAATTTTGAAGGCTAATCCTAACTTAATGAGTTTCTTGATGATTCTTGAAGGTTTATGTTCAGGAGTGAAGTAGAGGTTTTTTAATTATGAAAAGTGACGTTTTATGTGTTTTAAGACCTTAAATAGACCCCCAAAATTTTTAGGATGAAAGTATCCTCAAAATAAAAAAGAAAAAAACATCATAGCTTACACAGTAAGGGTCTGTGTCAGGTCCGCGACGCGCTCCGGGCGCGGACTTTCAGATAGTTCTGCACTTCTTCACTAAAATGATCATGAATTTCTACTTCGAACTCCGATTAAGGCAAAATTAGATGCGTTGAAAAGCTAATTCAAATATCTTCGATTTGATATATTATGGGTCAGCTAACTCATTATACTTTAGGAGATATGATCATTTGAAGTTGACCATTCTATCGACTCATACTAAAACTTAGTTGGTAGAAATTCTTTGAACTTAACTTGATGTAAAAGATCCCTTATGACTCTAAAGCACATCTAATATACTTTAAACACTTAGGAGTTCATCCTAACATGTATATACAACTTAAAAGTCGTTGGTCCATCTAACATTTATAAAATCTTACATTAGAACTCAAACGCTAAGAAAGTTTTGGCTTAACTTCGTATTAGAGGGTTCGTGTGACCTTAGATCATCTCCAATTTTATTCCCGCATTAAGAAATTGACTTTAATACTTATACTCAATTAAGAATCATTAACTAAAATCTTATATCATATGAAGGATGTCTCGGTCTTAACTTAAAAAAAATTGGGGTGTTACAAGCCCGTGTACTAAAGCTCTCGCTATGCGCAAGGTCCGGGGAATGGCCCGATCATAAGGATCTATTGTACGCAACCTTAGATCATTAGAAAATTATTTATATTTTCAACCTAATTACTCTTTTGACCTCGAAAAAGTAAACTTTTTATTTTTATTCTTATTTTTGTGAATTTACTTCTTATGCACACATCTTCGATTCCATTGTAAAAATTGATATTAGTAATGGGACTAAAGACCCTTTTAAGCTTTAAAAGCACAGTCCAAAAAGAGAGTACATCAAATAAAATGATTTGTTGCAGAATTATTTATCCCCTACTAAAGAAAACTCACATTTTGTAGTTCCGTATGTCAATGGTGTTATATTATGGAGTGGGAAGAAAGGAGGAATATTTATAGGAATATAGTCCATTTCTTTAGTTTCTTTTTCAGTAAATGGATTTTGAGCTTTTTGTTACACTTTTTCTAAAGAATTTGTTTTGTATTTGTAGGGAAATTTTTTTTAAAATTGTTTAGGATTTGGTTTAGTTTCGTTATGATTTGTAGTTAAATAATTTATATAGAAATAACCACCGAAAAATGTGGTGCAGCAGACGAGGCTGCTCATTCCTTAATTAGAAGTCTTAAGTTCAAACCTTATGAATGAAAAAATCCTTGATAGAAAATGATACTAGCTAATTTTAAATATACTTTAAAATTTGTAAGTTTATGAGTAAAATATTGTACTTTTGTATCACTTGTTTAGTCATTTGATCACCAAAGGAAGAAAAGGTTATCTTTTGAATTTTTTGTTCAAGAAGACTTAAAGCAGCAGTTTTTAATTCTTCACTTTTTTTATTAATGGGCGTTGAATTTTCATTGGTTGAGCAACTTAGTGCACAAAATTTTCATGATTCCATACAGTAATATTTTATTATATGTATCGATAGCAAGAAATATGGATCGTATATAAAGACTTATAATGTTATATATTAAATGTAGAATATTCTCGAGCAAATTCCTTCCTTGATCATTGTCAAGAGCGAGATATACTTCAATAGGAAGTTGTGGCTCTTCGATGGACCTATCCATCACACATTTGAATTAATTAAGCAAGTGGTTGTCGAACGACTTGCTTTAGACATTATTTATAAAAAGTATAATATATGATAATAAAAATTGCTCATAATTACACTTTTATTTTGGGTGAGGGTGTATGTTAATTCGAGAAAGAAAAAGACTTGTATGTCTTATTTATAGGTACAGATAAGGTAATCTTAGTAACTTAGTTAACTATCTAAATTTTCATATCGGTTAGGATTTAACTCACTCATTGTAACTCCGTCCTATATTTTCCCTGTCCCCAAAAATTTTTCAAACAAATAAAAAAATAGGCACAGATATATACTCATTTTTTTTAAAAAAATAACATTTTGAAGTTCAACATTATTCGAAATTCAACTTTGTGTGATCACGTAAGTTCCCATTTGTTTCAAGAAAAAAATTGTAAACGTTGTTTGTTCATGAAATTCGGTGACTTTTTAAACTTCTATCTTTAAAAATATTTCAAGTTTCGAGAAACATCCAAACCAATTTTTTAATTGAAATTTTAATTTCACTCATGAAACTTTAAACTTTCCAAATAAAATGCATGTCCAAAAATAACTTCAAATTTCAATATACATCTTTTTAATCTATGGTGAAAGACTAACTAATTATATGGAAACTTGACAGTCAATAATTGATCAGATGATGACAGATTTGGCATAATGAACACATTATAATTAGAGAGATTAAAAGTTCTTTTTATGTTTTGGCCAAGTATAAAAGTATGACATTAAAATTAAAGCCCCATAATGTAAAGTCCAAAAGTTGCTCCTCGTAAAGTTTCTTTCTTATATCCTTTGCACTTATAGTGTTCTCTTGTCCTTCATTGCACAAAGAAAAATTTCCTTTATATGGAGAATCATAGTTCAGTAATAAATCTGGAGATGTTTTTACTGGTATCATTAGACTATAAGCTATAACGTCGAAAATATTGGCTAAATATGTAACTACTCAATAACAACAACAATAACATATCCAGTGATATCCTACAAGTGGGGTTTGGGAATAGTAGATTGTACGCAGACCTTACCGCTATCTCATAGAAGTAGAGAGGTTGTTTCCTAAAACATATAACCACTCAATAGTTGCTTTACAAATGACTTTAGTGTAAAACAATCATTAGAGATGTCACAAGTAATTCTAGGTACAACACAATGCATTTCAAAGTTGCAAATTAAAGCAACTCAAACATTACTTTTACAAGAAATATTCTGATTGTACAGATATTTTTAGCTATAACATAGATCATCTTCTGTATCACAATGTGAAACGTTATGCTTAGAATCGATTTTGGGAACTAGACTCTTAAGACAAACATTAAAAAGCATTGTCTCAGAGAACAACTTTATGTTATTTCAAACCAAACATATGGTCTTGCTATGATCATAAATCAAATTAAAAGCCGCTATATAGATTTTGCCTTATCATCTTCAGAAGAAATTTGGATTCTTGTTTGAGTTGTCCTGGTTGAAACCTTCATATGTCATGTCCTCGTTGCCATACAAGCCCACGTAGCTTCCATGAATTGAGTAAGGGGACAAGCAGGCAAAGCTACTTAAGTCACCAGAAAGCTCAACTTCCCCTCTAAAATTCGGGAAGGTTGAGTTTGATGTGAAATCATATTGATCACTAAGCTGCGACGGGGTCATGCTCGGGAAGTCATATTGGGGACAGTAACTCGATGCATTCTGTCCGTGAGGACATTCCTACATTCATTCACAAAATAGTGTCAGTATCATAGTAACAGCAGGAGAGGATTAAATGGATTGAATGTAGATACCTTAGATGAATCAAGAATCATAGCAGAGGACATCCAGAGGTTTGCAGATTCATAATCCCCAAATTGTGTTGTCTGATAAGGAGAAGTAATAGGAGTCGAGTATGCGCTTTGAGTTGGCGTTTCATCAGAAAGAGCAATTGGTTCATTCACTGAGGTGAATGTTCCACTTGTACTACATCCAACCTGCTTACTTGCTTGAACATCTTTCGTCTTCAACGAAACGTCGTTTCTCTTTATGACGCGACAAAGTGCAAAAGGCCCCTGGAGACAAGTAAATTGCAAAATATTGTACTTACAAATCAGAGGGCTGTTAGAAATAAGATGATTCTGTTTACCTGAAAACTTGGAGTGCCTTGAGTAACATCATCACAAAGACGATACTCGTGCATTACCCAATCCGTTCTATCTCCAAGCGGAGCTCTTCCACGATAGAAAACCAGTGTTTTGCGATAGCCAACAATTTCTGGATGACAGACAACTTTCCTGTCTTTCCCTGTGGCTTTCCAGTATCCAGATTTAGTAGCTCGATTAGTTCTTGAGCCATTCGGGTACTTCTTGTCCCGTGGACAGAAGAAGAACCACTCGAGGTCACGCTTAGGCAAGAACGATTTCTCTGCATTCAAAAACAGGTAAGACCAACTAGAATGAGAAACTTCTGTTGCTTTACACATGTTTGGTCATGATTAGTAGATACAACTTTCTCAAATGTGAAAAGAGATATGTCCCCACAGAACAATCCATCTGGTAAACATAATAAACAAACAAACAAACAAGATAAGCTATAAAGCAACACATTTTTAGTACGAAGTGCCAATTTCCTAGCTTTACATCTCACCAGCATCAAATGTATGTTTCACATTTTCTCCTTTAGTTTACCTCGTATTTCCTTATTTTCTTAAACTCTACCGACAGGGAAAAATGCTGATCAAGAATATGTACCTGGAAGCTCCCATGGATCAAATTTGTACAAGTCTATTACTGGAATAACTTCCAATTCAATTTCAAGTCCATCAGTTTTCCTTTTCAGGTAATATCCAACCAGTTCCTCATCAGTTGGATGAAATCGAAATCCCGGAGGCAGTGATGTTCCTGCCATGAAATAACAATATCCCAATTCCTAAAAAACAACAGAATTTTCTCCAAAAAAACTAGCTATACAACAGAGTAAACACAGGATTTTTCAAGAAATGTTCAGAAGCAATATTTTCCACTTAAACTAAGTGCCACAGCTATATCTGTTGAAAATCTGGAAAATCCAAAAATAAAAGCTTTTTGCAACACTGAACTTTGTCTCAAGATTTACAATAAATTTCCACAAAATGTATTCTTGGAACAACAAGATCATCTTCCTTGGGAAAAAAAATTAATCTTTACAATTACCAGGAAGCTAAAACAAGTTAAAAGTTACAGAATTGATGAGTTTAAGTGGTCTAAATCAAGAAACAGATTTTTTTTGAACTAAGGATATTTAATTTGAAGAAGAAGAAAAATTGTGTAGAGTAATAACAAAGGAGAGTGAATAGGCTTTTATAGGATATGGAGAATCCAACAGTTCAAAAATATGAACACCGAAAGAATTGTAACTTGTCTGAAGCTACCAAAAATTCCACAACAATGACCCCACACACCAAAAAAAACTATAATTCAGTTCACACTTGGAAACTGTTATATCCTACCTAAGCAAGCACTACTGACAGTTAATTTTATTTTTGATGTTGCCATTGAATTGGGCATCAACAAGTTTTTCCCTATTACTCCTTTCATTTTATAGTACATGATTTATGTTGACGTGACACACAATTTTAATTAAAGTTATCAGACTAACTTTAAACGTTATGAGTTTTAAATTTTAGATTTAGATTTTGTACATGTTTACTGATTTGACCTAAAGCTGTTAAGTTCAATTGATTTTTACCTAATCTATTTCATATAAACTTGCATCATTTAACAATCACCACATGATATATATATTTTTACTATAATACCTCCGGTCTCCCCAATTCAACCAGATCGTCATGAATAGGACTATATAACATAATCCACAAGTTCAAGATGTACTCCAGATTGGTTGTGCCCAAACGCGAGCCGGGCCTGGTATCAATTCAGAAAGATGAAGAGTCCAAAAGTCTAAATAAAGGGTGAAAAATTCCCTATCTCACCGGGGGCGAAAAACGAATCGACATCTCGATGTGATACAGCTCTTTCGATTTTAGTTGTGAAAGAAAGGTGAAGTCCATCCTGATCCTATCTTCTCCGAAAAATATGAAAGCTCTTCTTTGTGACGATAATACCAAAATATCAAGTTAGCATGGTCGTCTTTTATCTCTATTTTGATACTTATGGGCCCTCGACCATTTGATGTAATTACTATGCTTGGTATGTGACTCGTTGGTCTTACTTTAATTTGTGATTTTTTAAGATTAAATTATTTAATTTAGTGTAAATACTAGCTAGGTATGAACAAATATTTTTCCTTAATTATGTAATTTTGATTTCTTTACATTTTCTTTGTAGTGCTTATAGAGTCTTCTTCCAAATATTTTGGTCACTTTTTCCCAAAGTATTGAAGCACTCTACAACCTTCCACATCATCATGAATCAGACAAAACCTCTTTTTATTCCTTTTTTAATATTTAATGGAAGTGATTGTGTCATGCTATGGCCCAGTCTTAAAAAAGAAAAGGTCCTTAAAGTGCTTAATGAGATTGCTCACACTTTTTTTAAATAGTCACCAAAGAGTACAACTTTGTGGAAAACTCTACTTTGATTTTTTTGGGTTCACATTCAATTAGTAAAGTTGGAAAACCTTAAAAGTCCCTAGGCCTAGCATATTAAATACGCAAAAATGACCAATGAATTAGCAAAATGTCATTCATAAATAAGCTATATTTTACGTAGTAATAAATAATAGTTCCTAATAAGTAAACTAGTAACCTGAAAAATTACAGGTTAAGTAATGTAAATAGATATTTACAATGTCAATATATATTGTATAAGTAACATTGAAAGATTAAACATGCAATTGACAACAACAATAACATATCTAGTGATATCCCACGAGTGGGGTTTGGGGAGGGTAGACTGTATGCAGACTTTACCGCTACCTCATAGAAGTAAATACGCTATTTCCTAAAAATATGCAATTGACAATAAATTAAAAAGGATTAGCCACTACAGGAAATTATTAATAGAAGTATTTCACTTTGTGCATGAGATAAAAAGGTGGCTTAAGGCTTTAATATAAAGATAGGATGTAATAGTTGCAAGCAAATGAGAATGTAGGTTTGGGTTCTAAAAAGAAGCTCAGCTTGCATTTGTATTAGTGTGAACTTTTGATGGATTCGATTTCTCAGATGATTACTCAATTATATCCTCGGTATTAATTAATTTATTCTATTTTATAATAATATATATAATATTTCAAAATACTTTTCTATTTTATAGTCTTAAATATGACATACGGAATGTTGAAACTAAAGAGTTACAAAAAAGAAAAAATATATTCTTTTTTAAATAGACTTGAAACGGAAAAGTAAAAAGAATAAATTAAAATGAGTGAGCAATAATTTATCTCAGACTCACTATTTTTATTGAAGAAAATTATAAATAAGAAAAAATATGACTTTTTGAGATAATAGCTACTCTCTCCGTCTCAAATTAGTTGAATTTTTGAAGTTTTTTTCAATGTTCAGAATAGTTAAAAGGTCCAAAATTTAAGATGGATGTTTGAAACTTTTTCCGCATCCTTTATTTATTTGAAGTTTTATATTCTCTATGAATTGAATTACACTATATATTTATGACTCCATTGAAAATAATACTGAGATGTATAGTTTAAAATTTGTGTTTGAATATTAATTAAATGAACGTATGAGAAATCAGCTTGTTGCCTGTGACTGATGGAACATCTTTTTATAATTGGTCTCCTAATCTCATCACCCAAAAAGAACACACAAAAAAAATATGTTCAGATTATGATATTAATGCGATATCATGATAAGGGTTTATTATTAAACCCTTTTCAGACCAAGAAATAAGAAAAGCCAATATTATTGATTAATGTAAATTAATATATAAAAAGTCATAGACAAATAATCCTAGCTGTGACATCTTCAAAATTTCAGGCCGCCAGAGTTCAGCCTTAATAGTTGTTAAAGTTGGTTCTTTAAAGAAACAAAAACAAATTGGTTTTCCAGTTACCATATATGGACAAGGCAAGTACAATAATGCTGAGTTTGGCAAGTTAGGAATATTTTCTTTTGTCTTCAACTTTTTTTTCAAGGAAAAATCTCGTAAATCAAAAAAGATTCATAAATTTTTTTTAAAATTTTTGGATCTAAAAATATCCTTCATAAATATCCTTAACTTATAGAAAAAAGTTCGTAAATATTCCTCTTCCACCTTTCAATCCAAAAATACCCTTAAGGTTTATTTTTGAGTTTAAACATACCTCTCAACTTAAGAAAAAGAGTGTAGTCAATTTTATTTCTTTAAAAAGTTAGATGACATGTTCTAATTGATCATATGCATTCAAAATAATTTAATTTGTTGAAAATTGTTTAGTTGAAGGAGTAGCACTCTACTTTGTTTTAAAATTTTACATTATTCTACAAATGATAAAAATGGACCTTACGTTTCAGGATATACTTTTGCGTTGTTTTAGTCCTTAAAGTTTTCTAAAAATAAACAATTTAATATGGATTTCTTTAAAAATCTTGACACTCTCTATCCGTTATATTTGACCGACATCGAAGCTTGGTCCAAAATTCTTTGAAAAATTACTTTTTCGTTCATTTTTATTCGTTAGATTTTGACTCGACGTACTTGAAAATAATTATTGGTTTAATAAGTTTATTCATTTACTCTTATTAGTTGATCTTATTAGTTGATAAAAGTCTCATTTATATTTATTCATTATATTTTTTAAAGATATTAACTTAATAACAGTAAATTAAGATTATAATGGAAAAAAACTGTCCTACCTTGATTCGTTAAAAATGATAAATAAATAAATAAAATTAAAAATGATAAATAAAAAAATTAAATTAAAAAAATTTTGACACTAAAAATAAATGAAAAGAATAATTTTTTATGATTACATCCACAGCAGTCCGACAAAGGAAGAATTATTCAGCGCAATTATTATTATTTATTATTCTCGTCATTCTATTGTTGAGAAGACAGAAGAAAATTGTGATGACGACCACATTCATTTAATTTCTTTACCTCGTTATAATTGCAAGGGGTATAAGAAATTGAGATCTTCGACTTAATTTATAAGTAATTAATAAATATGAGATGACCTCATTCATATCAAACGACAAACTTTTACACTATTACGGATAATCCACTATTAACTACATTAATTTTACTATTACTCCAGTCACGTTTATTTTCTTCGGTCTATTTTTATTTTTATTAAAGATGATAAGGTGGAAATAGTCAAGGAGTAACATCTAGCTGATGAGAAACATGTGTCGCATGACCAATTTATTAATAATACTAGTGGTGAAGGTCGGTGCGGTAAATTATTTTTTAGTTTTGATTTATAGATTTTTTCTATATATTTTTAAGATATTGTAAAACTATAATTGAAGTAGCTAAAGAAATCTTATGAAATCGTTGAAGCAGATACGTCAATACATAGCTGCTTTGAAAAGATTAAATTAAAAAGCCCACAAATTATTTTTTGTTGGCTCATTAGAATCCGCAATATAAATTATTTTTTGGTCTCGATTTATGTGACACCGATAGTTTTTTCCTATATATTTTAGAAGATATCCTAAAATTATAATTGATATAGCTAATGAAATTTTATGAAGTTGTTGAAGTAGACATGTCAATACACAATTGTCTTGAAAAGATTACATTAAAGAGCTCACAAATTATTTTTTCTTGGCTCATCAAAAGTTGCAATATCAATTATTTTTTAGTCTCGATTTATATAACATCAATAGATTTTTTATCTGTATTTTAAAATTTATTGTAAAATTATAATTGAATGAGCTAAAAAAATATTATGAAGTAATTGAAACAGATACGTCAATACGCAACTGTTTTGAAAAAATTAAATTAAAAAGTTCAAGAAACATTTTTTATTAGCCCCATATAATAAAGAAGAAGAAGCAAGCAATTAAAATAGACAGAACAAATGAAAGCTGCTCAAACAGGCAACTAGGATCAGAAACTGCTGCCTTATTTACGTATATATAAGTAGTAAATAATAATAATTTATATAACTAGTACATAAACAGTACTTTGTTTTAGCCAGACAAGTAGACAATATAGGCCTACAATTGTTATAGTCAGTAGACATTTTTTTTTTTGGTATATTAAAGATTAATAAACTTATGTTCCTTTTGGTCATGCATATCACAAGACAAGAGATGCGAAAAAAAGAAAGAGGTTGAAAAGGATTTGTTTTTAAATAGCGACTTCGGTGCGTTCGACTTCAATAATTTTGTGGAAAAATTGTTGGGTTTAATCTGACGTGAATGAGAAATGGAGGGAAAAAATTGAAGAAAAAATAAAAATTTGAATAATGTATTTTTATTATGAAATCTTTGTATCTCATCAATTAAAGAGACGGAAAAGATTTTGTCCTTTCCCCCTTTTTTTAATTTGTCATCTTTTATTTTACAAAAGTTAAATTGAATTATAATAATTTAAAATTTATGTTGGATAGTTGGAAAATTATAAACTACAGTATAAATTGCAATTCTTTCTATTTTAATATGATGAAAAAAATATATTTTAAAATATTGATCGAATAAAGATCATTTAATTTGACTTTTGAGAAGTGAAATACGATAGGTAAAGGAGAACGGAGGGACTAAGGAGTACGTAGAAAAGAACACTTCTTATAGCTCGTAATGAGCTAAGAAGAAGATAAGTTTTGTTCCTCTCGGCTTCAAAGGAAGTAATTAATCCTATACTTGGATACAGATAAGAAAATTAAATTTGTGAAAGACACACAAAGAAAGTACGTAATCCTATACCTTGGATATTACATTATCTTAAAGATATTTTAATTAAATAATATGAACAAACGTCCAGAACAAGGCTATAGTGCAATATATCACAAATATAAATATATAATTCTACCTTAGAATTTAAGAATAAATACCATCTTTCACCTCAACTCCTCAAATCTTAAACTTTTTTCTAAAATAAACTTAAAAGGATGTGCTTCCTCCACTATTCTAAAGAGATAAAAAGTCCATGAAAAAGAAAGAATGAATGAAAAAAAATTAATTGTACTAGACAACTCCTTTGGTCTCAACCAAGGGACGAAAATGAGAAGGGGTCACTTGAAATTGTACCAAAAATATTTTGGAATTGAAATGTTTGTGTGAATGGGGGATCCAAGGTGGAATAGAAAAAGTTTGGTCAATTCAAGATATCTAGTGATGTCACTTATCATCAAATGATAATGAAAGAAAATATTATACATCAACTCTAGCAGCACAGGACCAAATTAGGGTACAAATTGAATTTAATAATTTTAGTTTAAATTTTATATATTTTTTAAGAAATCAGTTTAATATGTGCACATAATTTAGTTAAGAATCAATCCATATATTTTAAATTCCGACTTCATCAACGTAAGAATTTAACTTTAACAAACTGAATTATTACATTAGTTGTCTAACATATAACTTTATACTATTATTCCTAAAAGTCGAGGTCTATTAACCTAGAAAACAAAATAAATTATCATTATGAGTCTAGAATCAACAATAAATTAAAATATATTAATAATTTTTTTAAAGAAACCCGTAAAAAAAAGCTGTCATTATATATAAGTCAAAGTGCGTGACAAAGTGATAAGGTCTTTTACAAGAGCATTATTCCCATATCTTTCAATTTGTTTGTTACACCCTTAACATCCTTGTCGATGTTTGTCTCGATTCTCTTATAAGTCTATACTTTCTTTCCGCCCTTTTGTCTCATTTTCATGTTGGCAATTGGCAAATGGGAATTATTGTTTCAAACCAACGGCTACTATTAATTTTCTTTAGTAATTGGAAAAAAAAAATCAACTGTCATTTTTGTGCTACTTAGATAAAAGAAATTGGGTTGTTGGAATTTAAATAAATTATTGCGATATGTATCACTACTCTTTGATGATTTGGGAATCCATATTATTAGTTGGTAATTGGTAAATGCATATGACTAATTTAAAAGAGTCAAACTAATAAATAATTAGGTGGTGTTTGGTAGGATGGAAAATGTTTTTTATATTATAAGTGATATTCTTGCGTATTTTCTAGTATTAGGTAATTGCACAGAAATAGTCAGCAAAAATAATTTATATATAATCTAGATAAATACTGGAGGGTGGTGGAATGAGATAAGTGTGTAGAAGGTGAAAAGGAAAACAATAATGTCTCTTATGAAACTTGTTTTCTACTTTTACTAGGAATGTCATTTTTTTCCCTCTCATTTAAAGAACTTATCCTTGAAAAATATGTTCCCAACACATCCTTAATTAAAAATTTAATTTCAATGTTATTGTAGGTGATGAGTAGAACGTCACATGTGGTTGAATAGATGAATTATGAACTCCTTATAAGATTTAGAGAATCCTTCTCTCTTTAAGATATGTTTGTTAGACACGAGATATTATTTAACATAATATCAGAGTCGATCTTCAAAAATATAGTTCAGTTGAAAAGTGAAAATAACTCGGATAAAAAATACAATATCAAACTAGACAATAAAATCTCGAATAAAGAATATCTGAATTCGAACCTGAAAAAAAATAAATAATGGAATTGCCCTGGTCATTTTTACTTGTGAAGAGGTATAAATTAACCCCCACCCCACCCAAAAAGACAAAGAATAAACAAAAAATAATTTGGTTATCTTTATATCAAACGTGTATTGTATTGCCTTAACTAGTGCTCTTTTTTTCTTCTACAATTTTTTAAAAATTAATAAAAAGAGGAAATTTTCATAGTCTTTTTTTAAATTTATTTTCCCTCTATGATTTTAACTTGTGAAATTACAGTTAGTGTTACTGTAATTATTAATGGCAAAGACTTAATTAGAAGACTACACTTCAGCTTCCATGTAGGCCACCTATGTTTGCCTGCTGTCGGAAAGTCAGTCTTCATTATAGTATATTATATCAATTAATGTTTTCAGTCATGAGAACAATTTTGAGGTTGTTTCATGGAATTTTGAGGAAATCAGATTATAATATACTAATTAATTAAGGAGATATGTCTAATGATCTTTTGTTTTGTCCTTATATATATAGTCATCAAAATCAATAATCATGCTTATGCAAATCTTGACTATACTCTTTTTTGGGTCAATGAATCTAATAACTAGCGGATAATTAGGGCCTGAATTTAGACCTACTTTTATTTAAAATGTCACCCTATTTCTTTCTTCTTTCCTTATTTAGACAAGTACACTAATTATTTTGTTTCTTTGTATTTGTGTTTAAATTTTATTTTCTTTGTATAAGAAAATTATCAGAATCTAGCTAGTAAGCTAAATTATTTTTTCTAAAATTTATAAATTCAAATTTTTAACTTCAAGTAGAAAATTGAGTTGCTTCTGAGCTAAAGTCAACCAAGCTACTATAATACCAACCTGGGCCTAGTATGAACTTGATCCCAGGTTCAGTTTAGTGGAACTTTGGTACAATATGTATATATTTTTTTCATTCGATGTTAGATATCTGTTGTGTGTATTATATTTGGGCAAAGCGCTTTCTATGAAGGATATTTCTAGACCTAGAGTTTGAATCTCAAATATCTTTTTTATTAAGAAAGGAACAACCTCATCAATTGCATCACATCCTTTAATGGTTCCAGTATATATAGTCAACATAGCATCGGAGCTGAAAAACTCTTTTTTTAGGGGGGTTTTCTACCTAGTGTCCAGTGCCCATATTGGAGCCCAACTATTTCGAATTCGTGCCGCGTAGGATTCCATTTAAGGGGAAGCACTTCCTAGCAAAAATATTTCTATATTCAAAGCTCAAATTCAAAATCTCTGATTTAAGGAGAAGTAGCTCCATCCACGCACTGATCCTTTGGTGGTTGAAATATCTCTTTAATGCTTGTTCCCGAGCATATATTATGCTTTTTAAAAATACTTTTATAATAAAATGATTTATTAAAATTTGTGTAGAAAACCAGATGGAATTGAGTAAAACTTTGACCAAAAAACATAGTAGAGCTTTGACCGACACTAAGTAGAGTTTGGTGGAAACGAGTTATCTATATATATTTATGAACACCTTTAATAAAATTTATAATTTCATCATTGGCGCAACCATCTCGACTAAATGTCCAAGCCTATTAAACGTGAAAACTCACTAATCACTATATATGTTTATGGATATAAATTGACAGAGTTGGACTCTCAGCTCTTTGCTTTTGGCAAAACGACGACATATTAGGTCATTTAAAATTTAAAAATAATTTGGTTTTGTCAAATATTCTGAAAATGGAACTTGTTTATTATTATTTTCACTAAACCATTCAATTCAATGATTCTTGTTTCCATTTTATTTACTTTTTTATTTTCCCTATAAGTTTGACTAAAAAAATCGATTCTAATCATATTAGTATCCTAGACTCCTAGATCGTTACGTAATAACCATAATATCGAGTTAGAATTTTTATTAAAAATTTTAATATATATAAATTAAGTTTTATATATAAGATATTTATCGGAGAGAATTTAAATGAACCTCTTGAGTCTTCTATTCACTTTTATTTGTTCAACTTTGTATATTTCTTAAAAAATAATTTCTTTCCATTTTATTTTATGTGAAATTATTTGAGTTGACACGACAGTTAATAAATTTTTTTAAAAAAATTTGTGATTTAAAATAATCCTTAGATATTTATATGACTATAAATCATTAAAGAATAAAGGAGAAATTTAAAAGTTGAATCTTCTTCATTCTTTTTGGAATGAACTAAAAATAAAATAATGTTATATAAAACGGGATGACTGGAGTAATTAATATGAGTATTTTTAACACAATATTCATATTAATTGATATATAATCTTATATGCCTTATAAAATAATTCAAAAAATACTTGATTAATATCGAGGATAAAATCAAAAAAATTATCTTTTCAGAATATATAAAACATAACATAGAAAATAAAAAAAGTATTTTAAAAATACTTATGACTAAATTAAAAGTAAACGGAGGATGCAAAAGCTAATACACATCTCATATTCACAAAAAAATATTAGAGAATGTTGTTGTGAATTTTTTTTTGTTAAATGTACTAATATATATAGATTAAAAGCGAATAATGGATTATAGTGATGATCGATAGTAATAATGATTATGAGTCAATAGCATACTCGATAGTGTTGGCAGCTATGATAATGGTTAGAAATGGTTTGTGGAGATAATTAGGGGAGCAAGATAGAGTGGCAGTAAGTAGTGGCTAGTGATGATTGGCATGTAGATAGTAGAGATGGTTGGTGATGGTAACTGATCGATAAAAGATAATGACAACGATTGATGATAATAATTATGCGGTAATAGTAAACGGAGTTGTGATGAATTATTCATAGAGTTCAAATTCTAGAAAATTTTTACATTTAGATTGTGTGAAAATTGAAACTTAAATTAATTAATTTGGAGTGTAAATTGATAAAGGTTCGTCCACAGAGTTTGTTTCATGTATTAGTTGTGTATATTTGTCTAGATATTACTCATCTTAAAAAGTATTTTTCAAAAGGTGGCTAAAATATTAATAGTTTGTCCGAAAATTGGCCATCTACACTCATTTAGAGCCCAATAGAAACGCCATCTAGGCCCATTTACAGATCCAATCTATTAGTTACAAATTTTAATGTTTTTTTCAAAAAAAAATATCTATTAGGATTTCACTCTCTGTTCACTTTTAATTATTATTATTTTATTTATCAAAGTCAAATTATATGAACTTTGATCAATATTTTAAAATTTATTTTTTTCATCATATTATATTAATATAAGAAAATTACAATTTATAGCATTTTTCATATAATTTTTAATCATTTAATTTTTAAATTTCAAATATCAAATTTAATTACTTCAATTTAACCTTTGAAGTTTAGTCATGTTGAGTCAAAAAATAACACAATGACTAATAAAAGTTAATTGAGGGCATAGTTTTTAGGAGTTTTACAATGTCGAGACTCTCAATTAGTCACTGAAATCCAGATTAGGTGCCAAATTGTCCAAAAAAATCCCCATAGATTTCCATTGAAGTTCCAAACCAAATTCTCCATCCTTTCTATGGCTGCAAACCAAATTCTCCATCCTTTCTATGGCTGCAAAATTCTCTACTGGTCTAGACATCCGTTGCAGCATACCTTACACTTCAGACACAAAGCTTCTTTATGATTCTTCCACTAAATTATCAAGATGATCCATCAAAAGATTGACTATTCTTTGCAATTCCACTTCAAAATCTCCAAAACCAAATGTAAATATTGAGTTAGATTCTTCAAGATGACAGGCTTTGTGGATGCTTGCTCTCAGTTGTGTCCTACTGCAAGGGCGACGACACAGATAAGGTTGTTGCCTGTCTACAACAAGCTAACCCAAGATTGGTAACCTTTGTCAAGATGCTAAAAGATGAGCCATCTGTAAGATGAACTTTACACAAAGGTATCAATAACATTTCTCTATTCTGTAAACCGCATTGATGGAAATCCACCTCCAAACTACAGATTTTCTCGGCTCTAAAAAGTAGAGATAAGGGGTTACAAGAAAAGAAGAAAAGAAACTTGAATGAATGAAAGTACCCTCTATGCAAAATCTAGAAAGGAAAATAAATAAAAAGATCTTGTTTCTTTCTTCTACAGAAGTTCTACTTTCTGTGTAGGTGTAGTAAACACCCACTGAACCCTCCCCAATATCTTAACACTAGTTTTGGCTGTTTGTCGAGAGGATAAGCAGGCCACTGTGCTTATGTTGACTTCAAATGATCCTCAAAACGCCCATCTTGGTGGTCTGGGAGTACCACCATGTCTCCTCAAGAAACTGGGAGATCATCTAGCTTCCCCGCTCTTCCCAAGATCTCAACGCAAGATCAAAATGGTAGCAGCACTACACATGGATATCATTGCTGCACAGATGCCACCAGTTGTAAGAACTCAGAGGTATTTTCCTGACGACTTCCAAATTCTTCCTTCAAGAGATATTACCATAACAGTAACATCGTCATGGTACTTCCTGCGGTCTCCTTGAGGGATATCCAGCAATTCATGCAATTCCATTCCTGCAGACAAAATTAAATCCGGTTGGGATCAGGTTTTAGGCATGTCATAACCAGGGGAAAAAAATAGAAGGTCCAGCATAAGACGACCATGAAACCAAGGTTCTCCATGCATAAAAGACTTCTTTTTAATTGGTTATAAAATCCTACATAGTAGAATGAAGCTGCCAAGAATACTTTGTGAAAAATGGAGCCTAAGCAATATTAATCTTCATATTCTACAGACTACAGCTATATAAAGCTTAGATAAGCATGCCATTAATAATGTCCTGAAAATCCAAGAGTGCACACAACTGATAAATTGAAAGATAAGCTTAGGTATAAGAGGTGATGCATATAACTAAGATCAATACCATGGTAAGCCCGTGAAAATAGCTGCTAACATAATTTACGTCAATGCAACATATTCAGAAGATGCATTTCTTTTCAAAAAAAAAAAAAGACAAGATGAAGGTAATTTCTAACAGCATGCTCCACAAGCAGGGAGCATGCTTTATTTTTTAAGATTAAAAACATGCAGAGGAGAAGAGAATTCTAAATAGCTGCATAGCAAATGCAATCACAAAAGCCAATATAATACTCGAGCTTCCTAAATTTTCAAATACGGCCAGAATCATTATCAGCAAAAGGAAAGGAAGGATAAGACCAATTAGTTCAGTTTTAACACAATCAAGATATAGTTTGGTTGATCTCTTGTAATCACTAACAATCAGTTTTAAAGAAAAAAAAATCAAACTTTTTTAGCAAAAACAAATCCAACAATGCTTCCTAAAAACTCAAAACTTGAGTTGCAAACTTATCTTTCCAAACACTTCAGCTAAAATGCAAACTAAAAGACCAGTACACAACTACAAAAGTTGCAGAACACAAGTGCAAAAGAAAAGGATAAAACTTTCCAGGCCTAAAATTGTTGACTTATTTCTAACTATGCCTGGAATGTTAAGCAGACGATATGAGTTTGGGCTTTTTTCCGTGGGGAAAAGAGCAAATATTGATAACAAGAAGTTGTCTACAAGGACCAAATTTATGAAACTGCATTGGCAGATAAAATTCTCATAGCAAGAACTCTGGGGACTCAGAAATAAATAAACATCACAACCTCCTATGCATAACAAGGTCGTAAAATTACAAAAGTGAAAAAAGCTAGTTTACCCTCAACACCCCACAGGAAGATTGAACAGAAAACTTACCAGCTTTCTTGGCTGCACGGAACAAAAGCTCTTCAATCAGGTGTTGAGCAGGATCCCCATCAGGAAATTTCTCCATGAAATTCTCAACATGAGAGACCACTTCCTCATTGCTCAAATCTTGGTATAAGCCATCAGAGGAGAGCACCAAAAACTGATCCCCTGGACAGAGTCTATGGTGACGCAACGAAGGTGTACAAGAAATGTAAGGAGCATCACCAATGTACACATTCTGAAACATTTCTAGCAATACATCATTGAATTTTGGCTGCATGAACATATATTCAAAATGTTAGGGCGCTAGCAACAAAAATATTTAAAAATGTATGCAGTTCTTAAACTGTGCATCCAAGGAAGTACAGCAAAGTGAAGACGAACCTGCTTGAGGAAGCCTGCACCAAAAGCACGAGTAACCTTCAAACGGCCTTTTACTCGACCATTGACAATGCAATTGCTGTCATCTAGGTGCTCACTCTTAATTCTAATAACTTCCTGAAATTGTTGTAGAAAGATCGATTCAAGAATCAATTCTTGTTAAAACATAAAAAGATCAAATATGTTATAAGCATAACAAGTTATATTACGGTAAATGATATAAGACTAGTTTCATTATTAATGTCTTGTCACCATAGAAGTATACATAGCACTACAAAGTCGAACATAAAATATACACCTCATAGCGGCAGGTAAAGGGGAAGTCAGCATACCCACTTTTAAATATATGTGACATTACTAGGAAAGGTAGCCAGAAGAACACAATTTCTAGATTCTATAAAAGCATACCACCCTGCTCCCTATTTGCAAACCTTGTATTTATTATCATGCTGTATTTACTTTCTTGGCAGGACAAGCATGCAAGCTATCGTTCACGTGATTTTGTACCAACATGTCTATCCATTTGTGTACACTATGCAACATATGAGGACTTCTCAAGGTCACCTATCCTAGTACTACTCTCGCCCAAGCACAAAAACTGTTCAACAGATGCTCTCTAATTAAGTTGTAAACACATGCTGGCTTTCTTGAACAAGAGTCCTCCTTTAAGTCGTTTTGACTCTTCTAGTAGCTTTTAAGTTTTCATATTAGATAATTTGTAGTGTTCCATAAGTAAATCAGTAGAGATTTACCATAAAACTGTTTGTAAGGCGCATTCTGCAAACTGCTACAATTCTAGATAAAGCAGTAATTTCTAAAATTCAAGGCAATGGTAAACCCTAAAGCAGCGCCCTTGTATCTCACTATGGCCATCCCTTAAGAGCTGAAGCGACGCCAGCTAATTTTCATTGTTTCCAAGCCATAACAAATAATTCATTAAATTTGAATTAGTGATTTATCTCCAGATTCCAAGGATAAGAAGTTGATTAAAAACTTGAATCCTAAACCATGCTCTCAATGTAATTGCTTTAAGAGTTGAATACACTTGGATCAAGAATTAGTGACTGACAAGATAATAGAAAGAAACACAGATGCATGGTATATCTCTACAGATAGAACTTAAAGTCAAAGCAGTCTTCCGATTTTTTATTTGGAAATTTATCCAAGTGAGATTGTATCGTCCACTGCATTAAATCAACCAATTTGCTTCAAAATATAATCCCACATTAAATTTCAGACATTTAATCAAACATCATAATAACATATAAGGGAATTAAGGAACCTTACTTCTTCAATACTTGTGCTGTGATCAGTGGATAATTGCAATGCAGTCAACTTCATACCCTGAACAGGTGCCTCATTTGTCACCTTATTCTCCTCATCGCAGGCACTTGTGGTTTCTTCAACAACGCCCTCAATAGTCAACTCGCCATTACGCGGACCTTTGAATACTGAAGCAGAACTGACTTCCTCAGGCTCATATTTTGCCACAATAGCACGACTGTCTCCTACATTCATTACATAAACATCTTCATCTCTCATTAAAGCAACCAACAAACAAGACCCCATAAGTGCTAGCTCCGGATATCGATCAAGAACTCTATCTGTCATATCCAAGTATGCCAACTCAGTAACTTCAAGAGCCCTGGACATTGCCCTCAAAACCAACACATGATCAACTGGACCCGTCCGTCGCCTCTTCTCATTTCTACTAGTCCTTTCCTCCTCAATTCTTTTCTCCTCTTCAACTTTTTCCTTAGCTTCTAATCCAAATTTCCATGGGAACAATTTCTTACTCTCTTTGTGCTTGCCTAACAATCCATGTTTCAATTTTGACAACAGCAACAACCTCCTATTCACTGCTGAACCAGCATTATTTACACTTAATGCATCATCTACTGAAAATGCAAATCTATCTGAACCCGAAAGATCAAGCCCGTCTTCTGGATCCTCTTCTGCTAAAAATTCCCACAATCTTCTCCTCCTAGCTTCAATCTCTCCTGATTCAAAAGTCACCTTCTTTGAAGGCCTTCTATCCACCTGCTGCTGAAAATTCACCTCACTTTCACCTTCTTCTACTTCACCAAACCCGCTAATAGTTGCCCCAGAAGATGGATTAGATTCGGGTATGCTCGAATTCTGAGCAATCACTTTGCTTTCTGAACTTGGATTTGCCTCTTCTGGTTTACTAGTATCTTCACTATCCCAAAATAAACCCTTCAATTCCTTATACATAGCTTTGTATAGATTACTCATCAAGAACTCGGGGGCATCAGGCCCATTAAACCCATCATAAATTCCAACAAATAGCCATCCATGCTCTTCTGATACAACAACATGCACACGATCCTCGCCCGCTTTACCCAATGCCCATTGAACATTGGATTCGCTGCCCATATCGGGATAATGTGGACAGTTTCCGGCGGCCGGAATGTCCTTTCTGTCGCTGACAAAGTTTCTCACGGGTACTATCCATGGCCGTTTCTTCTCGGAGAAATTCCTGTAGAAGGCTTTTTTGATTCCCGATATGCCCTTTTTCCTCTTCTTTTTTACATAAACTCCACCCAGTGGAGCAGAGAACGGAACTCGGTTGCCTCCACCGACGCCGTCTGAGCCGGCGGTAGGGTCAAGCGGGCCAGATAGTGTCCCACGCTCAATCGGACCAGACATGAAGAAGGCCCTCTCCATTGGACCGGACGGTTCACCGCTGACTCCGCCTCGAGGCATTGGCTGAAGTGGCAGAGCACTAAACGACGACGTACTTTCAAATCCATTTAAAACACTGCCCCTAACATTATTACCGCCATGAAAACCCACAAGATTACCAGCAACATCACTTCCAGTGGCATCATCATAAAAATTGTCAAGTTGAAGGACAGTTCTAGGAGTAGAAGTGTTAGCACTGACGGACGCCCCAGAAATGGCGCGAAACCCAGTTTCCGATGGACCAATCGGCCTCGACCTCGGAGGACCCTGTTCCTCAAACCTTAGCGACTGAGAAGGTGAAACAAATCGATCTGAGTGAGTGGGAGATACAAACCGAGCTGATGACCTCACATAACAGAAGGAATGACCGAGGGTCTCATCAAGCGGTTCACCGGCGGTGAAGATCACCTCCGCTTCACCCCGGTTCACCGCCGGGTTAAAACACGGAAACAGCTGCGAAATCCCTCCTCCCATCACATTCGATTCATTTCCCCACCCCCCACCCCCGCAACTCTATATACAAAAATTGATCTGTATCTATCTAGTTTTTCGAAGTTTGACTAGCGATGTTCCAACCCCAGAAACCAAAAAAAAAATCCACAGGAAATAAAACTGGGTTTCCTAGAACTAGCAAGAGGTACAAGAGTTTTGTAAGTTTTTGAGTTTTTGTTTTTGAAAGAGAGAGATATATAGTGAGGGAAAATTATATGTATGCAAAGCTTTAGAGAGAGAAGGACAGAGTGGAGTAGTTTTTTTTTCTCTTTTTTGTGCTGCTGTTTTTGCGGGCTGACGAAGTTAAAAAGGAATATAATTTGAAAAAGAAAAGGACCAAAGAAGAGAAGAAGATGAAGACGACCGGTGTATTTTCTTCCCTCCGATGCAATTTAGTTCTCAGGATATCTGAATATAATCGTACCAAAATTAGTTAATCGTTAGAAAATTTTTTATGTTTCAAAATAATTAAATTGTTCATTTTTTAAATAATATGTTAGAAGAAAAATTTCAATTTTATTCTTTATTAATTAAATTTTTAAAATTGAATTTTATATGAGAAATAATTAATACATTAAATGAGCATGAAAAATAAAATAAAATTTTATTTTTTTCTTAATATATATAAAATAATTAAACAATTCATTTAATATGAAGCGTACTCGTTACTACTACCATATTAATGCTAAGAAAATGTTTGCTTTGGTGTTTGTATACTATTAGGAAGTCCCATCAAGGACTTTTGGGAATAGTAGTCAAAGAAATAAACTTTAATTAGTAATAATTTTATAGAGGAATTCTTTTTAAAAAATGAGAAGAAAAGATAAGGATTGCATGTGAAGGCGGGAAAAAAGGTTGAAATGAATTAGAATAAACATTTTTTTTTTGTTTTAATTAAAAAAATATATTTAAATTATTTGCAGAGAAAGTCAAAGAGTTTGTTGGTAGCGAGGAATTTCTTATTGTTGGTAAAAGGCCAAGGCAGCATCTTATTGTCACGCGGTGTGTGTGAACCAAAATCTTGTTAAATTTGGAAGCTAGCCCTTTTAATAGCCTACATCTCTTTATTTAAATTCTCAAATTTTCGTAATTTATTTTATTATATATAATATTTAAAAAAATTATAATTTAAATTATCTATAGCTAACTATTTAAAATTAGCTCCACCTTTTATTTGAGAGGATAATAATTTTCTTATGAATTTCTCGTTCAAATCATTGATATGTACAACAATAACATACCCTGTGAAATCCCATAAATGAGATTTGGAAAGGGTAAATTGTACGCAGACCTTGCCGCTACCTCATAGAAGTAGAGAGCTTGTTTCCCATAAAAATAAAAAATGATAGCATAAATTCAAATATTATATTTATTAATAAATATAATATAATACATTATCAATTCATAATGTAATACACCAACGATAATCTTCATTTTTTTTTAAGAAAAGAAGAGGTCATCAAATAAATAAATAAAATTGTTATCACTTTTAAAGATTAGTTCATTATGTCATCTTGGATAGTGCACGTACATTAGGCATATCAAGAAAAATGATTTAATTATGGGGTCCATAATGCGTCTGTTGGTCAACGAACTGATGAAAAGAGTCTAAACTTGTAGGGTCAATTTGACAAATAATTTATGATTTTTTATTGTTGAATTGGTCCCCATTTTAAGTTTGAAATAATCTCATCTTTGTCGGACTCTTTTAAATTTTTCTTGCTAATGATAATGTAACATCAAATTGTCAATTTTGAAATTAGACAAATATTTTTTTATTATTTTATTTTTATTTATATCGTAGATATGATCTTTACTTCATCAAGGTGCTTATAGTCTTCAAGATAATTATCAATAAAAAGATTTAAAAAATTAAGTTTATTTTAAAATTTTAAAATGACACATAATTTAAGATAACAAATTTTAAAAATCACAATAAATATTTGAGATAATAAATTTTAAAAATTATGATAAATGTTTGAAGAAGAGGGAGTACGACGTTGTTTTGTTATTAGAAAGAGAAGTATTATTAATGATAAGGAAATTACTATGCAATTATCAAGAAAAAGAATCATTTGGTGATAAAATCCATTAGAAAATCTTTTGGTAGGTAGCTTATTAATAATTGTAATAGTTTCCCTCTGTGTTTATTTAAGTCATAATTGTTGGATTTGGCTTTACTTCAGAATTTGTCTTGTAATTTTGGTGAAATTTTTTGGGTTTTGATTTAATTTCAGATGAGTCTTATCAAATTTTTTCTTTTCTCGAGAATCAAGTTTTTGAAAATCGAGCACATTTATCAAGATAAATATATATTTACACTCACAACCTATCCATATGCTCCTCCACTTGCATTATATCATAAAAATTTATATTAGCTAACTGATAAGATTAATATTTTAAATTTCAACTAAATAAAAACAAAACTTAAGTAAATTTTTTCATAAAAAATATCTAAAATTATTTTTCTAGTTAAATGAATTTTAATGTTGTTTCTTTTGAATTTGACACACAAAAACATTTTTTCTAGAAAAATTGACCAAATATAATTTCCTTTTCAAATTTTAAAAAAATAAAAAATATTTATGAAACTAATTAAACAAACACATTTTTTTAAAAAATACTTATTTAAGCAAATACATTTTTCCAAATAAGCAATTTTTAAAATCCTGAGATTCTTCTTTCTCATCAACTATAAACATCTCTTTTGTGGGCTGTAATTGGATTAGGATCTATAACAGAACATTTAAATGTTAAACTGTTCCATAAGATGCATTTTCTTGTCAAAAAGGCAATAAAAAGCAATTAAGGAAAAAATAATTGAATTTTATTCCACCATGTTAAAATAAATAAGGTTGACACCATTATTAACCAGCACAGTGGCAGACCAAAGAACCTTAGAATCAAAGCTAGTGGAGTTGACTTGCTAACTGAATTAACAATAACTAATTATGAAATGAGAAATGGCAATATGTTGCTAAAGAAAATAATATTATATTATGGTAGTGCATCAATAAATCATACTTGTATAGGAAATTTAAATTAATCAAATTTTAAAATAAATTAAAAATAAGAAAAACTATAGATGACTTAAGGTTCTTGGATTTTGTAGATCCAAGGGAGAGTACATTTGAGGGAGGCATTATCTAATATGTGCATGTTTTACGAGTCTTTAATCTTTTGATATTTATTTTTTTATTATTTGATGTCTGATATCAATTTTGAAGATCTAAGTATTATTACTATAAATCTTAATCGAAAAATTTAATCTGGAATGAATGTTCTTTATGTAAAATTATTTTATTCTTACAATTTCAATTTAAGACTTTTTATTAAAAATAATATGTACTTACACTCTATCTCAATCTTTGATAATCTTATTATAAATAAACAAAAGAAACACAATTAATAAGTAATTAGAACCAATCCCATTATGGATCCAGAAGCTAAATTAGCAATAGAAGTTGATAATGACTCCCAATTGTAATTTTCTCAAAATTAGAGCATTATGGAAGTTTTTACATTCTTTAGACCCCTTTTTTGGTGCTTTTTAAGGGTAGTTTGACTAGCTCTTATTTTAGTGTTTGAATTATTGTACAAAAGGACCCCTTTCGTTTATTTTTAATTGTATTTTGTTTTTTTTTGAAGATTAATTTAATTAATTATTAAATTAAATTAGATTATATTAATTTTAAATAAAATTTTAAATATGCAAGTTGGATTATTTAGCATAGTTCACGAGACAATTTGTTTTTTCTTTTATTTGTACAACTGTATTTTGACTACTTGTTGGCACTAGTCCAAGATATAATTTCTTCTTTGATCGAAGGAACAAGACAGAAGAAACTAGCATATTATATCTTTCACACATTTAGTTTGATCTTATTTGCGAGCGTCTTAATATACTCTATTTGTTCACTTTTGTCGTTTTGGGTACGACCAGTTCACCAGGAGAATCGCCCTCCCAATTTGAAGTATTTTTCGGAAAATTTTAACCTTGTTGATTATGACAACAATCATATTTATAAATTGACTTGTAACTATTGTAGTTTGCTCTCGCACGACCCCTAGCCTAATAAAAAAAACTAAAGACCCTTACTAAAAAATAACATAAATCCTCTTTTTAACTTCTATTCTAACAAATTGAATATTTTTTTTTATAAGGAATTCTAAGGAATATGCAATGATCCTTTCTCGAAATTTCCTACAAAAATTTAGGCTATTTTTTTCTTTTTTATCAAATCGATCATAATCACCATCTAAATTAAAACACTATTCATTGTAGAAAATTGTCAAATTTGGGTAATGTGATATATTTTTTTTTAAAAAAACAAAAATTTTCACTTATGACTCAATTTTTTATTTTTTCCTTGAGTTGGGAGACTATGAGAGAGAACGTGGTTGACTATGGTTTGCAGTTAATTACGTGCCGTCAAGGAGTGGCAGTGCAACTACCACTGAAAATCCATTTGGTGTTCACTCAAATTCATTACCTAAATTAATTTTTTCAAGATCATTAAGATAATTTCATTGAGTGATGTCTGCGTACATTATATTCTCTTTAGATCTTACTTGTAGGATTTGACTGGATATGTTGTTGTTGTAAGGTAATTTCATGTGTTTAGTTACATTTTGGTTATAGATATGGGCCAACTGGACAAGTATGTTCTTTACTTTTGAAAACTTGGTACTATTTGAAAAGTACGTTGACAGAAATTATACCTATATATATATATCTTCTTGTATATTTAAGTATATCTTTTCATGTCCATGAAGTTAAAATCACATTTAATTTCTGGGATGTACGTTTTTGTATTCGAGTCCTATAGTTTTATGTAGGGCATAAGAGTTTTATTAATTGACAAAGTACATGGAATTAAAAGATAGATAGGGGCACAACCCCAAACAACAAAAAGAAAGTAAAAGGATTAGGAGAGGCCTTCAATTCCTTCATGGACTTGAATACGTATCCCATCGTTGAAGTTCAAATAAGGTTGTCATATAATGTTTCCTTTATTTGAAACATTCCACCTGAAAATTCAACATGTATAATCAATGTGTAAATTATTCGCTATATAGACATATATAGTCAATATATATTTCTTGTATAGTCAAATTATATTCAGTTTTTGAGTGTATCATAATGTAATTTCAGTGTATAATGTATGTATAAGTAATCTACACTGTATAGTCAATGTATACTTTCTATGGCTTTTGGCAAGTTATATTGGATATTTATATATATTTTCTATGATTTTGGACTATTTTTTATGTAAATAAAAAAAAAATTATATTTATATAATAATGTTCATGTTCAAATGTATTTAAATATAACTTCAAACTGAAAAGTAAGTACAGAACAACAGTTTATAGATAAATTTCAAACACAACATGAAGTTAGATTTAAAATACTATTTTTAAATAAAACGAAAGATTATTTCAATTTTTTTTCTCAACAAAGACCCGATATTTTTAAGCCTCCATAACGCAGCTCATGCAACCGTTACATTTGAATATTGATTTATTTTATCTTAACCTTTTAAAATGATAAATATTTTAATAAAGACTATAAATTAAATATTTTAAAATAGAAGAACTAATACTTTAGCATTTTCTGATTTAAATTAAAATTAGGAACCAGTCAGAATCAACCATAAGCTACACAATCAAAATACATTTAACTATCATGAAAAAAAATCTGTTATTGTCATTCTTTTTTTGTTCTCCTTTTACTCTTTTTTTTTTGGAGGGATTTTATTAGGGTTTAAAAAGTCTTTGAAGTAATCATTAACTATCATCATCTATCCCTTTTCTTCTTCTACTTGCTTTGTGGGTGGATCATGTCACATAACTTATAATAATGAGACAATGATCACCTTTAATTTTCTCTAAAGAGTTTAAGTTTCATACATTACTCTAATATAAACAAATCTTCATCAACAATCACAACATATTCTGTGGAATTCTATAAGTGATGCTTGAAGAGGATAAAATATACGTAGATTTTACTATTATCTCATATAAACATATCTTCAAATCAGTCAAATAATATTTATAAATCACTAGCTAATTTGTTATAAATAACAATAAAATTAAAAATTATTTGCACTATATATACATAAAATTCAAAAAAAAAATAAATCACAATGATGTTGCAATCTTGGGGTGGAGAAAAGAATTAATCAATGAGTCGTGTGAAGCACTATAATCCATTCAGGAGATTTGGACCACACTTATTTGTTTAGGTGTCCATGCTTAGACTTTAATCACACATAGCCTTGCCAAGGCCTTTAAAATTAAAATTTCATTCATGCTAACTTCGACGACTTACAATTATTATCAATAGTTATAGCCTTGGAAAAACTAAACTTAATATGTTATGGGTCGTTTTTTTTTGGAATATATTATTCTGAGATAATTAATTTCAGAATAGATAATTCTGGGATAAGTTATTCTATTATATATATGGGATAACTCATTTCATCATTAAGATAAAAATTGTGAGATAAATAATTCAAGGATTATCTAATATCTACGACCAAACATGGGATAAAATAATCCTAAATCTTAT
>JAOTQR010000100.1:19588323-19605617 GCA_025774065.1 Solanum ossicruentum
TTTATTGAACTTTTACATTTTCTAGGAAATAAATCACACTATATATTTATGATTTTACAAAGGACAATAGTGAAAAGCATGGTGTAAAGTTTGTCTTTAAATATTTTTCTTAATATGTGTGCATTACCTTATAAATTCAGTTAATATGAGACATAAAAAGTATATTTTTAATGTGCTTAATTATATTCTCAATAAAAAATTTTAAGAAAAATAAAACCACACTTGGCTTTTTCCATCAAGTTAATCTCAACCATTAGAATCAATAGGTGCCTCCAACCTCTATAAATACAAATGTGTCACTCACTTTCATCTACACTCTCCATCAACATACTTTCTCTTCATTTCCACTATCAAACTTCTCCCATTTGAAGTAATCTCTTTTTTTTTTCTTTTTGTGAGTCCTCAAATCATCATCAATGGCTTGCTTGGAACTCTCTAAAGAGGTACAATTTCTACTCTTCATCTTCTAGTAGTACTTTTTTTTTTCTTCTTTCTTGTAATAATCAAGAGTATTAATTAATTAGTTATAAAAATCAAGAATTAAAATTGTTTTAGCTCTCTATTTTTACTTGTTAGTGCCAACCACTCACCAATCTCTTGTTCTAGAGAAAATCACATATAAAAAAAACATTTAATTTAACTTCTATATCTTTATAATCTTCTCATGCAAAGGGAACACATTTTGTTCTTTTCTCTATAATTTTTTTTCAAGAAAGTGAAAAGAGAATGATCACCTATTTATTCACTAAAAAACTTGTGAATTAACTTATTCTTTTTTTTTATTATTTTTTTATAATTATTATTTTTTGTTATTGGAATTGAATATTTGATCATGAACAGGTGAAAGTGAATGGAAAAGAAGAAGAATGTACTAATGATGGAACTGTTGATTTCTATGGAATGCCTGCAAATAGAGGAAAAACTGGGAAATGGCTAGCTGGAATTATGCTTCTATGTAAGTGTTTTTTTTTTTTTTTACACAAAAAAACATTTTTTCCCCTTGAAATAGGACCAAAAAAAGGAGGAAAGAGAAAAAAAACTGATATTCCACTGTACTTATCTTTTCTTTCATATAAATATAATATAGTTTTTTTCCCACATTAAAATATGTGCTATAAGATATGTCACATTATGCATATGTTATTAATTCCTGACGTCATGACCAACTCACATTTTTCCCTTTGCTTTTGACTTGGAGTGTGGAAAAAATGGATTTCTTAAGGACCCTTTTGAACATTTAAAAATAAATCAATAATAAAAAAATAAAAATTATAAATTAGACTAATTTTTTGTTTAGGCAAATGAATTTTACAAACTTGAAAATTTTTTTTTGCTAATTTGTATCTATCAAAAACGCATGCGATATAAGATCCAAGGGTGTCAAGATATAGAGTAAAAAAACTATGTGAACACAACCTCAAACAATTTTAATAACTTCTTGATTATTACATTAAACCTTTCGTGTTAAGTGCCAATAGTTGTATATATATCTAAAACACTAAATTTTGACCTCATATATAATTTAATTTTTCGACACAGGAGTGTCGATTGACATCCCTCGAACAAAGATGACTCTGTCCTGATAACATCTATGTATATTTTATCCTCTTTAAATTTCTCATGATATAAATGCATGCCCAACATTCCAATACCAAAAAACTCTTTTTTTTCTTTCAAGTTCTCCTTGGAGTTTCCAACTTCTTCCAAATGGTTTTTGGTTTTTATTTTTTCTATTTTAGTGTTAAAATAAATAAAATAAAGAGAAAAGATGATAACTTTGGGAAACGGTGAGAGTGGAGTAATAAATGAAGCCAGCTATCATATGGGAAAATGCCAAGAGTTATAAGAGCAAAAGACTAGTTTTACAAGTAAGATATGACACGTGTCAATAAAGCATTTTGTTGTATTGACAGCTCATATACATACATATAATACATATTTCACGATTTTTGCGAGATCAAACTAAATGAATTTTGATCAATTTTTTAAAATATATTTTTTTATTATATTAATATAAAAATATTGTAATTTATATTTTTTTTATATAATTTTCAATCATCTGAATTTTAGCAGTATAAAATATGTATCTGTATGAAACTCAGGGGGTGGGGTTGAGAGTTCAGAGAAGGAACTTTCAGTTTCTGTGTAATTTGTGATAGAATTTTGGCAGGAATAGCAAATATTCTGTGGAATCAAGCTTGGTTGGTTTAGTAGTTAGTTCACTAGATCACTTAAGCAAGTATCAAGGGTTCAATCCTATCTTGTGCATGCAACAACCAATTAGTCATCAATAAATTCTTAAAAGGAATTCAAATTCATAGAAAATTAATCCTTGATCTATTGGACTGGAAATACCTCTCGGGAAAAGGAAAAAAAAAAACAAGAGTGAAAAGTGGGTGGGGTTGGGGGTGACAAAAGCATGTAGTAATAGAAAAGACATTTCTGACACGTAAAATATTCATGCCAATGTGGGTGCCACGTCATAAAATGACAAAAATTTTTTTGGTGGAACCCATCATTGATCTGGATTATTGCTTATTCTAATTTTCTTTTTATTTTTTTTTGTGTGTGTGTTTCATTTTATAATTTTCTAAAGCTATGAGATATTGGGGATGGATTTTATGTCTAGTTTAGCTATGAGATTTAGTGGATGGATGATATTTCTAGGTATGTATAGGAGGATATTTACAAGTTTTTGAGTACTAAAAATATTCAGGAAGAAAATAAAATGAAAGCTCATTAACGATTCTATGTTGATTTTGCACTAGAATTAAAGAACAGTAAAACCATTCTCAATTCAATATAAGCGATCTAAATGATTAGAATCAATTAAATTTAACTAAAAAAATTTGTGCCAACAATAAATGATTTTTTTTTTTGGTTTGTCTTTTCATTTCTTCAAATAGGAGCCTTCAACTTTAAAAAAAGATTTTAAAGTGACGCATGGGGTTAAAAGGAGAATACTCTATTTATGTTGGAACAGAGGGACATGTAGAGTTTAACTTTGACTTATGATTCCAAAGTATTGAAAAATCTGATGTAGTATTAAATAAGGGTAAAATGAGTAGAAAAAGATAAATTATGCATTGGTTTTAGATAGTGGATAAGTGTTGTTGGATATTCCAAAATAATATAAAAGACAAGTAAACAATAACAACATACCCAGTAAAATCCCACAAGTGGGGTCTGGGGAGGGTGAAATGTATGCAGATCTTACCGCTATCTCGTAGAGATAGAGAGGTTGTTTCCTGTGAACCCTCGTCTCAAAATCCATAAGCAGAAAACAAATTAGATATGGCAGGAACAAAATGTAAAGAAACGAAAAGAAGCTACGACTACTACTGAAATGCACGTGTATAGAAGACAAGTAAAAATGAGAGTATATATGTTATAATTTAACTTAATTTTAGCGCCGACTTTCTATAGCTATGCAAGTTGCAAAAGGAAAATTGACGTATTAGAAGGATGATGTATTAAAAGTTGAAAGTATCAATGAGTGTTAGTGTCCTTATACGGCTTTTTGATTGGTTGTTGGACTAGCACGTAGAAGGATGGCGTATAAAACATCAAAACGTGTATCAAGGAACATAAAATGTGCTTATATAGATACTTCCGTATAAATGAATGTAGGTGTTCTGATAAGGATAACACCTTAAAAACTGAAAGGTGTATCAAAAAACATACATCTGTGTTCTTAATTGTAACGTTTTTTGTTTGGTTGTTGAATTAGTTCATGGAAGGATAGCAGATCAAAGCGTATAAATAAATCTAAGTGTTCTTATCGTTGTCGTATAGTACGTAGAACGATGACGTATTAAAGGTATAAAAATGTACCTGCCTTGATTGGCCATTAATCTACTAGTGAGGAACAAGGAAAGAATCCTGAATAGAGTATGGAAAGTGGTTTATATTCAACAATGGAAAAGTCATTCAACATGTCTTCTTAATCAGGAGTCCTTTATTTTCTTCGAAAAAAGTTAAGGTGACAATGTGCTCACACATGATCTGTCGAAGAAAAAACTTAAGGTGACAATGTGCTCAAAAATGGCATAGTGTTGGCAAGTTTTGACATTTGAGTGCTTGTTTTAGGTACTTGCTTGATTTAGAAGGGGGAAAGTAAAAGAGGGACCAAATATTAGTTCCTCCACCCACTTTTATGTGCCAAGTATGTCCATTTGTAATTGTTCAGTTTGGAAAATCAAGAGATAATTTATCACTTAGTTCCTAATTTATCCTAGTCATTTCCCAAAACGTTGAATTTATTACTATCTCTATCCCATTTTATGTAGCACCTTTTTCTTTTTGGTCCGTTCAAAAAAGAATGTCATCTTACACTAATTAGAAACAATTTAATCTTAAAATTACCCATTTGCCCTTAATGAAATGATTCTCAACCATACAAATATATAAGAATGATTTTAGACGACAAGTTTCAAAAGTCTTCCTTTTCTTCTTAAACACCTTACTAAGTCAAAGGGTGTCACATAACATGGAACGAAGAAAGTATATTCAAAGAGTCTTAAATTTATCATTCTATCTATTGTTCCTCGAGAGGTATGCCAAGTCAATACTGGACAAGTACCTTTTATTTCTTTCCACCACACAGTATAGAAAAAGACATCTTCCACTATTGAATGATTTAAATATTGTAGGAATATCACATATATCCATGTCATGGTTAACTACCTTTGCAAGTGTTAACTACCTTTTTAGGTGTACAGTAATAACTAATATTAACTATTAACCTAAGAAAGTGCTGCCCTGTGACAATAAAATTGATTGGAAGAGACTGTTCTTACTACCTAAATATCAAACCTATAAATTTAAGAAGGTAAAACTTTGACAAGAAATTGATAGGAAAGGAATTAAAGAAACAAAGTGACCTAATTGTCAAACCTAATACTATATTTTTAAGTTGCACAGACTTTTTACTTTTAATGTTGCACCCTGTCGGATTCTCCAAAAATACACTACTTTTGGAGAATCTGACACGCACCTGCTGACACTTTTGAAGAATCCTAGCAACATAGTGGTATTCTTTTTATCTTACTTGAGAGGATTAAGTGAAGGTTCTCCACATTTTCACATGTATCTAAGTCTTGGTCAGTCTTGGTCGATCGATTTACCAAGTTAACCATGCTAAATCATGTGGATGTAAACTTGACCGATCAACTTACGTAGTTAACCATGCTAAGATGTGACATCCTCATGACCAAATGTATTGATTCAACTATCTCTTAGACAACTGTGTCTTAGCGTTGATTGATTGACGACTTAACTAGTTAGCCACTAAATCAAACTATGTAAGAGAATACGATAATATAACACCGATAAAACCAATCATTTGATTCAACTATCTATGAATGAATGATCTTTTCTTTAACAAAAAAAAGATCACCTGACTTCATAAATGTGATTTATAACTTTGCTTCCCCTGTGATTTTATCCAGTGAATCAAGGTTTAGTTACTCTTGCATTTTTCGGCGTTGGAGTGAATTTGGTGTTGTTCCTAACAAGGGTGCTGCAACAAAACAATGCTGAAGCTGCTAATAATGTGAGCATATGGACTGGCACTGTCTATATCTTCTCTCTTCTTGGTGCTTTTCTTAGTGACTCTTACTGGGGAAGATTCAAAAGTTGTGCCATTTTTCAAGTCATCTATGTAACCGTAAGTATCCGTTACTACTTGCCATCTTATATCTGCAACTAACACACAATATAAGCGTAACTAAGTCGACTCAGAGTTTAACTGCACTAAGTATTCATTCCCTTTGTTCTATTTTATATGACAGTAATCAAGTCAACGCAAAGTTTTTGATGATTCTAATTTGATCTGCGTACTCTGGACCCCACTTATGAAACTATATTGGATATGTTGTTGTTCTATTATGAAAGAAAACGTTGAGATAATCGTTGAAAAGTTAAGTTTGTTTTAGAGAACATCACATCAGAATTCAGTGATGTTGAATTCTTGGAAGTCATGAAAATTATATAGAAACAGAATTGTGTCGAACATCTAGCACTTTCTTATAATTCTGAAACTAGTAATTGATGCAACAATTACTTGTTAACAGGGATTAGTACTATTATCACTGACGACACAACGTTACTTGCTCAACCCGAAAGGTTGTGGGGATCGGACAACCCTATGTGGAGAGCATTCAAACATGGAGATTAGTCTATTCTACATTTCTGTGTACATGATTGCTCTAGGATACGGAGGCTATCAACCTAACATTGCTACCTTTGGAGCTGATCAGTTCGATGCACGTGATCCTAGGGAGAAACAATCGAAACAGGCCTTCTTCAGCTACTTCTACCTGGCCCTGAACCTTGGTTCACTTTTCTCTAACACTGTGTTAGATTACTTTGAGGACGAGGGTATGTGGGCTCTTGGTTTCTGGGCATCTGCTGCGTCTGCCTTTGCTGGATTGATGCTCTTTCTTGGAGGCACCGCAAAGTATAGGCACTTCAGGTCTAGTGGTAATCCTATAGTCAGGTTTTCTCAGGTTATAGTTGCTGCATCGAAGAAATGGAGTGTAGAGACGCCAAAGGATGAAGACATGTTATATGAAGGCGATGACGAGAGCTCCCAAAATGCTGGTAGAGAAATGCTCCATACTCACGGTTTCAAGTGAGTAGCAAAACACTAATGTTCAAAGAACTTGTGGCTGTGTATTTTACCCATTCTAATTAATCGTTGCTAAAACGCAGATTCTTGGATAGAGCGGCCCTGATCACATCCAAAGAACATGACAATGATCAGAAGCAGAGCAGTCGCAACCCATGGCGCCTCTGCCCTATTTCACAAGTTGAAGAGGTTAAGTGCATTTTGAGGCTATTGCCAATTTGGCTATGTACTATAGTTTATTCTGTCGTATTCACTCAGATGGCATCAATCTTCGTTGAGCAAGGTGATGCTATGAAAACCACAATCGGAAACTTCAGGATTCCTGCTGCGAGTATGTCAAGTTTTGACATCATGAGTGTAGCAGTTGTAATATTCCTGTATCGCCAAGTCCTTGATCCTGTAGTCAAAAGGATTAAGAAGATCAAGGGCGAGGGTCAAGGGATAACTCAACTTCAACGGATGGGCATTGGACTTGTCATAGCTGTGATGGCAATGCTTTCAGCAGCCATTGTGGAGTGCTACAGGCTCAAGTACGCCAAGAAAGACTGCACACACTGTGAAGGCTCAAGCTCTCTGTCTATCTTTTGGCAGGTTCCTCAATACTCATTGATAGGAGCTTCGGAAGTGTTCATGTACGTAGGACAGCTAGAGTTTTTCAACGAACAAGCACCGGATGGTCTCAAAAGCTTCGGAAGTGCACTGTGCATGACATCGATATCATTAGGAAACTATGTGAGCAGTTTACTCGTGAGCATAGTGATGAAAATCTCTACAACCGATAACATGTCTGGATGGATACCAGGAAACCTCAATGAGGGTCACTTAGACAGGTTTTACTTTCTCTTAGCTGGATTGACAATCTTAGATATAGTTGCTTTCATAGCCTGTGCCAAGTGGTACAAGGGTATAAAGCATGGTGGTGAAATGATCCAAAAAGTAAAGGAAGAAGAAAAATGTGAAGTTTAATGTACTTTTAAGGCTTATTTTGCCAGACTAAATAAATAAGGGAAGAACTGTATCTGCTCAACTTCTGTACAGATTTTTATTTTTTAATACAAGTTTGACCTCTATCAAATATCAATTCCAAACACCCTAACTCTACTGGTTTTTCTGTTGGTGTCTTTGTTGGGTCTGTCATATTAGTTTCTAGAATTCACAAGCATCTGTAAGTTCATTTGGTTGAAGCCACCAACGGCTTTGACACATGGCACACAGACATTGATCTACGTGTAATTGTTTTCTGATTTCTGATACACCCATGACATATCCAATTGGAATTGTGACGATAAATTTTAAAATGATCCTAGACAAAGTTATCAAATCTTAAGCTTCTATTCTCAGATTTAATAGAAAGTCCATACAAAAATGATACAAACAATGCCAAAACAGATACATCTGTATCTAAAAATTGTTAATTTCATCAAATGCAGAACTGTATCCTAGATGCCTACCACTCAACATGATTCGACCAAAGAATACACATATCAGCTTTGGACCTTACGGACTTGTATGTGATGAGTAGAATGCCTACGCCAGATAGGTTGTGCTCCACTTTGGACAAGAGTGACATATTGCCCATCATTCACCAAGCTTTTGTTCTACAGGAACGAAACAAAAGAATTATCCATGTGTACATGGAGCACCCTTAAATCTCAAATGCAGAGGGGAAAACACATTATAAAGACTGGAGAGCATCACTTACCAATAAAAGCTTGATAGCTCGGGAAAAGGTCTCCTCTGCATCTTCTGAAAACTCCATATATATAGGCACGACACCATGATATAGAGCAAGACGCTGCTTCACCCTTTCACTGGCACAAAAGATAAAATTCATGTCCTATGTCAGTAAATACATACATAAACATATATAGATAGATAGAGAGATAAAGAGAAATGAAGAGGTCACTGCTAGAGTTGCATTATTAGCCCATTAAAACATCACCGTTCAACCCCCCCAAGTTTGCCTTGGTCATTGATTCGCCAATTTATTAACTCAGCCCATTTTGATCCGCTCAAATTTAGTCGAACCTGCCATTTGATACCCCCTGGCCACTGCCAACTAAGTTTTAACATTTTATTCAACAGCTCATAATAGAGCTACATTATTCTTTATATAGCGTGAAAGAATTTAACACTTGAAAATACAAGCACACTCAAGGTAGATTTAATCAATAAGATCAAAAGATTGTCCAGAAAATACTTAAAAACCAATAAACATCCCAAAGACGAGTCTCAAAATTTAAGTATTGAAAACTGCCTCGACTATAAAAGAGAGTGAAAATGATTCGAACAAGCTTGAACTACAATAATGTTAATGATCTCAATGAAATATATCATGACACAATATGAATAAACTAATAGTTACTTTTTTAAGGAACTTACTTGTTTGTGAAAGCAAAAATTGTTGATGAAGGCCGATTATGACTTAAAATTATTGCCATGGACCCGGTTCTTGTGAAGACAATGATGGGAGTGCTAAGGGTATTAGCCATTGTGGAAGAGTGGAAGGCAAACATTTCACCCATATGGCTCTGCAAAATATATCAAATAGAATAAGCATTATGTGTAACAATAAAAGTTGAACGAGATTACCTGGTTGGATAATAGGGGACATAAAAACAGATAAAAGATCCTTATAAAAACATGCAACTCTTTTTTAGAGGAGGGTAATTGAAAATGGAAAATTTACAGACTACAAAACATAATTCATACTGCACATATACCTTAAGGGCAGCAGGTTGACTTGAAGAACTAGTGCTATTTTGTAGGCTTGACTCGGTCCTTAATGCCACAACATGCATCACGTGAACTGCCTTCAGCGGGTACCTATGCATTTATGAAAATAGACAGTTAATTATTTACGAATCATCTAGTCCAGGTTACTGAATAACACACAATATAGCGAAGAAAAAACACAAAATAAAGAGAAACGATTTAATTTGAATAGTTTCTGTCTAGAACAACACTTACTTCCCGTGAGCGGTTTCTCCTGAAAGCATTACAGCATCAGCGCCTTCACGAACTGCAATAGAAATGTCTGAGACTTCAGCCCTAGTTGGGGTTGGGTGATCTATCATGCTTTCAAGCATGTTTGTGGCTACTATTACAGGTTTTTGCATGCTCCGGCACCTTCTAATAATGTCTTCCTGTGGATACATGTAATAGCAGTTTCACAGTTCTGACTAGGTTCCTAAATAAAGATAAGAAAGGGATCGGGGAGGAAGGATTTCCTCCAAGAAAAAAGATCATTTACAGTAGCCAGGAGAAATGCAGTTCAGCTGTAATGGTGTTTCAGTAAGTCTGAGCTTCTGGCACTTATATAGTGTTAAATACAGAGAAATTAATTATGCTAAATTAATAGAAACTATGGCCTCCTAAAACTAGTAAATGTTTTGCTATTGTTTCTTCCAATTACATCAGGAGTAAGAACAATCATTCCCTTGCGACAAAAAATTCATGAAAACCAACTAATCTTTTACAAGAGTATGATAATAACACACAACATTCAGTTTGGAAAAGAGGTGTAAATGCAGTTTTGAAAGTAAACCCCGCTGAATGAAAGAAGAGAAAAAGAGTATTGGAGAACAATAGTTCTATTCTTGCAATGGGGTTTGGTGCTGCAGAGGCACCAGGGGTTAAAAGGCTGAATGAACAGGACAGATTTGTTTCGACGGGCACCACCACTCTGTTTATTGGAAAAAACAGGTAGACAAACTGACATGGAGAAATAGTTCAAAGGTAACCGGAAACTCCATAGCTCAGCAGGCTAAATAACATACAGATTTTTCTTAAGTGTCATTGCTGCATTTTTCCTTCTGAATTACTAGGTGCATTTGATTGCAAATCTATGCAATTGAGTGATATTACGAAACATTCTTATTCAGACTTCAGTTGCCATGGAAATATATCTAATTGTAAACAATGGCGGAGACAGAATTTTTATTTAGGGGTTTCAAAATATAAAGTAAAAAAACTATGTGAACACAACCTCAAACAATTTTAACAATTCCTTAACCACTACACTAAACCTTCAGCTTGTGTTAAGTGTCAACAGTTGTATATATACCTATTACTCTAAATATTGACCTCTATATACGATGTAATTTTCGACAAAGGGGTATCGCTTGACACCCCTCGGACAAGGGTGGCTCCGGCCCTGATTGTAAACCTATGGGTATACATGCTAGTTAACTTGCGATGGGATTATAGCAACATAAACTTTGTCAAAATCAACAATATATCCAATGATTACTTGCCGCCCTTATATAATTTTGTTATATTTTGCTCACCATGTTGACCAAAGACAAAGATTTAACCAAGATGATGTGATCCGTGAACATTAGTCTTCTTTAGCAAGAGATAGTATTATAATATCTTTCCATCTCTGCACTTGATAACAGCTATTAAAAGACTCATGAAATGAAGCTGTATGCATCAACATTGAGATTACCTGAAGCAGTGGGACTTCCTCAATTGGAAGCTCAGCTCCAAGATCACCACGGGCCACCATTGCCTATCAACAGTTGCATAACTTAGAAAGATGTCCAAAATGATGTTTAAAAAATTGTTGTTCTCATTTGAGAAATCAAATCGATGTAGTAAGAGTAACGTTCACTTAGATTTGCGGCTTGATCTGCTAAATAAAACAACTGAAACTTCTCCAGTATACTTGTCAATCAAAAGCTTTGAGACACAACCCATTAATAAATCAGGCTTCAGAGAAAGCAACTAGAACAACACAAGAAGTTTGACCAGCCTTTCTTCATAAGTCTACAACTATGCTTCTATAGAAAAATTTTCTACTTATATTTAAAATTTCTACTGCAGCCAGAAGTACTTCCAAAACACATAAACTAAGTAAGGCAAATTAGAGATCACATGTCGCTGGTCAAAGTCCTAGGGAGTTTCCAGGAAACACATATCGGGATCCGCAGAAAGCCTTACAGCCAAGATATCGCCTAGATGTTGAAAATGCTATGGGAGAAGGAATTGCCGCAGAGTAGGGCTTCTTGCAGTCATCAAATGCCAAACTAGTTTGTTTTTTTAAAAAAAAAAAAAAGGGGGGGATGTTGAAGTTTTTGGAAGCTAGTAGGCACTTGTTTCCTGTTCTTGCTTCTGCTTCCATCCAAATGAAGCTCGACATGATATTTTTATATATTGTGTATCACAAAACAAAGCAGTCCTTTTCTTGTCATGCACGGTCTTCTGTCCTGATGGGATAACTAAGGAAGAAAAGATTAAAAGGCTCAAAAAATTTAGCATGCAACTCAATCCGATATTGACTTTCCTTTTTTTATTTACACTACTATAGAAAGTTGATTACCATGGAATGACTATTGCACACCCTACCATGGAGTGACTATGGCTTACCATACCTTTAGAATCCATTTACATTTTCACTGCATCATCCTTCAATCGGTAAATAGAAATAATACAATAGTAAAACTGCTACCATTTTCGTTACGGAGCCTTACCCTACACACCCAGTCACACAGTGATATAAGAAAAATAGCATGAATACTCAAGTAAATTAATTAGGTAACATTTTCAACACACTGAACTAACCCCGTCAGATGCAGTTAAGATCGAGTGGAGATTTGGGATGGAGTCTGCACTTTCAATCTTTACAATAACATGAATATCTGCATTACAACCTGCAAAGTAGCTCTTCCAAGTTTAGTAAAAAAAACAAAAGAGGAGAAATGCAACTATGAAAATGTTTGACAAGGTTACATCCTTATAAATAATAGATAGGAGATCCTTATCCCCACCCCAAAAAACATAATAGGTAGTAGAAACTTTACTTTTAAGGTAATCTTTCAATTCATGGACCACATTTGCATCCTTCACAAAGGAAACAGCATAGAAGTCAACTTGATTGTCCACACCAAACTTAATATCGTCCCAGTCTTTCTCTGTATAAGATACAAGAAAAGATCAAGCTAAAGCGTTTCCTTAAAAGAAAAAATGAGTACGTAAAATACTGTAGGGAGGTGGGATTCCAGAAACTGAAACAAACCTGTTATTGAAGGTAGGGTGGCACTTTTTCCTCTTACATTTAGATGCCGTCTTGATTTCAGTTCTCCACCATCAATAACTTCACATTTCACTACATCACTGGTTTTTGACTTCACAACTAATGACATCATCCCACCTGGATGAACAAGAGCAGGTATTTGAGATTACGGGACAAAAAGTTCATTTTTCCCAAGAGAAAAAAATAGCAAGTCTGGATTCAAAGAGCACTCTTCTCATTATTGAATTTTTTGCCAGAGATGCAACCACATTCCAAAATAATCACAAAATGATTTTTCAACTCGCAAGAACAATTCACAATTAGATAATACGATTACACTGATGTGTGCTCTAGTTAATCAATAAACCAAGAAAAACATAATTACATAATACAATTCCAGTATTTCACTGTAACTGCTAGATGAGACAAGCGACTCCAATGTTCACCCCAAAGGCATTTTTTAAGTCTCTCGCACTGAAGCAAGTCCCAGATTTGTCCTTTTGAAAGATTGTTTGAGCTTAGGTAACATTTTAGCGACAAGCCTCGTGCTTTCACCTCAAAGGCATTTTTTAAGTCTCAAATCGAAGCAAGTCTCAGATTTTTCTTTTTTAAACATTATTTGTGCTTTAGCAACGCTTTAGGTTAGCTAATAGTGTTTATCAAGAAAAAATGAAATAGACAATTAAATTACCGTCAACGAGTAGTATGTCTCCCACCTCCACATCATTTATGAAATCGTCATAATTTACACTAACAGTGTCTTCTGTGCTGACTCCTCTTTTAATGGTAAAGTTGAATTCTTGACCCTCCTTAAGGAGAATTGGTTGTGGAACATCTCCACTTCTCACCTCAGGTCCCTGCAAGATATAACATAGAGACAACAAAAGAATATAACAGGAAGGAGCTCGTCAGCGTAGTGTGTAATTTTCCTAGAATTTATACATCATCTTAAAACATTAGATAAACAAGTTACTTTAAACATCGCACTTGGGAAGTGAAGACTATGGTGACAGATTTCACAGTCTCGTACTAGACCATAGGTCAAGCATGACAAAGTACACATGGTTGTGCACGTTGTAATTGGCAACTGGATAAATATCCACTATGCATAAACTTGTCTATAGAAACAACATGTGACATTAGCAATTCTTTATAACTGAAGGTGACTTGACTCCAAGCAACAGAAGATGGATCTCAATTTTCATTTCCTTTTGTTTGATAGCTCAGTTCCAACACGACTTTCATATCAGTTGGAAAAAACAAAATTAAATTGCCTCACCCATGTGCAAACTTGTGAATCCAAAACCAAATGAACAGAAAAGCAGCTTTTATCATCTAGTCATCCTAGGCTTAATTTATAAGAGAAAGGAGTACAAGTCTTTGTTTGGTATATTGTTTTGTCCTTCATCTTGATTACTATTCCACCACCAACCCTTCTTATGTTGTTAGCAAAATCGAGATAGTGAAATTCTTTGTGCATCTCAATGGGTTCAAAAGCCACTGAAGCTACATGTATTTTCTTATGATATATTATTGACACACCATAAAGTAGTAAGAGGCAGAACAACTGAATACCGAAAAAATTGCCGCACTCGAATAACCCACTCCAATTGAAAAAAATATTAAACCTATGCCATTTGTGATTCTACCTTTTTTCCATTATAGCAATGATGTAAGAGCTAACTTGTGAGCACCTCGATTGTTCTGCCAGGTGCCTGTTACTTCTCTACAACATAGGTATCACGTATTGGGCAACTCTTCCTAACAAAGCTTGGGCAGATGAGAAAAATCGCCTAGTTTTTTATGACTCCGTTGAGATTTAAACCTTGGTTTTCAAGGCTTACACCCACTTCATCAACCACTAGGTCACACCTAGGTTGCTTGGACTATGCAATCATATATTAAACGACACTAACAGTTGCAGCTATGTCCAGGAGGTCAATACTAACGAGAGTCCAACAGCTACACTAGTTCATTAGGTATAACGTACTTCGGTCAGCTTTAAAGGCCTAAACTAACCCAGTCGCTTTTTTAGCAGCCCTGTGGATCCAAAGCAAAATGGAATGGTCAGGAAGGGAAGGAAGCAAGCAATTTGGACAGAATATTGAGCTTGAAAGAATAAGGTACGTAGAGAGTGAACCAAGGTTCATAGGTGGACCAAAGTCGAAAGCAAAGCAGTTGGTTAGATGTAGATGAAGCCAAAGTATAGTTATAATAAGCATTACCTTAGTGTCCAACATTATTGCTATAACCTTGTTCTCAAACTGAGCATTGTATTCTTTAACGAGGTCAATTGTTTTCTGGTGTGATGCATGGTCTCCGTGTGACATATTCAGACGGGCCACGTTCATTCCAGCTTCTGCCAATTTCCAGATCATCTCCTTTGAGCTTGTAGAGGGACCAATTGTGCAAACTATCTTGGTTTTTCTTGGAGAGTTCAGATACACACTTTCTTGTCCCAGACTGTAAGTACTGGACTGAACCACACAAGGAAGAAAGTTACCACAAATTGCTTTTCAGAAAAAAGGACTCATTAGAATGTTCAAAGACCGCGCTGTTACAGAAAACAAATGTTGAAAAGGGAGGATTTTGATAGCGAAAAACAGTACATCAATATAAGTTTCCATTTGCTCAAGGTAGAAACAATCTATTAAATGTGAAAACTTTTTAATAGGCATATGCAAAGCATCAGATGCACTAAACTCTTTACTAGAAGGAGGCAGTTTGAATTTCTTTTATCTCGTTCTCATATGTTCCTCTTTTTGCCCTTCTCTGACATATCTTAAAAATATAGACCATGAAGCAACATGGTTTGCAATTCCTTCGATAAAATTCAGTATCAAAAATTCATATGGAATCTTCTCTGTAACCCTGCTTTTGAAAATACTACTATGAGGAACACAAGTCAAAAAAATCAAAATCAGTAGCCCCACAAAGCAACGCTCACATGTACACAGTACATAAGACAAATTTATGACACCACTGCACTTGATTGCTACAAGATAAATCACAAACATAGGACCAATGATAGATGAATGAAAGTCAAGTGCAATAAATAGGCTAACAGAGTACACTTAAATGAGCATCAAACTTTTTAATTGATCTAGCCGGGAAGCGCTTCATGCATGTTTTAGTGACACTTTCTCTATGCAAAACTCAAACTCTAATAAATCCCGGCATAAAAACCAGAGGTCATTAATAAATCTTCAATAAGGAGCTGAATAACAAGTACATTAATAAACAGAAACAGAACATTAACAGGTATTTATGCACAGTCGAGATTCAAACTTTTATAAAAATTTATACTATATTTGAAAACTATATATAAAAGGCAAAAAAATAAGTGTGTTTGGGAAAAGGAAGCTGGATTGACTTACAGTAACAGGTAGGTGGAAATTATAATCATCATCATAATTGGCATGAACATTGTTATTACCGCTACGAATATGGTCAGGTGATTTAACAGCCACGATTTGATTCAAACCGTTCACTCGTTTCCGATGGAATCGGGAAGAATCGGCGAAGAACAAATCACCGATGTTCTTCGCCGATGAAAGCCGATCCACCGTCGTGGCCGATTTAGCCGCTGCTGCGTGTATTCCCCCCGTAGGCAGATTCAGTGTCGCCATTGAATAAAAAAGAAGCAGCAACAAAATATAGGTAGAGTTTTGTTGAGGTAGAGTTATGGAGAAACGAGAAGAAGAGAAGAAAATGGCGGAAGTATTTTTCTGTGTTGTGTAGTGAATGAGGGAAAAGCCGAGAAGTGAGAGAGCGGCTCAGAGGAAATAGAGACAGTTGTGACGAGAATTCATTCAGTTCCTATTTTCTGCCCTACTTAACTGTGACTCGTCCCTACATCTTTCACGCACCGCACGTTTGCTTCACACTTATAATGGACTCCAATTTTGCTCATTTCCTCGATTTATTCCATCGATTTAATCGTGAACATTTTTTCAAAAATAAATATATATTTTTAAATTTGGAAATAGTCAATTTATATTTTAAACGTAAAAAGTCAAGTTGCGTACATCCGACCCCCCTTATCCCGTAATGGATGAGAGCCTTGAGACAATGGAATAAATATATAGTTATTGCAAATATATGTTTTTAAAGTTTATCTTTTACACAATTTCAATTTCATAATTCATTTGATGAATAAGTTGTATCATTGTAGCTGCATTTGGACTATGACAACTTGAGCAACTAAAATATTAATGCTGAGAAATTTATACATATTTTGAAAAAAATACTTGATGAAATTTGCACAGATCAAAGAGGTACTTTATTATAACATTCATATTAGTTGATGTGTATTAATGAAGTGGAGAAATAAATAATTTTGATTTTGTTTTCTGATTTTTTTAGTAAGGCTTTTAATTTTTTAATTAAAATTTTAAAGAGTGTATTTTTTTGTTTAATGTATTTTTTTGTTTAATTTAGAATTTTAGAAGAAAAAAAAACACCCCAAAAATAGTTTGTTAGGTGTAGCAGACCTAATAGATCGATGTAAACGAGAAGTGTACTTGAAGAGTAGGTCCCCAATTATAATAAATTAATACCTTTTTGTAGTACCACATATTATGGTCGCCGTCTTATTTTATGTAATGTTATATATATTTTTGTAAATATTTTAAAATTTATAATTTA
>JAOTQR010000100.1:19615629-19628586 GCA_025774065.1 Solanum ossicruentum
TCCCCTCTCCTAGGCAGTTTCCCCTATGCTTCAACCCCGGGCCCCCCCCCCCCCCCCCCTTCCAATCCCCTTTTTAAGATCCTCTTGTCTGAAAGTGCTGTATAGGTTCAGGACTGTTTAATATGTCTTGCAAATGACTAGCAGTCTCAGAAAGTTCTTTTCTATAAAGTAGGTGGTATTTCTGTGTCCAATCTTAGCCTCATAGTTAGTAAATTGTTACAAAAAAATTTTTGGGACAAGTAATGTAATTCATAAACAAAGTACCGAGAAGATACTGTAAATGTATGAATTCTATGGACCTAACTCCTTTATGTGATGCTAAATATTGGCTAAGACATCAAATAATTATTTTCCATGGGTCACTGATTGTGTTGTGACATGCATCTATCCACCCTTCTTATTTTTATTTGAATTAAGTTGAGGAACTTTGAAAACAGCCTCTCTACCTCCTCGAGGTAGTGGTAAGGTTTGCATACACTCTACCCTCCCCAGACGCTACATAGTGGGATTCCACTAGCTATGTTGTTGTTCTCTATGGGGATCATCATCCTAATTATTCTTTCAATTTGTTGCTTTCATCTCTTTTTTGAGCATCCAATAACAGAGGGAAAAACTCCATAGCAGATATGTTTGCATGCAAATGAAATGGTGTTATTATACTATATAAAGCATTAAACTATGCTTGTGTTTCTTCTTGCAGCATCGCTTGCAATGCTTCTTATTTTGTCCTCGAGTCATTATTTTGTTGTGTTGCAGGTTATGAACCTGATAGGTGATGTTAAAGGAAAAGTTGCAGTTATGGTGGATGACATGATTGACACAGCAGGTTAGTTGGACGCATTATTCAAATAATCATGTCCATCCTAAACCTGGAAAACAAAAATGGTTTATTAGTCTTCATTCTTCCTAGCACGGGCGCTAACTAAAGCAGTGAATAAAAACACACTGTGGTGATCTGTTGAGTATCCTCTATCACGAGTTGTTTGCCTTAAAATTTTTTTTTTTAATTTACTCCGGGTGTCCGAATCTCTTAGAACCCCGACTAATTCCGGGGGTGCACAGACCCTCGGCAAGGAGTTTCTCGAAAGTGCACCACGATCAATTCAGGTTTTACCCAGTCCGATGGCCCTCAGAAATTTTTTGCACCCAGTGGGCTTCGATCTTGAGACCTTGAAAGGGAGCAAACCCCAAGGCTCAAGTCTATTACCACCAGGCCAACCCCTGATGGTTTTTTTGTCTTTTATGTTTCATCTTTTTTCCGTTTCTGCATCTTCTTCAGTTTAATTTTGTCTCAACTAGAAGTTGCACTAGATGCACATGTGCAATGTGGAGTCCGATTTTGTTTGGCTTATATTCTTGCTATGAGGTCAGGATTGATATTATTTGTTAACTTGATGCTTATGGGCCTTAGGGACTATTGCCAAAGGCGCCGCACTATTGCATCAGGAGGGCGCACGTGAAGTTTATGCATGTTGTACTCATGCTGTTTTTAGGTAACATTTCTCATTTAATTGACACGCTATACTGCATTAAGAAAATGGATCCACTTCAGCACAATCTGTCTTGTGTGAAAATTGTTCTATTAAGCGTGTTGCTTGAATTGCCTTCATATTAACTTTTTGATATTCTTGTTTTGACAGCCCTCCTGCGATTGAGAGGTTGTCAAGTGGCCTTTTTCAAGAGGTCATCGTCACAAACACAATTCCTGCTATGGAGAAAAACAATTTCCCAGAGCTGACTGTTCTTTCAGTTGCAAATCTTCTTGGTGAAACAATTTGGCGAGTTCATGATGATTGTTCTGTGAGTAGCATTTTCCAGTAGGTAGGAGAGATAGTGGCAACCCCACAGGTTTCCGGAGCTCTCATTTAGCTTCTTTTTGCTGTTCCATCAGTTGACACCTCCATTGACATGCAGAGTGACAGATTTCTCTGTTTTTCTGCTCTTACTTTTTTTTTTCATTGTAGCCAAATTACAATAAGTCCTACATTTCTGGATTATTTTGTTCTTAAGTTAGTCGAAAGGATAGGATGATGGTAGACTATGTGCTTATTTTCAGTTAGGATTGATTCATGCTCTGAAATCTGATGAACATGACGCCATAGTATTAATCCTGAAAGTGTTGCTGTGACATTGTTCCTCGTCTTTGCCAAAGTTCTATATGAAGCTCCTGTCCGAGCTTCAGGCAGGTAGATATGAAACTCCTGACGGAGCTTCAGTTCTTGCCCGAATTTTGACCTTGCCATACCTATGGAGCTTTGTTTTATTATGGCATTTATTTATTTCATGTAGAAACTGGTCCAGTGATACCTACTGGGAGGAGGACAGACAAGTTGATTGGAATATTATGGTGCCTGAATATTTGTTCAGAACTTGTTATTTTGACATTGCATACAACCATCCTCTATATAAAGGACAGTTTTTATAGCCAATTTTTCATGTTATGTTATATCAAATGTTCTATGTAACTACATTTTTCTATAACAATCAGGAAAAAAAAAAACAGACAACAATGTTTATATTAAAAGAGGTCAAAAAATACGCCTTTGGCATAATACCTAAATGGACATTCAAATTTGACCTCAGTTGATAAAATAAATACTCCAACTTTGGTATGCACAACTATTTCAATTGAACACTTCAACTTATAAAATGATATAAACAACTCTAAAATTTATGTGTCACATCAGCATCGACTGTCCATGAAACATTGTGGGAATGAGTAAACATTGTGGGAACGAGTTAGAGTGTTTAGCTGCCAGTTGAGATCAAATTAAAGTTCTAGATGTGCGCTCTCAAAGTTAGAGTATTTACTTACCAGTTGAGGTCAAGTTTGAATGTCTATGATCAAGCCAGTCTTTCATGAGTTAACAAAAATTGAAGGGAATGCAATTAGTAATTTTATTCAATTGACCTTGTTAAGTTAATCAAGTTACAAACATAACCCAACACTTACTCTTAATGTAAACTACCTAGACATATTTTAACTAAAATATACAGTTGTTCCCTTCTTTTCAATGGGAAAATGTAAACAAACAAAGAAATAATAACAAGAGAAATGAGGGGGAAAAAAATCATTATATGAACTATATTCACACTATGGGATACAAACCTATCAAAAAATACATTATAGGATGTACCAGATCAAAATCAAATACAAGGGAAAACTCACTAAAACTTTGTACAAAACATCAAACACATTTTCTTGTAGCCAGTTCTAGTATATGATATGTTCATTGTTTTTTCTAGCTCTTTTCGTCCCGAGTTGAACTCACCTAATGTCAGTTATCTGCAGAATTTTCAAGTTTTACTCTCCAATTTCTAGCAGAATTTCAGGATGTATTGCAGCACTTTTAACATTGAGAACTCTCTGTAGCTTTCTGTGGTCAAATATTTCCACTTCTACTGAGAACATTGAGCTTACAGGCCTGTGATCTGATAGTCTTAATTCTGCGCGCTTGTAAAATAGCTGTTTTATACCTTTTCCCAACCAGAGTATACGATCACACCTGCATAAACGTGAAGGAAAACTCAAACTAAATTTATGTCATGCTTCTCGCGATTCTTCTTGACTGCAAAACTTGTGACTTACCATGCTGGTGATCTCTTCTTTTCCCCTTCTCTCGGATTTTCTCCATTGTATCTATCACTGTTGAATTCATACTTGTAAGTTGGTGCAAAGTTAATCAACCCTTCCTTCCAACCAGCAAAAACATGTCCTTTTCGAAGTTCTTTGTGTAACTGCTCATGAGATGCAACACTATTTAGCTTAGTTTTCCGAGGAACTTATGCATAAAACGGAAACTTGAGAGAGATTTTAGTTTTGACTCACTTGATCACTGTTGAGAAGTTTATCCCATTGCTTATTGGCAACAAGCTTCCGCACCTCAGCATCCGCCATACTGATTCGATAATTTAAGTCTCCAAACCAGAATATCTGACTGTAGATATTAAAGTAAAGTTGTATATATTGTTAGTATTTGACTGGGCTATCACCATGCTTCCGAAAAGAAACAGCTGGAGTACTTACTCATGAGATGGAATTGTTTGTGGTTCATCTGTATCTGTGTCGAATATGGGTGAGAAATGAGTACGTCTCAAGATTTCGTTAACATCAGAGTTACGCCTTTGCTCTGCCCCATCCTTTTGTCCGGATGACAAATGTGAACAAACAAAGCATAGCCGCGACTGGAAAATAGACATGCTCACAGAAACAGATCCCTGTAATAGCACCACTAATAGGTCAGTTCTTAGTGTTCTAACTGACTTATGGAAGAGCCCGATTGCCTTAGCTGATAAGCAATCGAGTATTGAAAAGGATCTACCTAAGTTGATTGTCCTATGCAACTTGAACAATAAACACATACTGAAAGAAGAAGCATTACCTTATTGCCCATGTACCCCATAAGTCCAATTCCGACAGCAGACACTTGCAAGTTGTTTATATGCCTCCTCAATCTTCGACGTACCCAAACTGATACATATATACCAACCATCTGCTTGCTGACAATACGTACGTACATTGGACGAGACTTCACTGCATGATTTAGAAGTAAACTCTCTTCTTTGACCTCTGGAAATTCTTCAAACAAATCATTTTCCTCATCACAAAATTGATCAGAGCCATCCGAAAGAGCATCAAGAACTACAGGTTCTTCTTTTTGATCCATCAACATCAATCCTAAGTTTCCTGAGCTTTGGTTCACCCTTTTTAACCCTCTACCATCTAATCCTGTAGTGTCAAAAACAAGAGGATTGTCTATGATACCAAAACCAACTCTCGCAGTACTACTGAAAACTCTCCTCAACTTCGAATTGGAAGAAAGAACTTGAGATGTCGCATCCAGTGGACGTTCAGGCCAATCCAATCGACTGTCACAATCAATGCCATATATCCTCTTTAACTGGAGGTTCTTTCCCAGGCTGACAGTATTATTCTCGAAAATCAAAGCTGTGTCGAGTGATGCTTCCTCTACCATTCTATCCAGTTCAGGAGCATCAACCACATCCGCAATTATGTCATCAGCAGAAGAAGTCCTTAAAACTGGCGAGGGCGGAGCACTATAACTCTTGAGCATAGTTTCAGGTTCCTCCGTCCTGTTTAATGTTCTTCGGATTATCGCCTCCCATTTCGGAACTGGCCTTCTATTTTCTGCTCCCAATACATTTCCAGCGTTCAGAGGGACCACCTCTTGGAATCTGTAAATAGCAGATACAAACTTTTCAGGTTGAACTCATTTATGTCATCCAGTTTTCAACAACCAACATGTTTCAGGTCATATACAACTACATCATATAAATTGGATGGATTCAGCAAATGGATCTCGAACCTAACTCAACCCCAAAATTGTCCAAGGTCATATAAAGAGACTATCCAATCCATAAGAGCCCGATGTGGGACTCTTCAACCCCCCACACACCCAAGACTGGACATCTGGAGCGTGGACAATTTTTAATAATGGCGCCTAACATTAGATAACAAGGGATATCATGTTAAGGAAATGAACGTTGGGCCTAACTAATTCCCAAAAGCTAGCTCAAAGACGTGCTGACTTCTCAAATTAGCTCAAAGGTGGGACTCTTCAACATGGATTTACTGCTTACACATATGCTAAGGCAAACAGGAAATCTGATACACAGTTCATTAGCAAGTGCCTAAAAGCATTTTGTGCATACCCAAGAATATAGATATCTGCTGGTTCTTGCGTACAAAGCCACTCATCAATCTCCATATCCTCATCTGGAAGTCTTCCTGCTACATTCCAAGTTCCGACAGTAACTCTGCAGAAAAATCAGGGCTTATGTAAATCTCTTAACTCTTCCAACCGGACTTCATGTCCGAAAAAAAGCAAACCACCATGTGATTGATTGTAAAGACAAACCTCACTTCCTTCGTGTTAATATACTGTGCTCTCAAAGTTTCTGATTTCCCTCTCCTGTGTCTCGGGGTATACTCAACCGAAGGTTTCCCTGACCAATCAAAGTTCAACTAGTTAATACTATCATAATAGAAATTCTAAATTAGTACAAATAGGACACAAACTTAATGATCGAACTGATGAGTCTCTGTTTAATATGGGTATAAGCAAAAACAGAACTCAGTACAGTCTCGTTTCCTTCCGACCACAAGGGTCTATTGTAGCAAAAACAGAACCTGAATATATGAAAAAGGGGTTGATGTATTCATTGAAATTTTCATTAGTACCTGTAGTTTGAGTCTGGCATTCACTTAGCTTCCCCGGTTTTCGATGTCCATGATCTTCAACCATACTTTCATCTTTAAGTGAGCAAGCTAGAAATTCACCAAGAAAACAACTAATCAATCCTAAAACAAACATCAACAACAATAACATACCAAGTGGAATCCCACAAGTGGACGACCTTACCACTACCTCAAATAGGTAGAGAGGTTGTTTCCGGGATTCTAGAACAAACATCAAGAAACAATTTTTCTTTCAAGTATATAACATAACTTCATGAAAATATGCATACCATCATCCTCACTCTCCGTTTCAGTGTCAACTTCATCTTCACTAAAATCATACACCTTAGGTGCAATATTCAGCCATTTCTTCATCACAATGGATGGCCAAAAGGCCTAAAAGAAAAACACCAAACCTCAGCTTACCATTTGATCAAATGACAAGTTTAACACTAGTACTATACACAAAACATGAAAACACACACCTGAGACGATCTCTTTCCCCTTCTTGCTTTCATTTGCATAACAAACAATCAAGAAAACAGAACCAAAAAGAAAAAGAAGAGTAAATCTTTCAAGATTGCAAGTGTTGGTGTAAGTTTAATATATAGTAATATGTATCTAAGGGGGCTAGAAAACAGGTTGTCAATTTGGTCAGACTTTCTAACATTAAGAAGATTCTTAGTAAGAACAAATGGAAAGGACAGAAAAACTATTGGCCAAAAGAAATTAACAGATATATGCTGTCCTCCAACTTGCATATCAAAAATCACCACTCCAAAAAAAAAAATTTAAAAATTCAGTGGTCCTGAAATTTGTCCTGTTAAAAAGAAAAAATTAATATTACTGTTGTATTTGTAGAGAGGGAGGAGTGGATGCAAAGTCGTAGACCTTAGCTTTATCTTAGAAGTGAGGTAAAGAGACTATTTCCGATTGATCAATGAAAGTAGAAAAGACAATAGGTAAACATAATTTTTAAAAAAAGGATAAAAGTTCAAGGAAGTCATTATCAAAACAACAATATTCCGAGCGTGATTTCACAAGTGGGATCTGGGTGAAATATACGTGGACCTTATCACTACTTCATAGAGATAGAAAGGTTATTTTTGGGAAACCCTCGTCTCAAGAACCAGTCCCATGAGCAGAAAATACTAGATATGGAGAAAAAGGGAAAGAATAGCAAAAGGACAAACGGCTAATAATAAAAGCAAATGATAGTATGTAAGTACGAAAAAGTAATACTAAAAAAATTAAAAAAAATAATAATTATAAGACGATAATAGCAATATAAGATAAAATCAACTATTCCTACTAATCTACTATATCACTAGATTAGATATCATTCTACATTTACTAATCCATTGACCTGTTATCCTAATACACGACCCTACTTCTTTCTGTCCAAGGAAGTCATTATAAATTAGAAGAAATCTCTTGAACTAAAAGTTGAGTAATACTTCTATGCCATTGACACCCAAAGTTAGGACAGATTTTATGTTCAATAAAATATTCCAAAATGCAAATCATCTGCTATAATCTTTATTGCATGGTTGTAAACTAAAAGACAAAAAAATAATAAAAAAATTCAAGAATGACACAGACCATATTAATGTGGAATATTTTAAAAAGATTAGGATCTAGTTTTAAGAAAAAGGTAATTATTCACTTGTTAAATTAATAGTTTATTAAAATTCACTGTTGAGTGATCAAGCTACAGGTATTGGCTCCTCACTGCACCTAGAGCTCAAATTTCTGTGACCAACCAATGATAATTAGGCCACCTACCCCTTCTTCCTCTCACTCATAATGACCCATTTCAAATCAGGTTCTGTGGGTTCAATATTATACGAAAATAGTTTCAAAAGTGAATTATCTTGAATTTTAACCTTATTTATCTAATGGATTAAACGCCAAGTTTAATATTGTTGAAACACAAAGTTTCACATTGATGATTAATGAGATGAGTGATGTCTTTATAAGATTTAGACAATCCTCCTCCCTTTAAGCTAGTTTTTCGAATGTGAGTTAGATCTAAAACCATTCTCCTCCTTTTGAGCTACCTAAATATTTCGAATGAATTTTCTATAAAATAGTAGCAAATATCTTCCATCTCAAATCTTAAAATTATGAGTTTGAATCATTAATAACATAAAAAGGTAGAAATTTTTTAAACAATGACAAGGCCAAAAAGTTTATTGAGTGTCAAAATATTAAAAAAAATAAACATACCTAAAAATAAAATTAAAAAGTTAATATATGACACGTATGCATAAAATTAAAGTTTTAACCTCACTAAACAATATAATTTTTTAGCAAAGGAATGTTAAAAGATGTGTCATTCGACACTCCTTGACCTAAGAGGGCTCCACCACTACTCTAACTAGGGGTTAAAAAAGAAAAAGAAAAAAACTGAACAATTTGCATTTAACTAAAAAATACAAACATGAAAAAAAGAAAAAAAGCAAAATGGATACGGATTTTTATGTGCTGGATTCGAAATCGAGATCTATAGTTTCCTATCGATCAAGTCACTTATAAAATGTTAATGGCTATTTTCATTTAATAAGAAAAGGGAGAGACAAAGCTTAATTCGTGAGCTTTATAATTAGTTGATATCTCAAAAGAAAATCTTATCATGTTGGTGTACACCTAATTTCACATATGAGCTAGTCACTAACTAGTGGACAATCAAACTATCGATCAGAGAAATTTTTATTCGTCCTATCACAATTCTCGATAATTATACACATATAACTTGATTACACTCGTAGTGAACCCAACCCCCTCTACTTTCTACATTGCCTTTGCCTCAATATTAGCCTTAACCACATCATCTTAACCACATCATCTTTTCTTTCTTCTAAAATAATCAATTGTTTTTAAGTCAATTAACTAAGTTAAGATGTAGTAAGTTATAACGAACAAAACCTAAAACATGTAATTAAATAAATGCAACTTGTAAAGAAAAGACACCGCACATAAATAAAAATTCCAAAGACCCCACTACCGAAATAAATCTAATTACCATCTTATTAAAAGGAAAAATAAAATTAATAATAAAATTTTCAGACTCAAAATAATATTAAAAAGATTAAGTCAATGAGTCATTATTAATTTAAAAAGCTAGCGTTTACATTGAATTAAACAGTTGTAAAGTTATAGGCTGGACGGTATATGATATTAATACTACAAATTAACATAACAATATACAAGTTACATAAATATAGATTAAAAAAAAATTGCCATATGATGGATAGTAACTATCTAATCACACTCCATGACCAAAGGGATCAAATTTACAAGCTATAAATCATGAATCAAGTTGTGGATCAACATGAAAGAAATTGAATCGGATCACTCAGGTAGATCAATTCGAAATTCTTTAAATAATATATATATATATATATATATATATATATAAAATAAATAAAAGAAAAAAGACACAACCATTCAGATTGTTTCCTTCTCTTCTTCTCTCTCAAATTCTAGAAAAGCTCCTTTTGAAGATTTTTTCTTCAAATAACGAATAAATTTCTGTAACGGGTATGTGTTTATAGACATTAACTAATTTGGTGTAGCTCGTGTTTCATAAACATTTCATTGCACTATTAGACTAGTGAAACAAATTCAATGATCCTGCAAATTTAATATTTGATTAGATTCTTTACAACAAAGTTATAAATTCAAGTATGTCTACGAGTGTGGTTTAGTAGTCACGAAGTAAATAAAAATTGTGGATTACCAAGGTTTATATTTTAGCTAAAAAATGAAACAATACCTAGCTTTTTTCGGACTCTAATTAGTTTTATTAATAAGGTTAAAGTCGTTTGATTGGAACAAGTTAGCCTAGAATTAATTGAAAATAAAATAATGGCAAAATAATTTTTTGAATATACGGGGTTAATATAAAATACATTCTTGGTTCAAATTGGATAAAATTAGGATCTTTTTTGTTTCTAATTTTAACATTGCTTTTTTTTTTTTACCAACTTTGAGAAAAGAGGTTTTATAAGAAAATTTTTCCAAGTGAAACTGAAAAAGGAGTTTGACCTTATTTTTTGGTTGACAATATTTAGCCATTCACATGTATGTCAAAGTAACATATATTTTTTTGATAATGGACATATTTCGAAAAAAAATAATTAGAATTCGATTTTATCTTATACGCTCTAAAAACCTTCACAAACTCATTTTGATCCAATAAGTCCATCATAGGTGACCTAATGGCCGTCTCCTAATTATAAGATCAACATGCGAAGAAGAAATGAATTCTAACACTTGAAATGACTCAAGAAACCTGTTTTAGTGATCGTATGAGAAAATGTTGTTTATTAAAGTAAATTTGAAAGTTCTGGTATCCACATATTCCAAGTGGACTTTAGGTAGACTTCATACAAAGAATGCTACTGGTTGGAGAATCGGTAAAAATATAATTGCTAAGTTTTATATCAGCGAATAAATCAAAAGGGAAAAGGAGAACTTGCTCGCTAGCTCAATAGGCTAGAATTTATAATTTAATATCCATATCTTAATAATTAATCATCATGGATCATTCGGAAACAGTCATGTTATGCTTTTAAACATAGGGATCAGACTGCATACATTCGACCCCTCCTTACCCCGCAATGGAAGGGAGCCTTTGAAGCATTGGGGTAATGTTGTTGTTGTTGTCGTCATCTTAATAATTAATCAAACAACCCCTTTTATATATATAAACAATTCAAAGATTACTACTTCCAAAATACTTTTATAACTATTTTAAAATTATAACTTATTATCCCATCACCCAAAACGATTTTTTAGGTACCTGATATCTATGGTGAATAAGTATAACAACACCTAGATAGAATAATACTCTCTCCATCTCATTTTATACGACAGTTTTGACATGATATGGTGTTTAAGAAAAAAAAGGAAGACTTTTGAAACTTGTGATTTAAAATCAATTTTAGATATTTGTGTGACTGTGAATCATTTTATTATAAATAAATTATCTTCAATTAGAGTAAGATGACAATCGTTTATGAATGAGTCAAAAGAAGGAAAAGATGTGACGAAAGAGAGTAGTTGAGTTGTAACAAGATAACACATTTGAGTCTAGTGTATAAATTAAACTTGTACATAGTGGGACCAAATAAGAGGGCACTAATTGATAAAACCAAATGATGTAATGGGTTGAAAGGAAAGCACTGGAGATATGGGTAGTGGGACAGAGTAGAAAGCACTAAATGTGGAGGTAATATGTTGAACAATATCATGAAAAGTAACAGTTGGCTTTGAAGGTGACTTTAGATTGCAGCCATGGGAAACCATAAAAGTGGCTACAAAGTTAATAATAGTTGTAGATAAGTAAAGATATTTTTTGGGCTATGGGACCAAATAGGGCATGTGTACGAACCGTGTACCTTTTCTTTAAAGAACAAAATAGGAAAATGGCTCATGGAATCATGGGGTTGTTACGAGTCGTGAAAATATGACTCGTTCAATTTATTTAAATTAATATTAATTTTATTTTTAATTTTAAAAATAGATAATTGTATAAATATGAGGTCGATTTAAAAATATAAGATGTTATACTACGTCAATTCATACTCTACACAACAATATTTTGATCGGCCTAATTATAGTATGGAGTAAGAATTTTATGAAGATGATTCAAACTCTAAAAGATCAAGGATAAAAATTCGTTAAAAGAAAATTTGACATCTATTATAAATAAATTAAAAATTATTTTAGTTATATATAAATAATATAATTTTTTAATGAAAAGAATTTGGACGAACAATTTGCTCATAGAGTCGCTTAGCCACCGCCTAAATTTTCTGCTCTGATTCTGAATTTTATCAGAATTAGTTAATGAGTATTTCTTTTAAAACGAAAAGACGCCGAAATCAGAAACTGATCATATGTATTTATTTAAAATAAATAAATAAATTATTTTAATGTTTAGAAACTAATGTATTCTTATTGTCGGTGTGTCTGTTTTACTTTTTTAATTTATTGTTGCTCTTTTTATTAGTGTTATATCATAATAAATAAATTTGAATTATAATTTATATCCTTTAATACCAACAATTCAGAAATTTACAGTGGAAACCCATTATCTTTGTTTGCAACTTGAAGCAACGATTTAATTACAATAAATTAAACCTCCAAGTTGTGATGAGCGTTAGAAGCTACAATAAACAAATCTAATATATTAAAAATAAATATTTATTTTATTTTTGTATTTTACAAAATTAAGATATAATAATCACTTAATTCTTATTTTTTTAATTAACTATAGTTATTTTTTGAAATAATAAATTTATATTATATATAAAGGATGGTATAATGAATTATTTTTATTTTTAAAGTGTATATCAAATTAATAATTAATTAATTAAAAATGAACCTTAAGGTTGTCCAAAAATATACTTAAATATTGATATATATTTTTGGGTACACACATTTTTATACTGACCAGGTATATCATTCAATTATATCCAAATTTGATTAATTACAAGACTGACCTTTCAAACATACCTTTAGACTAATCATATCTGTTAAACTCACGTTCAGTCTCATTTAGGCCGTGTTCTGAATGAAAAAAATATTTTATAATTTTTTTTAATGATTGATTAAAATTTATGAAAAAAAGTTTTTGTGAATTTTTTTTTAAAATAAAAGAATTACCTTCCTGAAGATCCAAGAATTTCCAAAAAATTGATATTCTAAGGCCCTGAAAAGATCCATATAACAATGTATAGATTTATGGA
>JAOTQR010000100.1:19633879-19652930 GCA_025774065.1 Solanum ossicruentum
CCATACAAAAAAATTAACATTTTATTTTTTAAAAAAAATTAAATTTTAAAAATTTTAACTTTTTCACTCCACCCTTGAACCCACCCTGTAACACTTCACAAATCGGTCCAGAAATTTTTTGTCATAAGTATATAAGATTAAACCTAGTAATGTCTTACATGTACCTATATTCAAAGTCTTATTCATATATGTGTGAAGCATATTAGAAGTAGATTGGGTTCATAAGAGACCTTTAGTACTTAGTCAAGTTCAAAGGTTTCCTATCGAGTAAATTTTTCACTTTGGATTATGCAAGGGTCAATTTTAAATGACCATAAATATTAGCACACAAAGAATTAGGTGGCTTATAACCTACCAAATGAAAGCTCTTTGAATTAGCTTTCCAGCGCAACTGGTTTCACCTCATTTGGTGTTCGGATTCAAAATGATCGTTTTACTAAGGACTGTTAGTGTAGAGTTGTAATACAAGATCCAATTACGGATCGTGAATTGGAGTACGACCTGTATCTATATCTCGTGAAAAAAGTCAGAGAACTTCAATTTTCAGCCTCAGACTTTACGAACTCATCTACAGGTCGTAGAACCCTCTATGAGTCGTGACAGGGGGCTCGTAGAAAGTTCTAGGGACCATAAAAATTATTCAAAAGTTTACGAAAGGTCCCCTACGAGCTGTAAAAGCTTCTACATGTAACACTCAGTAAAATTATCGAAATATCTCTAGAATAAAATCGTGTGCATAGCGCGTCTTCCTAAGCTCTGATGTAAAATCCTAGATCGAATTCTCCATCAGCATGAAAAATTGAGCAGAAAAATGATCTCGGTCGGATTTTAGAGTGACCGAATCAAAAGATAATTTTAAGTAATTAATTCTGAAATAATGTCGGTGCACACCCAAGGCGCTGGGCGCCAAGGACGCAGACCTACACTTATATATTTGTTTAATTTTTTCGACGAGAATGAAAAAAATTGATCAAAAGACGATTTACGAAAAATTACACATAAAAGCATTTGATGAATGCGATTACAAGTATTTTCATGGAAAATTAATTGTTCAATACGTTTTGAGTTTTTAGTCAAAAAAATGTATAAGTGTGCGCCCAGTCCGCGTCGCGGACTGGGCATTCTGAAGTTGAAACTTTTCTTTTTAATTTGAGTGGTATTCCGATCAATTTTCACCCCTCCTAAATTCATAACACAATCAAATTAGGTCATTTTGATGCGTAAATAGGGTTTTAAACCCCATTCTAAGTCCTTTTCCAACACTTCAAATAACCCTATTCTAAGTCCTTTGACAACACTTCAAATACTAGGTCTTGAGAGAGGAGAAGAGGAAGGCTAGATTGAAGAATTCAAGGAGAATTCTTGACGGTATATTGGTAAAGCTCGGATATATAAGGCTAAACTAAAAGAATAAGATTATTCTCTCATGTGCCCCATAGATGGTCATAGATAAGTTGAGATTCCATGAGTCCCCATACATGATTCTTGAAGTATTATCTTGATTAAATTCTTGAATTAAGTTTTCGAGTTTTCTATTGTCTTAATGAGTTTTCTTGTATACAATAATATCTTGATAATGTCCTTGAATTTGAGTATTTGATTGGTTGCATGTTCATTTCTTCATTCATATGAACCCTAATTGAAGATTATCTTTGAGTTTATGATTATTTTGAAACTGAAGTTGATGGTCATACTGAGCATGTTAAACACTGACAATTTTGAGCATATTTTACTGAGTTTGCATGAAATTTAGTTTGGAGCATAAATAATGATTTGAGAAAGAGTTTTGATGATATATAAATGTTTTTGAAGCATATTTTCAAGGAGAGCACTTGATGTTTTGAAGAAGTATTTTGATAAGGATGTAAATGCATTTTCAAAATATATTTATTGATAAAAGATGATGATGTTCATGTTGAGATGAAGATGAAAATTAAAAATTTAAGTCCAATGAGACTTGATGAGATGTTTTGAGTAAATTATTCAGTTGATGAGTTTTAAAGAGAATTTTTGGGAGTAGTTTTGAGCACCGGGTTGGGTGAGAGGAACACCTCAAACCTACGTTTGCCAGCGTAGGATAGTTGTGCAGCTCGTGCTGGCAACTCCTATCCCAGAAGATGGACGGGGCTGATGAATCATGATTCATGAAAGAGAGAGAGATGGAAATTGTACGTCCTTTACCGAGGCAAATTTAGGACGAGAGTGGTAACGACACTGATTCGTTGTACCTCACCATAACTTATTGATGGGGTGGATAGATGTCGGTTAGAGAAACTTCCTAACTTGCATATTTGATTTGAATGAGGTTGCATATTGAAGTATCTTTTGAAGAGCATCATTTTATTATAAGATTTAAATGACTTGGTGTTAGTTGCATACTATTGAGTTATTTTAAAAGCATGACTTTATTCTTACACTTGTATATTTTACTGAGTTGAGCCTCTTGAGTGGAGTTCCCTTGAGTTGAGTTTAGTCTCATTGGGTAAAGTTGAATTGGTTGATGGTTCACTTGTCTACTCTTTATTCTTGCTTTAGATAGACATTTGACATTTTGATTGGTTATCATTCTGAGTTGATGTTGTTCCATCCAATGTTTCGGTTTCACTCAGCAATTTTACATACTATACATTCCACGTACTGATGCTACTCTGGCGCTGCATCATTTTATGATGTAGATACATGGGATAGAGATCATCAACAGGTGCATCATTGAGGGTCTTTGGACGTTCAACAGGTTGCTGAGCCTCCCCTACTTCGAAGGATTAATTACTTTATTTTCATCTTGCTTTAGAGTTAGATTTGCTTAGCTTTATTTTAATTGAGGTAGCCATGAGCCTGTCATTGACACCACCTGATAGTGATAGAGACTTCATAGACTAGATTCGGATGTTGACTGCTAAGATTTATGAACTAGTTCATTCTACTAGCATTTCATTTATACTATTATTTTGAGACTAGATGATAGATGTGCTCATTTATATTCTTTTAACTTCCATTGATTAGTAAAGATTGTTAATTGAATGAATATAATGAGGCCAAGTGGTTCACAAGGGGACTAACAATAGTTTCTAGGCGCTAGTTATGTCTAGGGTATCCTCCTTGGGCGTGACACACGGGTCATAGAGGATCTCGTAGACGACCCTTCCAGCGTTTTTAAAGAGGGGTATTTTTAACTTTTCACTCTTTTAAGTATAAACTTGTAAGTTTTAAGCCTAAATAAATCCCTAAAAGTAATTCCTTGATTTCTTTATGCTCAAAATACTCTCCAAACCTAGAATATATTTTTCAAGAGAAGAAAAGTGAGGGTTAGCTTTCAAGATTCATCATCGACGTAAGATATTCTCCATAAATTTCAAGCTTCTCAATCCAAATTTCTCCATCTTTTTATTTAAATCATAACCTAGAGTTTCAAGAAACGAATTCAACAATTTCAAAAAAGGATTTTTTTGATTCTTCTTTTTCAAGAATTAGGGTTGTTCATCAAAAACTCTAAAGATCCCAAGTCAAGAATTCAAGAATCAAAGAGAATTCCTTCCACCAATATTGTTTTCAAATTCTTACACTCTAAGGGAACTACAAATAATTTATTTTCTCAAGAACAAGCATCAAGGTTCCAAGATGAAAGATTTTTCTAATAAACTAATTCCTCAGGTATGTAAAACCCTCCAAAAGTTTCTACCCAAGATCATATTTAGTATCTATAAACATCAGTTTCTACCCAAGATCATATTTATAAGTCGAGATTAGGATTTCCTCTTTACTAGTTAAATTTGTTAAAATACTTGTTCATGCATTTTTTTTGATAAAAATCATGACTTTTATTGATTTTAGTACTAAACCAAACTATTGAGACAAGATTTATAGTTATTGTTGAAGTTACGAGAATCATATATATTTTGCATGAAAAGCTATTATATTCACAGTTTGAGTTAAGTTAAGGAGTACTTAAAGCTTCTTTGTTTACAAGTTAGCAAGAAAATAATGTTATGTTTCAAGACACTGTGAATTGATACAAATTCAGTCAAAGAGAAAAGACGAGTTGAGAAAAGTTTAAGAAAAACTAAAGTTGAGCTAAGTCCCAAAAGACTAAAGAGACATTGTGAGAACTCTTACTCTTAAAGTTATGAGCAGTATAAAAGTTATTTTAGGATAGTATTGAGCACTGATATGAGTGAGAGTAATAATAACTTGAACTCATAAACTATATAGCCAACGTAGGATAGGATTGTATCAAAAGTACAACTCCTCATTGCCACTAAGATGAACTAGTTTTGGGATGAATCCACTCTCCTAGTTTCGTTCCTTATCCCGACAAAATATGTGACGGCTCTAACAGCGTGGGCAAGACATTGTATCATCATGACGCTTATAGTGATGGTTGTCAATTAGAGAAACTCTCCCAAAAGTAAAGTTTATTATTTTACACACTGAGATTTACCATATTCTTATTCAAGTATTTATCTCTATTATGTTGTATAATAAATTGAGTTGAGTTAATTATAGAGCTAAGTATTTGAATATCATATTTTTATATATTTTTGTGCTCCTTAATACATTAAAGTAAGTATTTCTTTTTTATTGAGTTCCACTTTTAGACCAGTTTAAAAACATATGATTTCACTTGCATGGCATACTTTTGTCAATAAAAATATCTCAAAGTCCATTTTTAAAGTGAGTATTCTATCCTTAATACTTTTTTGCCATCTTACATACCATACATTCCACGTACTGACGTCTTTGCCACTGCATCATTTTATGATGCAGATTCAGGTATCTATGTTAGCAGATTTTCAGTAAGACAATCCCCATCTGTAGTCGACGAGGCCTTTTTGCATCTAGAGGAGCTCGGGAGTCTTTATTTCTTTACATTTATTTTAGTTAAGGTACCCATGAGCCTAATTCGGTACCTTGTTCAGAGTCAGTACTTTAGAGACTTCACAGACTAGAAAGATATTGTTCAAGTCATTGCATTGAAGTTGTTTGAAAGATTTTGAGTCAAGTTTTACATATTATTATTGCTAGTTTGAGTTTATGAATTTTGAGCCCATTCTAATTCATTATGATGCTAGTGGCTTCCGTTGAGTAAGTTAGTCAAGCCAAGTGGTTCGCTTAGGACCAGAAATGATTTTCGAGTGTCGGCCACGTCCAGGGTGTAGGCTCGGGGCGTGACACATCCACCACCCCACCCCTACCCCCATACAAAAAAAAATTAAATTTTATTTTTTTAATTTTTCTTTTTTGAAAATTTCAATGTTTTAGTCCAACACCCCCAACCAACCCCATACAAAAAAATCAAATTTTGAATATTTCAATATTTACTCCACCCTGTCCCCACCCCCAGTTCCCCACCCCTGCCCCCCATCCCAAAAAAAGAATTTAAATATTTATTTTTAAAAAATATTTCAAATTATGAAATATTTTTGTGTCAGAAACTATTTTCCTAAAAAAATAATCTACTTTCTAGGAAAAAAGATTAGTTTATTCTAGAAATTATTTTCATTCACTAACCAAAAAATAGAGAATATTTTCCACTCACTAACCAAACATGAGAAAATGAATTACAAAACAACTTAGCTTTCAAGAAAAGATTATCCGTAAAAACATTTTCCATGAAAAATATTTTCCTCCATACCAAACACAACCTTAGTAATACTCCTAAAGTTGAATTCATGTCTTAAACTGTGTTAAATATTTCCTCTATCCCATATCAATCGTCAAAGTTATTTACAAAAGCACCTGTTATATATTTTATAAATTAAATATTAAATAGATTAATCAATTGTATTATGATTTTTTATTAATTTTATGCATAGTAAATCATAAATTTAGAACTCGTCAATATTTCATCTCAAATTCCTTAATTAGTGATGGAAGATTCAAGTTATATATAACACCAAACAACAGGAAGTAAAAGTGAGTGAAGTGATCTATACCATATTTATAAATGGATACTTGCTAAATCATATTGATAAATTTTCAAAATTGGATCGAACTAATTGATGTGCAGCCCTTTGTGAAAGTAGTATTAGATAATTTTCTCTAATATTTTCCACTATTTGAAAAAAAATTTAAAAATCTCCTCTCGGATGCATCACTCTCCTCTCACTAATATATCCCTATCTCCCTCTCGGATACATCCCTCCCCTATATCTCTTCTCTGTGTATCCACATGTCGTATCTTCTCTGATACATCCCTCTACAATGTATCTGAATGTTTGCTGATCTATTTGGAATTCCATAAATTTAAGAAATTTTTATAATTTAGATAAGAATAAGAAAATTGTAACATCCCATAAATTAGCAAAATGCCCCTAGAACGTAATCGTGCGCATAATGCGTCTTCCCAAGCTCCGATGGGATATCCGAGACTGTATTTGCGATCAACTAAAAAATCGAGTGGGAAAATGGTCTCGACTCGATTTTAGAGTAACCGAGTCAAAAAATAATTTTTACAATTTTAACCCGAGACAGTGTCGATGCACACCAGGGTGCGAAACGCGGATCAACACTTATCTATTTTTCAAAAAATTTGACAGAAAGTTTAAAATTCGTTCGAAAAAATTTTGGAGAAAAATACATTGGTCTGCACCCCTGACGCATCGCAGACTAGTACATTTTTAGTGACAATTTTTCTTATAATTTTGGGAAGGGTATTCTGGATATTCCAATATATTTCAAGTATAATAAACGTGTTTAGAAGTCGTTTATATCGACTAAGGTTTCTAAAACCCATTTTCTTAAGTTTTTACGTAAAGAAATCTTGAGAGAGGAGACAAGAAAGCTTGGGAGATTGAAAGTTCGGGTCCAATTCTTTGAAGAATCATAGTTATTCTTTATCAAAGTATGTAAAGGCTACCCAAAACATGAGTTTATCCTCCCATGTGCCCCGTTGAATGTAGTAAGTTGATAGCTGAAAGTGATGAGTCATGTTTTACAAAATCTTGCATGTTATCTTGAAATCTACTATTAATCTACATATATTTTTTTGAATTAATGATTATCATAACTCGAATTACTTGCTTAATCGATTATTTGAACTATTGTATAAAATATACATGTTTCATTGCTAAGAATTGCATGAATGAATCTAGGGGTGATGTCTAGAGCCTTGATTATGTACGTGTGCTTGGGTGATATGGTCCGGATCTTGAATTGAGTGAGTGTTGATAGTAATGATGATAGAACTAATTGAGAATGAGACTCTTAGGGTCTTTCAAAGGTTGAACTTGATATTGTAACAAACGTCCTGAATTCCTAGAATTGATATATGATAAGATGAGTTGATGTCCTAGTCTGAGTGAGAGGCTGACTGTACAAGCCTGCTGAAGTTGATAGACTTATAAGCATGTTGAGTCATGGGAGGAATATTGAGCACCGAAGTGGGTAAGAGTGAGTCTCACTCGCACTCATTAACTATGTGGCCAGCATAAAAGTGAATTGGACCATGAAAGCGGAAATTTCCTTTGTCCCAAAAGAGGACTTGACAGACTTTTAGATCCACAGACAGACTCGTCCTTTACCCTGGCAAGGTACTGGATGGATATGGCAACGACATCTCTTCGTTGTATCATCATCGGCTTATAGATGGAGGTTGTCGGTTAGAAAAACTCTCAGATAGGTTCCATGTTGATAGTACTCTAATGTTGATGTGATAGTATGAGTCTTGTCTGATGGTGATGTGATAGTATTCGATTCCTTATTCTGAGCTGAGATTGAGTAACTGATGAGTTGATGCTATGTCATATTGTCTTACCTATACTATTTATTTTAGCCCGTTTTACATAAAGTACATTCCACGTATTAATGCCCTTTTGGCGCTGCATCGTTTCATGATGCAGATTCAATACACAGAGGACTTTAACAGGCAAATTGTTGAGGTTCACAGGTTCTCGAGTTCCAGATAGTGGTGAGTCCTACCCTCCATTCGAAGGATGATTTCTTCTTTATTTCTCTTGAGTTATTTCCTTGAATTGTGGTAGCCATGGCCTGTCATGGTACCTTCTTAGATAGTAGCTTTAGATTTAGAGGTTTCATAGACACAGAGAGATGATAGATGATGTTGGGGTTCTTTTCCCCCTTTTCCTTTTTAAACTGAGTTCTTAATTTAATTTGGTTTTGTATGGTAGATATAGTTGATGAGTCTTATAGCCCACTGACAGTTAAGGTTATTCGCTTAATATCTTTCGCTAATCAACTGATTAAACGAATGTGATGAGACTAGATGGTTCGCTTGGGGGCTAGCAATATTCTTCAAGAGCCAGTTACGTCTAGGGTACCCTCCCTGGGCATGACAAAAATAATATAATTAACTCTTAAAACTATGAGATTTATATAAACTATTAAAAAAATGACCAAAATATGCATCTTGTTTTATCATAATCACAAATATTTCCTACTATTTTATACATTTCTTTAAATGAGGGCGAAATTTCTCAATTTCAAATAATGTTTGATCTTCTTTTTGAGATACTCACGGGCAACAATTTACACTATTTCATTAAGTTTGATTTATAATAGAATTTGGGGATAATTACACTGAGGGACACTTCACTTAAAATAATTATAAAAAGATAGCCCTCGTTGTATGGCCATGTATAATCAGTATATATTTGTGTATCATAATGTATATTTAGTGAATAACTCATGTATAAGTAATATACATTGTATAGTAGTGTATACTTTTTATAACTTTTGATAAATAATATTGTATGGTCATGTATAATTTCGCTGATTTGGAGCTATTTTTTATGTAAATAAAACATGATCTATTTTTTTTAGTAAACTTTTTATTTTTTGTATATATATGATATTTCACTTAGAATTTATATCTGATGAACAAAATTACATAAACAATAATTGTTGCCTGTAAAAAACAATTTCTAATCAATTGTGCAAGTTTACTGTCTTAAAATGTCTTTCATCTGTCGTATGAATAAATTTTGTTAACCGGAATCAAAATATCAAGATTGGATATGTCTTATGCTAGTGATCCATTATGTGTATCACAATCAAGAAAAATTAAGAATCAATATCTTTTTTTAATTTTGCATCTACAATAGGTCTAAGAAATAGAAAACTAAATTTATTGATGAATTAGGTTTTAGGCCTAACTTATTAATCATTAATGTGGGACTTTTTTTTAACACCTTACCTCACGCCCAGTGCTTAGCATCTGGTGCGTGGGGAATGGGCGTGAGGTAATTTTTTCGGGGGCCTAACATTGGGTGAGATGGACCCTGCTCTGATACCATGATGAATTAGGTTTTAGGCCTAACTCACACCCCAAAAGCTAGCTCAAAGGGAGGAGGATTGACTAAGCCTTATAAGAAGTCCGCCCATCTCATTAACTACCAATGTAGACTTTTTATCTCAACATTTGTCCACCAAAAAAGATTGATTTAATCCCAAAAAAGGTCATAATTTGTGAAAGACAGTAAACTCTCTTAGTACTCTTTAATTGTTTAAAATAAAAATACTGCTAAATAAAAAAAATAAAAAAAAACTCAGTTTATTAACATATAAAATTTTCAAACTCAATTATACATATAATATGTAAGTTTAATATAATCTAGATATATGAATTTCAAGTATCAATAACTGTGGCTAACTTATTACAAATAAAAAAGCGAAGTTTTATTATTTTACTTGTAGATCAATATAATTAACCAGCAACAGATGAAACTCACAAATAATAATTGAAAAATTAAATTGAAAGCTGAAAACTCCTGAATAGCAACATATAACTCAGGAACATATTTAAAAATTACTATTATTTCTGCATCAAAGTACCATAATCTTTAAATAAACATAAAATGTACTCCCTCCGTCACAAATTAATTGAATTTTTGAGACTTCTTTTAAGGTTTAAAATAGTTGAATTTTTCAAAGTTCAAGATGAATGTTTGAAACTTTTTTCATATTTGCCCTTTTATTTATTGAACTTTTACATTTTCTAGGAAATAAATCACACTATATATTTATGATTTTACTAAGGGTAATAGTGGAAAGCATGGTGTAAAGTTTATCTTTGAATATTTTTCTTAATATATGTGCATTACCTTATAAATTCAGTTAATATGAGACAGAGGGAGTAAGACAAATATGATGATATGATTTAGATACATAAATTTAAAGTTGTAATAACTGTAATCGAATTTCATTTATAAAAATTATAGCCTTTTATTTTGCTTATACATAGACTTAACTTAAACAGCGAACATGAAACTCAAACTGATAAGTAATAATTGAAATAACTCATAATATTCTGTCGAATTAATTAACATAATTATTCTTCAAAAATTGTAAACTTCGACACTTGGCCTCACATTCAGCATAAGAAGGATAACAAATGGAGTCTGCTGCACAACAATATTGGCCTGGTTTACCAGGAACTTGGACGCAAAAATCAACTTGGTCATCACCTGCATTTTAGCAAATGGAAAATATAAAAATAAATTTATATTTTATACATTAAAAAATTAATTTTAAAGAATAATGGACTCACATTGATGAAGACCCAACAAGGAAAACAAAATAAAAAAAAGCAACAACACTGATTGAAGGGAGAATTTGATAGAGGCCATTGATGAATATATGATTTAATAGTCAAAAGTTAAAAGATAGTGAAAAATACTTATAAATTTCTCTTAAATTTATAGCCTCATAAAAGTTCTTGATTTTGGTAAACTTACTAAAGGTAATGATTAACTTACCAAATTATTTTCTAATAATTTGGAGAAAACAGCTTATTTTACACATCTTAGATATGGGAACTCATTAATTTATTTACTAAATTGTTCATTTGGTAATTGGTCAAGATTATACAAATATTAGTACAGGTTAAATGGGCAGGTTTCGTGATCCGATCAAATGTACTTTGGACTTAGATGAGCTAAAATTTGAGTTGCGTCATAATCCATCCAATTTAATTTGCTTAATCTTAATAATTTTAACATATTATTATTTATCTTTTATAATCATAATTTGGGATGGATCATCTTATAATTTGGATATGTATTAATTAAGCAAATTTTTAAATATATTACATTATGTATACAAAATCTAATACATACACATAACTCAGCACTTATTTATTGATGCATAAAAAATGGTAGGACCAAAGAATCACTATTCTGATAGAGCATGACATGAATAGTCTATTTATTAAAAAGATTAAAAGAAAGACTATTTAGTAGTTCTAATAAAAATGAAAGGGTGAAAATATGATTCAAATATGAAAATAAAATTCAATAATAATTCTAATTAATCTTTCCGTCTCATTTTAATTATCATGTTACACTTTTCGAAAGTCAGTTTGACTAATTTTTCAAGTTAAATTAAATTAAATTAATTTGATATTTTATAAAATTTACATATACAAAAACTATAAAAAAAAATTCTATCGAATCTAATTTTTTTCATATCAATATGATAGGAAAATATATCTTAAAATATTAGTCAAATCTTATATAGTTTTATCACCACGAAGCTCATAGTGGTGGTTGCCAGTTAGAGAAACTCCCCAAGCTAAGAAACTTAATTGTACTTATCAGTTTTCAGCATGTTATTTTCAGCATACAGTCTTATGTTTATTGTTAACTCATTTATGACTATGATCATGTCTTTTATGATACATTATGACATCCTGATTTAAATATTTTGGCTATCTTATATACCGTACATTCCACGTACTGACGTCCTTAGGACCTGCATTATTTTATGATGCAGATGCAGGTGACCGAATTCCTCGGCAACCGCTCCGTTGAGAACTTGATAGCTTCCAGACAGTGATGAGGCCTCTCCTCAGTTCGAGACTCTTAGATTATGTTATTTCTTTCAGTCTTTATTTTTAGATTTGGGTTACTTGGGGCCTGTCCCAGTAGCTTTTCAGACAGCATTAGTAGAGATTCCATAGATCATGAGTCAGTACTTTAGTTTTCGTATATTCAGATATTGCTTATGAGTTTTATATTCAACTTATGCAGACAATTTCTAATGTAGTATGTTGCTTTTATGGCTTTTTCCATTGTTATGAGTCTTCCGCTGAGTAAATAGCCAGACCAAGTAGTTTGTTTGGAGACCAGAAATGGTTTTCGGGTGCTGGCCACGTCCAGGGTGTAGGCTCGGGTGTGACACATAATGTATATTTAGTGAATAACTCATGTATAAGTAATATACATTGTATAATAGTGTATATTTTCTACAACTTTTGACAAACTATATTATATAGTCATGTGTAGTTTCACTAATTTGAGTCTATTTTCTATGTAAATAAAATATGAGTGACATTTTCAGAAATTTTTCACTTTTTTGTATAGATATGAAATTTCCCCTAGAATTTATATGTGATGGACAAAATTACATAAACTCTAATTATTGACTACATGACCCAATTTCTAATCAATTGTGCAAGTTTACAGTACTAGACATATACATTTTATGCCTTACTCCTTTCCCCTTTGTGTTAAAATAAAAATACTGAACATTCTTACTTATTTACACCAAGAAAATTTTTTTAAAAAAAAAAAATTGTCAATACTTAACACTGCATAACGAAATTTATGTCAATTACTACAATTTTTGTGATGATTATAGTAGCTTGATCAAATAATTAATCTATGAATTACTAATTTAATAAAACTGTATTCGTTGATAAACATGATATAGGATGAATACATAAAAAAAACATATACACTAGATATATTTATATTCGTTGATACAACTTGATCCAATTGTATTAGTTGACAAATATTTATTGATACAAATTGTATTGGTTATTACACTCGATACAAATTGTATTGGTTATTACACTTGATACTAAAGAAAATCAATTGTATCAGTTATTTGTGATATAACAAAATACAACATGTTTTCATCCTTCTCTTGCTTCTCTCCTTTCTCTCCCAAATTTCACTTACCTCTTCCCTCCTGATATGTAGCTATGAATCGTAATTTAACAAACTAAGTCAAACTATAGTGATTTTTAAAAATTTTTTTATTAATACTCCTCTGTTCCATATTACAAAGCCCAGACCTAACACACCACTTAATAAAGCTTAAAAGAAAAGTGCGTTTCACTAAATCTTACTAATAGTACTTTGAAACTCTAAATTTGACTCCTACTGTTACTTTACATGTTAATATAAGGAGATAATCCAACTCATTTGATTTGCTAAAATGTAGTAAAATAAACAAAAAATGATTTTTGATCCATGGAATATTGATCACAACACAACCTACTTCTACTCCAATTTTGATTTTGATTGTACATGGTTTGCATTATGCCATTTTCACTTTAATACAATTTTGAGCGACAACAACATAGCCAATGTAACCCCAGAAGTAGAGTCTAGAGATGATATGCATTAGACCCTCAACTCAAGTAAAAGAATCGGAGCTGCAATTCAAATGTTAAGCAAAACACAACTTTCGGTATTGCCCATCGGACTTAGGCACAAACAAGAGCATTGAAGTACGCAAGATATAGGACAACTGCTACCCTCAAAAATTCATTTTTCATCTCCTTTACATGATTCTATCAAGAATCACACTTGTCACTAATCATGATCAAGTCTTCAAAGCATGGACATGAAGAGGAATTATCCTTCAAAATGTAGTGTTAACAATTAACAAGTAGTGAAGATCCTGAAAACTGTGTTTTGTACATAAGACTCCACAAAGAGAAAAGGCTTACAGAAGACAAATACTTCACACCAGACTAAATTACACAGACAAGCACAATCATCAGTCCTCCCAAATTTACAGAAGACCAGATCATCACATTATGGCACAACCCTTCCTTTCCTCTTGCGGCTGTGCGGCAGTTGCCGGATATCTGTTTGACTCTGAAGGGTTGTAAGTAAACTCCGATGTATCGAGCCCATACTGGGTTACAGCCATTCAAGAATTCAAGTCAGAAAAAAAATTTAATAGACAGTACTAAATAGGAAAGAGGTTTCACCAGACTAGCAAAAATTTTAAGTGCACTTATAAGTTACAAGCACGTAGACGAGATAAAAACCATACCAATCTACTGGCACTAACTACTGGAACAATAATCCGTATGCTGTCACATGGAAGTTCTTGAAGAACTTAAAAAGGACATTCAAAGTGAAAATCCTCTCATGGTCAAAAAAAGTCCTTTCTAATGCAAAGAAAAGGTCTTGCTGTGACGGGATATTTTGAAAATATAAGAGAATGAAAAGGAAAAATCATATCTAGAAGTCCCGCGAAAAGCTCAAAAGAAATAGAATACCACAAATAAACACAGGAAAACCATCATGAGGAGTTCAAAGTAACTGAAGAAGATTGTGCAGTTGGTAACAAGTCAACTGAGAAGGTTAAACATCATGATCCACATCAACATGCAAGAAAAAACAATTAACAGAGAGCAAACCTTTTCCCTCATACGTGTACTCCATGCATCATTTCTACTTGGACGATTATCAAGGGTACCAGCAACTGGGACACCAGTTGCAGGATTTGCTGGTGCCCTATTGTTGATCAGTGGCTGTCGGATTTGTTGTCTGGGACCACCTATGTACTCATCATCACTATCATAGTCTGCTGGTCTGTTTGCTGCCCTTACTGTGAGGGCCAGTAAGAATATAAGAGCCTGCAACTCATGTAAACGGCCAAAATTGAGAAATACTCGGAGAAGATTAAGGCAAATAAGTCTCAGCTCAAAAAAAGATTAAGACAAGGATTGAGACTCATATAGCTAAGCCCTAATAGTTTGGGATTGACACTCGGGCGTTATACTGGAACTCTGCTGTATCCACAAATCTTATACTGAATATGGTCAAGCCTGCAGTCAGTCATGACTTTCAATAGGACCATGCCAGCATCACTAAGGCATAGCAAAAGGCCACAGCATATATAACTGGTCAGAGACATAATTGCACCAACAGGGATGAAACAGATGTCATAATGCAAGAGTATATTCACGACCACTCGAACTGTGGAGATACACATGTGAATAGGAACAATAGGTTGCAAGAAATCGGAAGCCATAATAAATAGCATAATAGAATTGAAGCTGAAAGAACCATGGTGAGGAGTGCAAAAAACACCCCAAGCAATGTTGCATGAACTTCAGTATTTCACCCATAACCCAACAAGGTGTGATCACCAGAAAGTTCTCTTCCTTTTTCCACCCTCTTTTTTCTTGAGAACAAAAATCATATATATTGTTCTTTAAGCTCACCTCGAAAATAACAGCACCAAGGGCAACCCACTTGATAATCTTCCAGTTGTCATCCAGAAAATCATAGATCATTTCAAAGTTGCCCGTTTTATCCCTTGGAATTTCCTGACAAAGACTTTCATCACTTTTCTGACAACAAATGTATAGTTTGAAAGTGAAGTCATGAATGAGAAAACACTTACATCTTTCCAGTTTTTATCAAAGAATATAAAACCAGCCGCACCTAGTTCTACCAAGATCAACAAGAAAATCAACACGGAGTACTGTTCCAAGTTAAGGTGCAAAACATGTTTCATAGAAGACAGCGAAGAGAAATCAGATGAAAACTCTAATAACTTGAATCTTCAAGAAGTTCACAACGCTTATTGAAAATAGGTGTTCAGGGGAGTGTAGTGCAACAAGGCAGGAGAAGAAACCGAAAAAAAATCAATTAATAGGAAATGTAATCCAATCTGATTCCTCTGACATGACCAGTGTAGATTAAGCCCAATATAATCCAAATTTCATCCAGATAAATTCAAAATAGAAAGCTATAAAAGCACGATTTCACAAATCCAACAAAATGTTCCTATTGATCCACATCATATGTTCTGCAACATCATAATGTCTTATCATTTATACATATGGACGAAAGAAATCTCTCTTCAAAACTATACTCCCTCCATTTAAAATAAGTGAATTATTGAGGCATTTTCGTAGTTCAAATTATGAGTTCAAGAAACTTTGATTACTTTGAAGGAGTAATTAAAAGGGGTAAAAGTGAAAAGTAATGTCTAATTAGTATCCAAATATCCTTTTCTTAAAGGGTGTGCAATACCCCAGCAATTTATTTATTTTGAAATGGAGGGATTATTAGGTTATCCACAAATATATAATCATTGGAAAATTAGCTCTATGTTTTATGTCTACCGGGAGAAAAATATTTACACCACATAGCCCATATTTTGGTTTTGTTACCTGGTTTAGGCCATAATTGTGTATACACCTTTCGTACACTATTATACACTTCTATACAAAGGTTGATACATTAGGTGTAATACTCTCCCCATTCATAGTGTTGTATAATATTGAATATTGGGATACATGGCGCAATATTTTGTATTAGTTCGTATATTTTTGAAAATTTCTCATATATAATTGATCATCAAGACTGAACAAATGATAAGGATACACAACTCAGGCAGCATCCATTCCTTGTTGCCGCTCCAATGCAACCACAGCAAGATACAATTACAAGAACTGCTCCAATACCAATAAACAAGTATATGAACCTGCAATCAGATGAGTCAATTACTTCATTACAATCGGACCAACTGAACATTGGCGCATGAAATTCAAACTTGGAAAGACAGCAGAACACCAAATATGAGTCATCCCTCTCAGCAAAACTTTATCCAAGTTCTATAATCTTTATAAATCATGGAGTCAAGTTCCGAGAATTCAAACCCACTCTTTTTGAAACTGAAACTGTTTCCAAAAAAAAGAAAAGGTTGTTGTCTCTGTTTATAATTCAATAATGGATGCAAGCAAACAGGTGCAGACAATATATAGTTCGTTTTCTTCATTTATACTTCCATGTTTCTTTCATTCTATGCCTAGGAAACTCCCAATCCAACATTTGCATGTACTTTCTTCAGAAAATAACCAATGCAAGTTTTCTCAAACTTATCAGCAAGAAACCTAAAAAAGGCTTTCATTTTAAAAGGATTGCAGTACAACTGACCAATCCATCCCGCCAAATGACAGAAGCATTTAGGCCATCAATAATCCCAAAAGAGTCGTGAATTGCTTTAAATAAATATCCCCAACAATGTAGAATTATTACATAAATTACAATTGAAAATTTGCTTGACATCCGATTTAGGAATTCAAATTTTGACAATTCAAGATACGACTTCTTCAGCATAATTCGGTTTTATAGTTGCTCCTTACTCCTCGTATACAACAGGGGCATGTTACTTCCCTTCTATTTTTGGTTTGGGGGGGGGGGGGGGGGGGGGGTAGTGTAGGAGGATAGGACCTAAGATGGAGTCAAAAATTAATATTTACAAAATTTATTCACAACATTTAAAATATTTTAATAAAAGGAATTATTCACGATATTTATATTTTTTTCTTTGAAATTTTATATATACACATATTTGTATGTATAATAGATGGTCTTGATTTTATTTATGCTAGAATACCTTATACTTATGGATAAGTATATTTATAAAATAAGAGTATATACATATATGACAAATCAGGATGGATGTTGATGAATCTAAGATGCAGTTGATTATACTGTTTTGGAGAATTATATACTGTTACTATTTTCAAAATTATAAAATATAATATATGTAACTTGCTGATTATTTTTGAAGCTAAAAAAATGGCTATAATTTTTAACTTTGCTAAATAATAAAGCTTGTGAAAAATCTTTTAATTTGTAGTGATGAAATTGTTGAGATGTATTTTAGAATTATTGTTTTGCTATATTGTAAATTTTTTTGTGAGAAATAATAATTATGACAGTATTTAATTATCAAAAAATGGTAGTATATTTTCACTTTTCATAATAAATTAAAAATAAATTAGCTAAACCTTATGTATTTTATGACAAAAGAAATGAATTCTTAGCCTTATGCAAAAATATTTGTGGCAATCACTCTAGTTTTATAGCTATAGATTTTTTACCCATAGCAAAATACAAATATAATTATTACAAGTCTAAAATATGAAATAGTCATAAATTTTAAATTTTCATTACACACAAATTAAGCATTTTGTCACAATAGAATACATTATATTTGTCATATAAAAATTATTACAAATTTTATTTGTTATGACAAACGAGTAAAATTATTTGTTACAAATATATATTTTATAGCAAGAAATTTTTACCATCACAGTTACAACACAATTTTTTTTTGTAGCTCTAAGTAGGGTGTTCATGGACCGGGTTGGTTTGAATTTTTTAAATATCAAATCAAATTATTTGTGTCGGGTTTTTAAATATAAAAGTCAAGTCAAACCAAACCAACAAAACTCGAGTTTTACAACCTCGAGTTTTCTCAGACTTTTTTGGGATTCTCAGATTTTTGGATTTTTCGGGTTCTTTCAAATTTCTCGGATTTTTAGACTTTTTTTTTTTGAAATTATCATATTTTTGAGTTTTTTTTCTAATTTTTTGATAAAATATTCATAAAAACATATAATTAATTTATGATTCAAATATTTTTTTAGTCCTATTAAAATACAAATATCTATGATTTTTTTAAAGAAAAATACAAAATATGATATTAGTAAAGACACAAAAATATTCAATAAAAAAAATAATGAGATAGCATAAATAAATATTACAAATAAATAAGTCATAATGATGATCATAATTTTAAAGTACCAAATCATACTAAAATAAGTCATAATGAAACTATAATAACTTTAAACTATTAATTCATGCTAAAATAAGTGTAATAAGACTTATTAATTATATGAGCAAACATTAAAGAAAAATTAAAACTAGTTTACGTATTTTAATTATCTAAACCAATGTAAAACTAAAGGCAAATATTTATTATTATTGTCATTCTTAGTGTTGGTGTCACGCCCCAAAGTCCCGTTAGGACGGACTGACACTCGTTGCCGATAAGGCTCGGGAGAACCAACCTGTACCTATGCACTTTCTGTACACATTATAAGGGGTTTCTACGTTTGACATGCCTTTAATAAGAAAAATAGCGATGACAAGCCAAAAGGAAATGCATATGACTAGGCCGTTGGGGCCCATGTGTCTATAGTACGAGACATGACTTCACTTTGCTTTACATAGTCTACAAAGCCTCTAAATAAAGAAAAACATCTGAT
>JAOTQR010000100.1:19657793-19672911 GCA_025774065.1 Solanum ossicruentum
AATTTTTGTGTGTGTGTGTGTGGGGGGGGGGGGGGGCTTAAGTAAAAATAACAATAAATGAATTCCTTGCAAAAATCATCCAACACTTCGAGACAAATTTAATTTAGCAATAAAATTTAATAATTTTGTGGACAGTGTCAGTGCGTAACTAATCCCTTGCAAAATAGAACTCACTATTCCTTGACAAGAACATATTTTATTTTTTCTACATCTTATTAGTCGTTCATTTTATTATAAATAATTTTTAATATTATTTATTAATATAACAACAGCAGCATACTCAGTTAATTCCCACAAGTAGGGTATAGGGAGGGTAGATTATAAATAGATTTTACCGCTACCTCATAGAAGTAGAGAGGTTATTTCCTAAAACCCTCATCTAATATTATTTATTAATAACATAAAATAAAATAAATTCATTTTTTAAATATATCCTAACAACTAATTATTTCTTTTTAAATTTGTAAATAAAAATATTTTTTTAAAAAAATTAGTAAAATTATTATTTTTATTTATAATTATTTAAGGAAAGTGTAAAGGTAAAAGCAGAAACTAATGGAGAAAAGAGAGTAAATTTTTAGGGCTTTGTGAGTTGGCATTATTATTTGAATGCCCCAATGGAAACTTTTAAAGCACCACTAACAACATGACTATATTATTAAAAGTGCATTGACTTTAAAAATTAAATAAATAAATAAATAAAGAGAAAAACACTGCCGACTTCATGGTTATTTTATTACACTGACAACTAAAATAATGAAAATGATAAATGTATTAGAATTATAGCACATTAAGGAGGAAATAATGTCAAGGTTAGTACGTGTATTATTTTCTCGATCTTCAATCAAATGACTTCTTAGTTATATAGTCTATTCAGTATTATTCATATTTTAACATATTATATTTTATTTAATATAATAAGTTAAATAGTTAATATAAAATAATATCAACATAATCAAGATATTATTAATGTATCTTATTTAGTATTATTTCTTTATATCCTACTGATCAACCCTTAATTTTAAATGTGGTACAACAATAATCCATTATGTGAGGTGTGGGGTGGATAGAGTGTACATAGAACTTACCAATACCTCGTGAAGGTAAAGAACTTATTTTCGAAAGACCTTTAGCTTTAGTGTATCAAATCCAGATAAAAGAAGAAATAAACTATGAAGAAAGCATATCATTTAATAGGAGAAACATTGAAAAGTCTACAGAGAAGAAATAATAACAACAATAAAATAGTGTGATAATCAAAAGGTAATAAATAACACAAGACAAGAATTAGAAGCGTATGACTAGAACTACGACAGGTACTTAACCTTCACATAACAAATCAACACTCTACCCTTACTAACCTACTACCCTAATACGTGACCCACTCCTTCATATCTAAAGTCATGTCCTCGACAATATGAAGTTGCACCATGTCCCCTCTAATCACCTCTCCCCAATACTTTTTCACCCTTTACCCCCTATGTGCACCCCTTACAACCACCCTGTCACATCTCGTCTTCACATGTCTAAACCATCTCAATCTCAATCTCACTTTCCTCGTATTCTTTGCCATAGAGGTTATTCCTACCTTTTCTTGAATAATTTTATTACTAATCTTATCACTTCTAGTATATGTAGACACATCCATCTTATCACTCTCATCTCCACAGCATGCATCTTTTAAACATGTGAATTCTTGACTGGCTAGCACCTCCACCCCACACAACAAGGACAGTCTAATCATCACTCTGTAGAACTTACCTTTATGTTTGAGCGGTACCTCTTATCACACAAGACTTTAGAGGGAAGCCTCTATTCATGCATGTCTCCCAAATGCGATGTGTGGCATTATCGTCAATATCCTCACTATTCTGAATTATGGACTCAAAATACTTAAAAGTTTCTTTCTTAAAAATAATTTGTGGGCAGACCTTCCATTAATTATTCAGCTTCATTCAATACAATACTAAATTTGCATCTAAATATTTCATTTTAATTTTGCTCAATCTCAACTTTTTAGACTTCAAAATTTATCTTCAACAGTTAATCTAATATTAATCCTATTTCATATTTCATCAATTAATATTATATAATCCATAAATAACATACTTCAAGCATCCTCTTGCTCAATTTTATGAGTAATAATAATAGTAATTGTTGTAGTAATAAATTATGGTGTGTGATATTGGGTGGGAGTTAATTAGTGTGAAAAAGTGACAAGCATCGACCGTTTGTAGTGCAAAGAGTGACAAGCTGTACTCTACTACAAAAGAAGTGGGGTAACGTACCCACCCTCCTTTGAAATAATCTTCGGGACGTTTGAAGAGAGTCATGTATAAATAAAATTATTTTTTAAATTTTTTCAATTTAAATAAAAAATATTAAATTCGTAAGAAAATCATAGTAAAATAACATTTAATTAAGAATAATTTAATAAAACTACTTCTTTTAACTTGCTAAGGAAGAGTGAACCTTCTTAAGAAATTTGAAATTAAAGTCAACAAAAAGTTGGAAAAAAAAAAACATTCTCAATCATTGAATAACTCCGACCATGTTATGACAATGTTATCAATCGAGACCAATCCTATATGTCTTTCTTACCAAATATAATCAATTAATACATTTGCTTTCTGGTGGACCAAGCAATTCACTTTTTTTTCCCTAGTGTTTGGCTCTCATAACTTGGCATATTCTACCAATTTCAAGAAATCATATCCAAAAAAATATTAGAAACTTCAAGAGGTTTGTTACTCGTTTTAAATTGTTTATCTAATTCAACTTGATATAGAATTTAAGGAAATAATTTTTTAAAAAAAATAAATTTTGTGATTTTAGATTAAAGATACGTAGAATATATTTAAACGTGAGTGAAAAAAATTGAAATTAAAAAATTATATAACAAGAAAAGAGACATTATTTATGAAATAGACTAAAAAAAAAAAGATAACTTACAGAAATTCCACATTGAAGGAAAGAAATTTCAATTTATCCCAACTTTTTTCATATTTACAAAAATCTCGTAAAAAGATAATTATGTGGATGCACTTCATTTTTACGGATACACTTTATTTTTACGAATACACTTAAAAAGACAATTTTAAGGATACACTTCATATTTACGGATACACTTCGCTATATGATTCATAAATCATGATTCATTGTAATCAATATCTAATGCGATGAATCAACCATGTGTTAACTATTTTATTGCAATGAATCATATTGTATGATTCATTGTCTCAATGAATCAACCCATTAATATGATTCATTGGTGTATCATCCTTGTCAACCTATAGGAACTAGAAAAAGTATCACACTGAATCACTATATTCAATCCATATAATTCTAGTGAATCAACAACATATATGACTCGATTTTTGTATATAAATGAATCATCATATTTAATGAATCACCATAAAAAGTTGTTTACAACTCATAGTTTTGAAATAAATCACCATATAAGATACATACTCTCGATTTTATATAAGATGAATCACCATAAAAAGTTGTGAACAACTCATAGTTTTGAAATGACTCATCGTACAAAATATATACTCTTGGTTTTATATAAGATGAATTTCCATAAAAAATTGTGAACAACTCATAGTTTTGAAATGAATCACCATACAAGATACATACCACACACATGAATCGCTATATTTTCCTAAACCCATATAGTCCCATGAATCACATATCTGAGCTTTCTTGTTTGATTTTTTTTTTTTGAGATTTTTGGATCTGGGTGATTTTGAACTTGAAGAGGGTCAGACTTCAAAGTTCACATTCAAAATGGATTTGAGATTTGAAGCAGAAGAAAAGGAGAAGAAACAAGATCAACCATTGATTTTGAATTTGTATCCACAACACCAGCTAACCAATCATTGCCATGACCATGGTCGTATCCTTACAATTGCAGACACCTCCTTCTACTTTCACACGTCCTTGCTCTCTCTTTATCTCTTTTTCCTTTTCCCTTTCCCCCATTTGTCCATTTCTCCACTCTCTCAAAACCTCCGCAATATTATCAATACTCCCCTTGAAGGGAATTGGAGAAAATAAATTAACCTACCTTTTGATTTTGAATCAGTTTGCTTGATTCTCCTCGAAGAAATAGAGTTTTGTGAAGGGGAATGAGTGTATGAGAAAGTAACGAAAAAGGGATTTTAGTAATTTATAAAAAAGGTAGGGAATATTTGAAAATATTTTAACATAATGTATGATTTTTATAATTTTTTCAAAAATAAAAAGCAAGACAAATAAATTGAAGTAAAAATATATTTCTTTAAATTTTTTATTTTATTACTGTGATTTAATTTTGTATTTTTGACGAATGAATTGCGAGAGTTACATTATGAGTTACAATTTTTTTAAAAATAAAATCTTGGATATTATTACATAAATTATAAAGTTATCAAAGACGCTAACTACTCAGTAATCTTGTTGTTAGTGTAGCATTTTTCTAAAGTTAGGAATCTTAAGTTGGAAATTTTAGTGTACCAATGTTATTACATTAGTTGTTAACTTGTTATATTAAAAGTGGAGTTTGATAAAGATAAATAAAGTATAATTTATATAAATTTTATCGTGTAAGAAGCAAATTACATCATATTTCTATTTTTTTCTAATTTATAAAACTCCCCTAAAATATGAGTCGTTTAGGTATACCCCAGTATGCGCGATACATAAAAATTGATACATTGATTAGTTGTTACGTGAGAAACAAAACATAATCATTAATATGAAATTCGTAGTAACGCAAATCATACAAATCATGATGATGTCGATGTCTACCAAGACATAACAATTTTAAACAATTCAAACTTTAAACTTTCTTCTCTCATATCTTTCTCAAATTGTCTCAGATTCAAAAAATGTTTTAAAAAAAAATTATCTGGTACATGATGAATCTATCTATCTTGTTGAAATATTTAGGAATATGAAAAAGTGATACGAGTTATAAACGATACAAAAGTGATGGAATAGTTGTTGGACCAACTACGACTTCACCCAAATTGTAATATATTTCAAAATCATTAAGAATTGCAGAGATACACTATGAATATCTCAATTTGTTGAGACATTCTAGAATATGAAAAAATGAGGCCATCTATCAACGATACCACAAATGTATTATGTTGTGTAGTAGAATTTTGTTTATGATGTCAACGTAATTATATATTCATGATACATTGTTATTTTGATAATGTATTCATCAATTTACGTGTGCCAAGGAGATAGCCCCCCGTCTTACCGCGGCTACTGCCAAGAGAATCCGCTCTTTGCCAAATATATTAGATCGTAGCACAAGAGACGATTCGCTCTAGTCCCATAACCAAGCGAAAGAAGATTCATGAACAGAAGTTGTGGATAAACCCTCAGTTTGCCCTCAACTATATACGTTGATAGGGGATAACTTCTTTGCTAGCTACCAGCTAAAGGTGATACTATCTACAACTCCTAAAAGAAGGCCAAATAGTGTCTCATCAGATTCATAATGTGTTCGATCTTAGATCGATACATTACTGAGTGGTGGTTACTAGGTATCATATACATGCTCCGAGTTTTTATGAATATATCATTCCTAAAAAAATTTTAGATGTGCTTTTGAACTGGATAGAAGACATGATACATTAATAGTCCTAACATGTTCATCTCAACTTTCAAATATCATGTTTTAACTTGCGATTACACCTTCGATAAATAACGTTATATATATGTGTAAAGTATTTAGAACTCACTTTTAATTTAGAAGCCACAAACTAAGAATTGTTTTATGCATTATTTCCCAAAAGCAGCACACTCATCAGCCCAAACATCCAAAATTGGGCTGGAAAAACCATATTTGGGTCCATTATTTACAACAACTCAATTTTGACCTTAAAGTCAATGGCTCACTCTGTGCCAATCATTTATTCATTCTTCAAGACATCAGAATCCGGATCGGGTCGGGTCACTGGGTGTTGTCATGGTGCATGTGTCCATCTGGATCTTTCTTTTTCACAAAGAATGACTGCCATGTCATCTCCGACAATTGATTTGTGGAGGGACGGTTGAGATCCCTTGTCTAGAAAGTTCGTCCAGAACGCCCTCCGTGGAAGGAGGTTTTAGGCCCAAAGGAAGTGGTAACCATGGTTTGGTTATTGCCTCCTTTACTACTTTATCAATCACCTCCTCTGTCTGCACCACAACCAAAAACTTGACAAAATAAATTTTATACCTTCTCATTATTACACATGTAGTTTAAGCACTATTATCAAAAGAGTTCTAGGGCTAAGGGTGTGTTCCAGGAGGATAGAAGGTTTCTTATTTATTTTCTTATGTTTGGTACATAAACAAAAAAATGTATTATTCTAATGGCATTTGTTTTATAATCTAGACAAATACTATGGAAGGTGCGGATTGAGGCTACGAGGATGCAGTGAAGAAGAAATGTGTTGGAGAGGGGAGAAGGAGAGGAATGAGGACACAATCGATGTGGAATGCTACTCCTGTAACTTATTTTTCCTACTTCCACTAGATAAGTCACTTTTAAGAAACTTGTTTTCCTAGAGAAAATATTTTCCAAAAATTTTGACCAGCTGAAAGGAAAAATAACACTCTTCCGTATGAATAATCTCCTAGCTAAGTTGCTCGGACTCTCCAAAAATGTTGCCTCACACGTGTCAGATCTTTAAAGATACACTATTTTTGGAGGATCCGCCACACATCCGTCGACATTCTTGAAGAGCCTGAGCAACATAGTCTCCTAGTACATGTATGTATAAAGAATTTTGTTGATCTGAAATAGGATCTACAGTCTATGAAGATATCCATAACAATCCTAGTTGAGACAATCTTACTGGGTGAAGATCAAACGACTTCTCTAGCATGCTATATCTGCTATGCATTCCGTGAGGCTGGTACACTCCAGCATTCTGCACAATCCAACCGACGTGCCATTAAAGAACTCAATCCAAGAGTGCATTCACATAAGATAGCTCAAGAACATCGCTAAACTGAAATATTTATCAAATGGGGGCGATATATTGCCAACGTATTCACCTGAGGATATGGTGGATATGATCCAAATGATGACGCCATGACAGGGGAGCCCCATGTATCAGCATGTAGCTGCATTATTACCAAAATGCAAGTTTTTAGATGTGGTATTTCTTGGACCTAAAATATGTTGTGAAACGTTTGACCTAGGAATGTCACACGATCAAGCTCAAAAGGAAATAGTGCAGCAAAGGACGAATAATGTTTACCCCTGGCTGAGGAGTCCAGTGCCAAGTTTCTGCAGGCTTCCATCCCAGATAGTATGGTGAACCCCATACTTGTAAACCATTCGGACAACTTGCTGGTGGTAACCAAGCAGGACAAAATTGACCACCTGGGGCGACATGATTAGAATGATATGGTGGGAACGTCATGATAGGTTTATGAGGATAGTAACTCCTTTGTACTGAATCTCTAGGTTGTGGATGAGGCCATCTCCTTTCCACTTCCTTTGGCAGAAGTTGCCGCCGATGCATTCTGTATTTCTGTTTGGAAATTGAAAGGCAATACTACTGTTAAGCGGAAAGACATGTCAACATCCAACTTCATTGTAGCACAACTGTGTTATACTACACCCCCTCGTACAACATGGATATATCATATGAATATTTATCTAACTTGTGGTGCCAACAGACTTAAAATGGTCAAGATTTAGTACTATCTTGTTTCCCCAAATGTTAGAAGATTTATATCAAAACATCATTCAACCAAATTGCTTCTGATGCTGCTGCGTAACATAGCCAGACAAATTCATTCAGATATGATCATATGAAAGAGCAGAACTCACAAACCTGGAGATGGCTAGCTACATTATGTCTTGTTAAGCCCTCTACTTTCATCAGGTCCAGTATTCGAGAAGGAATGGCTTGATCTATACCGAGTTGCTCTACTGCTTGAACGAACTTCTTGTGTAGTTCAGGTGTCCAATCTACCTGAATCCAAAGGAAATACCAACTTAATCCCCCGAAAACAAGTGATTCAAGTTTTCAAGAATGCACAATTATTTAACCTCAGCTTAGTTAACTATATTTAAGGCTGAACTACAGAAGATAGTTCTAGAAAGAAGAGATAAATAACGAAACACTGCATGAGTGATGAGCTAGAGAAGCAATCATGAAGCTTGTTTTAAGAGCGTATGCGGAGCTTATGCAACCAGGAAAAAAACACAATTAGGTCAGAAAACAGCATTCTCGTACGTTTGGAACCAGTAGACAATACATAATGGCATTCTTGGACAAAAACATTATGGAATTTTGGACACATAATTACTGTCGTTATTTTTTGATGAAAACCAGGCACCATTTCTTCCATCTTACCTTCAACTTCTTCTTATTGGATTTAGTCCCACTTGAACTATGAGGACCAGATGCTTTAGTAGGTTCCGCAAAATGACTAATGCTACAGTCAGGGCAGTCATTACTTTGAGAAGAGATAGCAATATTAGCCTCCATCTTTTGATGAGGAGATGAAACATTCTCCTCTTTCAAGATTTTCTCTCCTTGTTGTCCAGGACGACTTGTTTGGACAGTATTCTCAGCAAGTGAATTGTTATATGTAGTTTCGACAGATTTAGTGTCACCATCATGCTCACCGCTGTCTTGGTCAGTTGAGAAGATAGTATGATCATGGCAATCACCATCATCCACCGACCGCACTCCTTGTTTCAATTGTGGGGTTGAGGGAGCAGGGTATTTATCACAGCCCGATAACTGTTCGGTGTTGCTTTCCGCAATTGCAGTGAGAGGTTCTGTTCGATTTGAATTTTTGTCATCTGCTTCATCCTTTGCTGGTTTTAGCTGTAGCATTGAGAGGAGAGATTCTTTTACCGGCTCAAGCGATCTGGACACATCCTTTCTAGCATTGAATGCCTGTTGCAACAAAAAAAGATCAGGATTTCATTTTCATATAAAAAGTGTAATGAAAGAACATAAGCTGATCAACTGAAGTCTCCGGCTCTCCGCTACAAACCTTGTGAACCACATGCTGCCATATATTTTTGAGTTTATCATCTGACAATGGTTTCTGAAGGAACTCAACTGCTCCCAGCTGCAAAATATCGAAGCATTGAACGTCTTTCCCACATAATTACCAAAAACAATTAACATCAAATGAAAATTTGAGCCCCAAGATCTTACCGCAATACACTTCATCATTGTGCTAAGAGAATGAATATTTGATGTCACTGCACAAAGTAAATGAAGCTCTCTTAGATATGTTTTAGCATTTATAACATTTGAGACAAGCAAACTATTCCAAGTTCGGGGGTCTCCATGATGTATCTACCAGAGAGACTTTCCATTCTATAATGACCCCCAAATTGCTCTAAATAAAAACAAAGAAAACGAAAGGAATGAAAGACATCACTTATTTTTTTCGTATGTTTAGCACTCACTTATAGTTGGTAGATCTTTGGCACTTTCAAGAAATCGGAGCACCCCATCACTATTGCCTTCACTTACCTGTGTCAATTAATAGACAAATTCATCAACAGTTATAATAACATTTTGGCCTATGTTCACATTTTGTCGATCGACTACTGTAAATTACAAATCAACTGGGATGACTACCATTTTAGCTGCAACAAATACTAGCCCAAATTCCCAAAGATGAAACCAGTACCTCCACAATGGCAACATGAAAGCCCTCGGATTTGCTTGAGATTGCGGTTAAAGCTTCACTCTCATTACAGAACGAGTAAACTGCAATTACATGGTGTGTTATACCACATGAATATAATAATGACCTTTCGTGCAGATTCATGAAATGAAAAAAAATTCAAGACCGTTGCAACAAGTTTGTGTAGAAAAACAGACAAGCTAAGGACAGAGCAAAATGTCACCCTAACCATATAATAAGTTGAAGCTTCAAAAACACTACTTCGATTCTGCTGGCCACATTACTTATGAAAGTGATTCAGAACATTCAACAACTAGTAATTACCCCAAATCTCGAAACAACATAAATAGATTCTCCGTCTATTTCAATTTGTTTGTTTTCTTTCCTTTTTAATCTACTATAAGAAAGAACGATTCTTTCATTTTTTTTGACAACTCTTTTCCACCTGGTATGTTTAACACTACAAGATTAAAAGACACATTGATAAATTCTCTGTATCTTTAGTTCAAGATCACAAGATAAAAAAATATTCTTTATTTTCTTAAACTCCATGTCAAGTCAAAACAAGACGAACAAATTGAAACGGAGGTAGTATAAACTTGCAAGAACCATAAAAAGAAAGTTAGACTCTATACTGTTAGAGGATCTCTGCAGCACTCCAGGAAAAGGTAAAAGTATGAATCTTGAATTACCTAAATGCTCTTCATCTTATAATAGAAATGATGGAATAGAATACTCTATCTTCCCTTAAAGGCAATAAATGTAAAGGTATTTCCATATGAGGATAAATCAACCAAGAAATGCACAATTAACTTGCAAAACAAAATGGAAGTGAACTTTGTACCAAAAGAAGGAACATAGAGGATTAAACACCCGATGCGAGTAAGTATTTTTTGACTTTAATTTGTTACAACTATTTACCTATGTAGTCCATTTTCTCAAGTCTTGATCTCATCTCAGCAGCAGAATTGCTGTCTTCATCAAGAAGTAGGACTTTAAGCCCCTTTGGGAAATCTTTCCAACCCAATAATTCATCCTCAATGCAAATCATTTCTAAAAAGCATCCTTTTTAGAACATCCAAATTAATGCCTCCAAAACAGTCACTTAATCAATCATTAACTATTCAATCTGCACACCCAAAAATCAAATTCCCCTCAGATTTACAACGCCGACAACAACATACTCAGTATAATCACACAAATTTACTAAGGTCTGATGAGGGTAGAGTGTACGGACACAAAGATAGAAAATTGTTTTCGATTTACATTAAAAAACAATCTTTAGAAAAACCCCACTTAAACCAACAACAGAAATAAAATAATCCCTCTTCTCCTTTTTAACACACCTTTAAAAGCTTGAGTCTTTAACATCATCCAACAAAAAAGGAAAGAGACAAGACTATCTTTTTAGCTTTAAAATAAGAAACAACATAAAAGCAACAAAAAACATAAAACCCCATGTGAGAGATCTTCAACATAGTAACATAAGAAACCCCAATGTGTATACACAAGCATCACAATTCCAAGAAAATCTTAGTTTTCAAGTTAAGTGGAGAAACCCCACAAGCAAGATCTTAACTTTGATCTTCTCCTTGATGCATGAACATGTAAAGAATCATTATACTGATAATACAATGCATGTAACAGAAATCAGCAAATTCAAAGTAGACAAAAGTACTACTATAATATACCCTGTATCTCTTCGGAAATAAGAAAAACTTAATTAAGCTCTTTTTTTTTTCCTCTGAAACTTCTTTTAAAGGGTCCTTTCTTGATTGTGTTTAGGTGGGTCGAAAGAAACAAGAGAAAAGGGAAGAGGGTAGGGGGTAGGGGAGACAGTGAGACTGATGAAAAGAGAGAAACAGAATTGAAGAAGAGAGAGAGGAAGACAGCGTAGCGCGAGGAGTTGAGTTGAAAGACTTTTTTGAGGCCACAAATTGGGTGAAAATGCTAATTTCAAATCGGAGTCTCGAAGTAATTGATAAATTATTATTATTATGTGATCAAAGGTTATGAAGTTAAGTTGTGAAAATAGTTTCTAACAGAAATACAAAGTAACATTATATGCAATAGATTCTTATCGTCAAACTCTTTTCTAAATCTTGCATATAATGAGAGTTTTAGTATATCAGATTTTTTTTATCAAATATTATATCGAAATTTTTTTATAGTACAATTTCAATATTATGATACTTCATAAATAGTTTTTTTTGAGTTATTAATCCTAATTTGATTCGCTATGCAGCTTAAAAAGTTTTAAATTTTTTTTGAATCATATGATTTTATATTAAAGATATCAAATATATGAAAATATTTTTTTTGGCGTTCCCCGTACAATTGGAACTAAAGAAATATTAAATAGTAAAAGAGATATTTTTTAAAAAAAATAAAAGTAAGGCAAATAAATTGAAACGAAAGAAGAATTTTTTTAAAAAGAATTTACTCTCTGTAACCCATTTTATGTGGCATCGTTTGACTTGTTAAGGTGTTTAAGGAAAAATGAAGACTTTTGAAACTTGTAGTAAATAATGTAATTGAAAATCATTTCAATAAAGGTGAAGTGAGAATTTTAACATCAAATTGTTTATACTTTGAGCAAGATAATTTTTTTTGGAGCGGACTTAAAAGAAAGGATATTGTATAAAATGGGACGGAGAAAATAATATTCAATATAATATTTGATATTTTTAAGAAATACTATCGAAATACATAAATATATATATACAATTCATATATGTTACTTCTTCTATCTTAATTAAGTGGCACAATTCAAAATTTTGAAGTGAAATAGTTTAAGTTAATTGACTTTGAATTTGGGATACAAAATCTTCAAGTTTTGTTTAAAATAAAATTTATATATTTTAAAATTTACGTAAAAAGTATTGTATATAATAATTGACAATTTAATATATTTAAAAAATATATAAAAAAATTATAGTTAAAAATAAATTTATTTGAATCTCGAAATTCAAAAAATGTCACATAAATAATTTAGAGGGATGGAGTTTATAGTATAAAAATATATATAAAATAGGATTAGTAGAAAGTTAAATATTTAGTCGTTAAAACTTTAATTACTCAACCTTATTAATTGAAATGTCATTTTTGTATAATATCGATTAACCAAGGCATTGGATGCTTGTGTTTTTTTTTTCAAAAAAAAAGTATTTTTATATTTATGAGGTGTTGGTATAATATAATGAAGATGTTTCTTAAAAAATTGAAGTCATATTTCTCAATTGTACGAGTAAATGTATGTCAAAGTCAAATAAAATATAATTATTAATTTATTATATCTTAAAATCAACTATTTAACTTTAAAATTTAAATAGTATCAACAAATTAATTTTGATATGGTAAAAATATAACAATTTTAAAATTCAAAATTTTCTCACACCTCTACACCAAGTACTCAAACATCTCTTATTCACATTCTCAAATCATCTTAATCTCGCTTTTTGTATCTTGTCCTTTATCAGAACTACTGTACCTTGTTTTGAATATCCTCATTAAGTATGATCACATATTTACGACAATATCATTATATTTTTGTAAGTTTTAATTTTTGAATATGAGAGTTCTTAACCGAGCAACACTCCGATTCATACAAGAGAGAGAATTTCTTCAATGCCTATTTTACTTTTTCAGAAAGTGAGATCATTATTTGCTAATCAGTCTTTCTTTTCTAATCATTCACTTTGTACAAGAATAATAGTACTTCACTCTTTAAATGATGTCACAGAAATAACTACCTTAAAATCAAAACAAAAGATTCATTCTTTTTTTTTTCTTCCCTTTTTCTCTCTATTTTTTTACACCTTTATGAAATTTTGGAATCCTAACAAATCCAAATTTCAACTTAAAAAAAGTTTACAATTTTATAAAACAAACATTTAAAAATAAAATAGTTTTTTTCTAATAGATTGTGTCACATTGACCTTCAAAATTTTTGGACCGACAACAGATGTCTCTCGAAAAATGTACATACTTTTTATATATGGTACATGGAAAAATCTTCTAAAGATAGAATATTTTCTATCATAATTTTATTTTTACGAAGAAAATATTAAAAATATCCCTAAACTTGACATGAAATCATTAGTTTCATATTTGAACTATTGATAATATTAAAATCACTCTTCTACTTGGTTAAGTGAACTTAAATACGCCTCTGATCTTGTAACAAAAGTAAAATATACCTCTAAATTCTTGTCTAGTTAATAAATATTTTTAACACTTCTAATAGTTCGATGGTGTATTTTAGTTTAGTTAGTCAAGTAGAAGTGTGTTTTTAGGACTGTCAATAGTTTGAAGATAAAACTAATAACTTGCACTACGTTTGAGAGTGTCTTTAATAATTTAAAATTTTTAATCTACGATGAAAGAATCATATTCATCGTGCTATGACTCTTGGCGGTACCGTTTATCTCAGTAATGCAACACAATCGACTTAAATCATATTCATTGTGCTATGACTCTTGGTGGTACCATTTATCTCAATAATGCAACACAATCAACTTATACCATTTACTACCATGGAATAAAACTTTTGCATTTATTCTTATTGCTTTTTTATCATGATTTTCTTTTCTAAATCTCGTAAAACGACTTATATATAAAAATAAATAAAAATTAAAACTTTTCATGGAGGGGAGATAAAGTAGAAAAATAAAAGTGTGGTTGAATTTCCTTTGTAAAAGATGTATAATATATGGAATTTTTTAGTTCTTTCTAAAAGAAGAATAGATCTTATCCTTCATACAGATTCTCAACCCCCTCCCCCACCCCCCCCCAAACCCACTTTTAAATTTAAAATATGTAGGGAAAAAATTATTTTAACTAGAACAAAAACTTTTTAACAACGTGTTTGAATGGTTTGTAATATGTATTATAATGTATATATTGTGTTATTGCTTTAAATATAATATCTGTTTCGATTGTTATTTAAATTTTGATATGTCGTATAGGTAAATCCATCATTTTATAATGACGAAAAGTTTCTTCCTATATAATAATTTGATGTGATTACATCGTTGCTTTTTTCTGTATTTTATCTTAAGTTATTATCTAATAATGTTATTTTATTATTTACTCTGTCTTTTTAGTTATACACTGTATTTAGTGATGGAGTCAAAATTTCAATTAAGGAGGTTCAAAATCTAAAAAAATAAGCACACAAACTAGCAGAGGAGGGTTAATATTTACTATACATAAATAAAAAAAATAACTTTAACTATATATAAATAGTATAATTTTCTATCAAAAGAGATTTAAATGAACCCCTAGCCAAAGAGCGACTCCACAACGATAACGATGGATCATATTACTTTGCTTATAGATTTATACTCCAATTTTATTTTTCAAATAGTTATCCATAATAATCCAAAAATTGATACTCCATCACTTGTATATATGCAGTTATCATATCTCAACATATAATTATCTTCAATTTCATCTATTAATT
>JAOTQR010000100.1:19682423-19706873 GCA_025774065.1 Solanum ossicruentum
ACTATTTAAAATGAAATTACACTGTTTTTTTTTTGGGGGGGGGAGAGGGTGGGGGGGAGGGGAGTTTAAATTACACAAAGCCTGATTTGTCCAATTACAAGAATATGTGTTTCTGGTGTTCTAATGGAAAGTAAAAAAATGATTTTTTGAGAAAAATCATTTGTTAAAACTTGAAAATTGATAATATTGTTAGGATAGTGTTTGGACTAGATTTTTGAGTATTAAAAAATGTGGTAATAATATTTAGTTGTTGAATTCAGTGAAGATGTAGAGTTGATGATTGAAAATTTGAAATAGTAGTTGTGAAAAATTACCTTCACCTAAAAATTAAAAAAATCATATTTTATTTTCATTTTTCATAGAAAATATTTTATATTCCTTATCATTTGATTAGCGTTTTTTTCTATTATTTTCGATATAACTCTCTTATTATTGTATTTTTTTTCAGTCCAATTTGTTAAGCTTTTCTTGAATGTAAATAATTTTTCAAAAACAATCTCTCTGTCTTCACAAAATAGAAGTAAAGTCAGATACACACTACTCTTGATCCCCAAAATTCACTTATGCTATTATACTGAAAAATTATCTTCATCTAAAATAAGAAAAATCATATTTTTTTCATTTTCGTAGAAAATACTTTGCATCCCTTATTTGATTAGTGTTTTTTTCTATTATTTTCGATATAACTCTCTTATTATTGTATTTCCTTTTCATTCCAATTTATTATGCTTTTCTTGAATCTGAATAATCTTTCGGAAATAATCTCTCTATCTTCACAAGATAGAAGTAAAGTCTAGATACACACCACTCTCGATTCCCAGATTTCTTATCCGCTTTTATACTGAATATGTTATTGTTACATTTAATTAATTTTGATAAACAAGATTAAGGTTCAAAATCTCAATAACGGGTTATAAACAAATTCTTAATCACATGACTATTATTATAGGGTTAACTAATGATTTTTTTTTATTTTTTTTTTTGCAAATGATAGCACAATTGTTGAAGAAAATAGGCAATTGCCCTAATAATTATGTGGGGAAAATTCTATGGTTGTGTAGCACTTAGAGTAGAAAGGATGTAACCTTTTTGGGGCAACATTAAATCTTAGCATATGTACCTCAGTACTTAGGTCAGCAAAAACCATACTTTTAATTGATTATTTATTGATTTCTGTTACACCTTTTGTTTGTTGGTTGGGTGATTAGGTACAAGTACAATGACATGCACACAGAATTTATTAACAGCACATAGTTTTGAGGTGTGATTATTGTTGTACTGGTTGATTTTTCTCCACAAGTTCTTCCACAAAAAGAAAAAGTCAACAGTTGTTTAGCATGCAAAAACCATCTTTTAAAGATATTTTGAATTTATTGATTCGACTAATTTAACTTTGCTTGAGTAGGTCATTTTTGTTAGATTTAACTTTGTGAAATTTTATTGAATATGTTGTTATTGTTGCTAGAGTACGTCGCTAAGGTAGTAGAGTGTTCCAGCTGAAACGTTCTTATTTTGGAAGTTTGAACTCAGAAGTTTTTCTTTCAGAAAAAATCTTTTTATTTCTATGATATAGTGGTAAGGTCTGCATATATTTTCTCCAGATTCCACTTGTGAGATTTTCACCGAATATGATGTTATTGTTGTTGTTGAACTCAAAAGTTTTAGTAGGCAAGTGGTTATAAGATTTCAAGTTTTAATTTTATATCAATGTTTGTTTATAAAATCTGCATAAAATTTTAACTTCAACTTCAATCATTGTTTCGAATCTCAAATTCTTCAAAAAGTAGGATTTGAAATTCCAAAAATTATGATTTTAAATTTTAACTTGATCCATAAATTTTTATTTTATAGAAAAAAAGGATTCGTGATTTTAAATCTTATGAAAAAGGCTCATGCTCGATGTTTAGAGACCGTCTATACCATGTGGAGGATTGTATCAAATAATAGCTAGTTACTATTATTGTTGATTTATTGGATCAATAAATTTGTGTAAAATTATGTGTATTTAAAAGTTTTTAAATAACATGTAATTGTAAATATTTATATATAAAAGGGACAAGGATATATGTGATTTATTATATCATTGTCTTAAGATATTTCAATGGTGTATATTAGGGTGATAAATGACATGTATGACAGAGTTAAAACTCAGGCAAGGACGGTGGGAGGAGACTCAAGTATTTCCCTATTGAGATGGGACTTCATCAAGGATCTTTGCTGAGCCCTTTTCTTTTTGCCTTAGTGATGGACGAGCTAACACAATCTATTCAGGAGGAGGTTCTATGGTGCATTCTATTTGTGGATGACGTAGTGTTGGTTGATGAGACTCGAAATAAAGTTAATGATAGGTTAGAGGTTTGGAAACATACTTTGGAATCGAAAGTATTCAAATTGAACAGGACCAAAACATAATACTTAGAGTGCAAATTCAGTGTTGCAAGGAATGAAGCAGACATTGAAGTGAAGCTTGTCACTCAACCTATTTCCAAGAGAGAAAGCTTTAAATATCTTGCGTCCATCATCTAGGGTAGTGGTGATATCGATGATGATGTCACACATGGTATTAGGGCAGCATAGATGAAGCAGAGACTTGTCTCTAGAGTATAGTGTGATAAGAAGATACCACCTGAACTTAAAGATAAGTTTTACAGAATGGTGGTTAGACCGTCATTGCTATATGGGATGGAGTGCTAAATAGTAAAAAACTCATATATCCAAAAGGTGCAGGTTGCGGAGATGAAGATGTTGAGATAGATGTGTGGACATACCAGGGGTGATAAAATTAGGAATGCGACCATTCGGGAGAAGTTCGGGGTAGCCTCTGTGGAAGACAAGATGAGGGAAGCGAGACTGCGACGGTTTAGATATGTGCAGAAAAGAAGTGTCGATGCTCCTGTTAAGAAGTGCGAGATGTTGGATTTAGGGTTTATGCGGAGGGGTAGAGGTAAATCAAAAATGTATTGGAGGGAGGGAGGTAATTAGACAGGATATGATGAAACTTCATCTCACCGAGAACATGACCTTAGATAGAAAGGAGCGGAGGTCGCGTACTAAGGTAGAAGGTTGATAGGCTAGTAGGGATATGATGATGTTTGGCCTTGTGATATAATAGGTTAGTAGGGTTAGTCGTATCTTTATATCTTGTGTTGTTATTGTCTGTCTTATACTTCTATTGTATTTATATATTATCATTTGTATGTTTTCTCATGTCTAGTATCTTCTGTTTTTTAGGCTTGATATTTTTGAGACAAAGGACTTTCGAAAACAACCTTCTATTTCTATGAGATAGTAGTAAGGTCTGCATACATTTTACCCTTCCCAAACCCAACTTGTGAGATTCTACTGAATATGTTGTTGATATTGTTGTTATTGATCGTCTTAAGATATTTCAATATCTTGTTTATGAACTATGATTTGCTTATTTAATAAGATTGTATAGGAGTTGAAATTCTTTTGATAAGTTTCACAAATTATGAAATTTTAATATTTATAACAGAAAATACAATTTAGGAAATCAAAATTATATGTTAAAACAAAACATGTCCAAATGGGCCATAGTTGAGGGTGAAAGAACTCAACCCCTAGGAGACAGTTAAAGTTCTTTTTCCAAATAGGCCTATAGCCAGATATGATTTGATTTAATTTTTTATTCTTCTTTTAGTATGTGTAGAAATCATAAAATTATTTTTCAAAGTTGACTCTTTTTTTTTGCATTTCTTTTGCAATGCCTATTTAATTAATTTTACAATGCAAAACCACTTTATACTGTGGAAATTTAATACTGTAAACGTGTTTTCTCTAGTCCTACATGTCAGAATCCTCGAAATTTAGTTCAAAGTATATAAATTTATGCCAAAAGAACAATATAAAAATAGTCTTGCTCTCTAGGCGATTGATCCCACTAATCATATGACTAGGAGAAATATATGTCATAAGTGAACAGTGACACAGATTCTCTAATTACTATGATGAGGTTGGTCCATCTTTTCGTAAATTAAATTTGTGCATATAAACATATAAGAATAGTCTTACTTCCTAGTCGATTGATCCTGCTAATCATATGACTAGGAGAAATGTGTCACAAGTGAACAGTGTTGCATGTTCGCTAATCACAACAACGAGTTTTAGTAGACTAAACTTGTGCAATAAACATATAAGAATATCTTACTCTCTAGTCGATTGATCCTCCTAATCATATGACCAGGAGAAATATGTCACTAGTGAATGGTGACACACATTCTCTAACATTATGATGAAGTTTGTTCATCTTTTAGTAGATTAAACTTGTGAACATAAACATATAAGAATAATTTTGTTCTCTAACTGATAAATTCCGTTAGTCTATGACAAGAAGATATATCATGTTAAAAGTGAATAGTCAAAGACATTCTCTACTCACCATGACGAGACTGGTCCCAAATTAAATAGACTAAAGGGTGACTTTTTAAAAGATCATACCACTTCTTTTTAGGGTGAAGGGCTATAAATAACGCAGAGAGTGTAGTAAGCATCTTGAAATTGAATAGTGGACGAATCAATTCTTCCAAAAAAAAAAAACTGCTTCTTTAGTTGAAAATCAAGTATGACAACAACAAATAAAATAATCAGTATAGTCCCCCAAAATGATGTTTGGAGATGATAGGATATACGTAAATCTTATATCTATGTTAGATGAAGCGAAATTATTTTCAATAGACCCTCGACTCAACAAAAAACAATCCAAATAGAAGTAATAGCATATCAAGAAAACGGAATAGTAACTACTACAAGAAAAGAATACGAAAATTGATGTACAAGAAATAGTAGAAAAACAGATAAGAGTACAAGAGCAATATTACAACAACTAATATGAACGAAAAGCAAGGCAACATTCTACTATCTAATTAATGTTCTCCGCGATGCTATCAAGCATGTAAAGCTAGAAATGCCCACAAGGAATAGCAATTTAGGCCTCCAAATTCTAGACAAAATTAGATATAGATACTGGAGTACCAAAATTTGCTAGAGAGAGCAAGCCCAGTATACTAACGCTCACGCTATACTCAGGGCTTGAGGAAGGATTTGATCACAAGGGTCTATTGTACACAACCTTACCTTGCATTTCTGCCAGAGGCTGTTTTTCAAGACTTGAATTCATGACCTCCTAATCACATGGAGACAACTTTACCAGTTACTCCAACGCTCTTCCTCTTCAGTATTAGAATTTGCTAGGCTGATGACAAGTTTAAATAAATTAAATTACCAAGATAAGAAATAGGAATTACAAATGTTGCAAAATTCAAATTTGTAGCTAGTGGAAACAACTAACAATGTGCTCCCAAACATACATATTACTCTAGTGAACTCTTGCTTTGCTTCATTATTTGGAGAAAAAGGTCTTTGCTTTTCACTACCCTCCCCAAAATCACACATTAAAAGAAAAAAAACTAAAATTGCTCTACATGAGAACTTGCACCTATTTGTTGTATGTCATATTTGAGAAGAAAACCTTCATATCTCTGCCTGGAAATCTTACCTTCACACTTCAGAGTTCTCAGGTTTTTTCTATATACTCAAATACTGGAATGATTCATTCATCGTTTGGCGTGCTTTTGTCTTCATCACCTTCAACAAAATATTGTTTCACAGCAACAAAAATTTTCTCAGGCACCAAGGGGCCATCTTCATGATCTACCAATTTAGTGTCCCATCTCAGGCCCGCGGCAATTTTCCTAACCTTGTTCAGCACTTCAACTCCATCTCGAAGAATGATTGATCCTTCAGGTCGCAGAACACGGTCCATTTCTAGGAGAATATCTTCAAAATCACACCTGTTTTACAATCATATAGCTTTGAGAATCAGTAATGCTTTTTTTCTTTTCTGTATTAATATATCCAATAGCATAGACCATTTCTTTGAAGAGTTTAAGACTGCTTACTTGTCCTGGTACAGAGTGAACAAGCGATTAGCATGAAGGAGGTCATATGTTCTCGGGTATGTAGAGAAGCCTTCACACCTGAAAGAAGGAAAAAAAATCGAAATTAGTCCAAGTTTTAGGAACGATAATCTCAACTATCCACGTGCAAAAAAGTAAAAGAAGAATGACAACTGCCAAAGCATACATAATATCTCCAATATGAAACCTTGATTTTTCCTCGAACACGCAAATAATAGGTCGTCTTGGATGTTTCATTTGAATCTTCTCATGAGATGCTATAGTTGTTCAGTAAATAAAGGGAAGAAGGTTTTGGAATTCTTGAAAACAAGGATAGGTGGATAGGCAGAAATGCTTTACTATTTGCAATACGTACCAGTCATGGTATATACCAATCAAACCCCTCTCATATACGACACCAAGAGTGTTTTCAGCAATAGTTGGCACAACATTCATCACCCACAGTTTAGGAGAGTCTAGTGCCGCTGCAAATCCTCCAAGTCCGGCATTCATGTCCATTATGTTGTGGTATCTTGTTGTGCCAAGTAAGCTAACAATCCTCTTGTAAGCAGCGACGTGTTTCTTCCAAAGCTTATTATCATCTTGATAAGACTCAACTGTCACCCCAGGAACCATTCCATTGGCTATACGCGGGGGAACTGCAAAAAGCCTTGCAGGGAACTTCTTCAATTCTCCTCCAGCTACTTCATCAGAATTCTTGACGTCAGGGTAGGGGGTTATGCATGCATCCATTTTCTTATACCTGAATCACCATTTTAAACAAAGTGGAAAGATAAACATAAATTAGCACTTACATAATGGGATTACAATCTAGCATTCAATATTTATGGTGATGAACAAAACGATCCAAGGTAATGTTATAGTCTCGAAATGCAGGGAAAACCAAGTCACAGATAGACATGAAATATTTTCTCCAATACCGGTCATGACTCATAAGCGGCTCTCACCTTTTTATTTTTACCAATCTGCATTCCATCTTATGCTCTAATTAGCTCTGATTTACACTTAATTAACACATATGAATGCAAAAGACCCAACGATAATTGTACATCTTTATCTATAACCTGAGTTTTGTCAAAGCAGAAAGTCCCATTGAAGTTCATAGAGAGGCTTCACCACTTACCCTTGATACATAGCATAGTGATAAAGTGATTATTTGCTCAGTGAAAGACAAAATAAAAAATGTAAGACCTCTTAGACTGGCTGGTTGTTCATCCACAGGCTACTTTTATGCAGTACCACAACAGACATCAACATACTGACTTTCAAACAGGTCTTGTAGAATCTACAAGCTAGAAGGATAAAAAGGTTTCCCAATTGTAACAGAAACCAATTATTTTCTCTATATCAACCTACTTTATTTGCGCAGCATGGTCCCTGAAAGATGCTCCAGTTAATATCCAAATAACAGTGTTGTCAAAGGCAAGCTTAAGCCCTGAAGCGAGGCTTAAAATGTGTTGAACGCTTCGTGTTACTTAATGTGCGCTTCAGTGTCCGCATCAAGGTTCTAAGGCATACTTTCTTTGCCAAGGAGCCTCTTCTGAAGAGGCTACAACAATTGATATTTCAGTTTCACGTAATTATTGTTTTCAATTTCTTTGTTCATGTATTTACATTCATGCTTATAATTATTATTCTTTGCGTAATATATGAACTTGCATTCTTTTTCCTCCCTTTGCGCCTTTTGCTTTTAATAGCACTTTTATGTTACTACTGGAAATTTACAGTAGAAGCAACAAATTATCTTATGTACCTTTCACAACAAAAACACAGTGAAGAGGGTCTCGGGAGTATAAATAAAAGTAATTTAACAAGTAGGCTCTAGTAACTCACCAAACATCATCCGCATCCTTTGTTTGACATATGTTGGCAGATGTTCTTCTGCATGATTTTCCATTTATGCTTTTCCTCCATATGGCTACATCACCTTTTTCGTATTTCTTCTCCCAGCAAAGAAGCTCAGCATACTCTTCAATCCTTTTCTGCTCGGCTCTACAATTCTCCTTGGTCCTGTTCCAGACTCTGTGATAAGTCTTCCAATTGAGTGGAGGACCAGAGAGTATCCAGTATCCACCAGGTCTCAGAACTCTATCAACTTCCATCATGTACATGCCCTCTGCACATACAAGCCCATTATCAGCAAGCAAGAAAAATTCACTATGTAAAGTCAAAGTCAAAGCCGACAATTTTAATTTTCTTAGGATGAACTAGAAGTCACAGTCGCTACTTACAATTAGTCTTGAGAACAACTAATTTTATTTCACATAGGAATTTACTGTTTAAATGGAAATCTATCTGTCAAATCTTTTCCTAGTGACTTGATCTCCAGTACCCAGTATGCTCTTTTCCTATTTGGAATTTCCAATGGTATTAGATGTCTCCTTTCCAAAGGTATCATTAATAGAACTTCCAATGCTCCGGATGGCACTCGAAGAACAATATAAATGTACAACATGAAAAACATTTTATGATGTGAAAGTTTTAGAAAGGTTCTTAGTTTATCACTAAATCTTGTGCAGTATTTATCAATGGCAATCCTCTTGAATGGATAATTATGTACCAAAGCATGTTGAAGCCTTATCTGCCCTATGGCAATCAACACATAGTTCATTTCCTCCTCACTCCCTCTCCATCCTCAAATATCAGAATCTTCTGAAATTCTTTAGTAATTTCTTCAGACTGTTTCCATCTCAAGTTTGGCAGTTAACATTCTGTTCTACTCAAGCTTAGCTCAGAGCAGAACGCAAATATCACAAAGTTGCCAAACGGATGAAAAACTCTACCTTCAAATATAACTCATAAAATCAAATAGTCGACATCTTGGAAAGTAGTGAAATGAAATACGTCAAAAGATATGATGCTAACTCAAATATGTCATTTAAAGCTCACTGCTGACTGGACAATACTTTATCTAAGTTGGAAATGAATAGTAGTCTCTATTAAAGTGACATAAGATATTCAACATCAGAGTAGAAATTCCCATCATGGAGTAAACATACTTCAGAGTCATCAGTACCTATACTGTTTCCATTTATTTTTTTTATAGGCACTGTTTCCAAAAGGTTCCACAGATCTTAAGTCTAAACAAGATCAAAGAATGGGCAATATTAGAAAATTCTACAAGATTGTTAAATTATAGCTTGCGGATATACCGTTTGATGCCCAGGGAATCAGACAACGAGAACAATGAGACATGTCAAATGCTCTTGATGGGTATGGAAGGCGTATGGAACCAAGAACTCCAATAACAGCAGGTACACCTCGCTCCAATGCAAATTGCACTTGTGCTTCATGATTATCCTTAGGTGCAAATGACATTGCCAGAATATTTCTCTTCATCAAGTAAGCACCCCAGCTTGCAACCTTATCAACGTGATGTGAATGCAATAAGTTCTCAGAGTCAAAGAAAACAGGCAACCATGCAAAAGCATGATATTTAATGGACAATTACCAGCACCAATGCAGAGAGATACACTTTTCCTGTAGAATCTGATTACTTTTTTAAAAAAAATGCGTGCGTGTGTATTTGGAGTGGGGGGGGGTGAGGTTTGGAAATAGTATCCCTCCGAGCAACTTATCAGGGAGAAAATGAATTCTCGCAGGTAGTTTCAATAGCCAATTCAATGACTATAATGATTAAAATATCCCATTGGTTTTCAATAGTATAATCATTATAAATAGAAATATAATATCCCATTGGTTTTCAAGAGAAAGGAGGAAAACAGAAAAGAAAACATACCCCACAACCAGTGTCGAGAGCAGTTCGTATCATGCCACTTTTAATTGGAACCACGGAAGCAAGTTCATCAATATATGCATCTGCTCCTTTAGGGAACATTGTACCTCCTCCTGGAAATTTAAACACATTTCCCTGAAACTGTACCCAGTTCTGGACCGCCTTCTCAACTGTCAAGTGTTTGTAAGGAACATTAGCATAGTAGGCATAATCACGGCTTTTTGGCCATGGAAATGGAGTTGTGTATCCTTTGGGTGCTAGAATCAGACAACGAAGCTTTTCATCATCTGGAGGGCAATGCCTTTCTCTATATATCATATTTTCCCGAGGAAATGTCATAGCTCGGTCTTGTTCATGGCAGGGAGTATAGTCAGTGTATTTAGTTTCACATGATTTGAATTTTTTAATAGTTAGTTCTGAAGTTCCCATTTCCACATAATTATGGTGCGACTCAAAGTCCAGAGTGGTTGGAGGAAGGACATTGCAGTCAGCAGTTTGCTGAGTCACTTGTAGTGCCAATTTATCTCCCTTTCCAGACCCACTTTTCTGCCAAACTCCTATTAGATAACAGAAACAGCAAAGACCAATTACAATTAGTATGGAGACCGGTCGCCGTGTTCTGTTGTTTGGTCCATGATACTTGGATGCCATTATGTGCTCGCGGCAGCAGCAGCGGTTTCCTGTAGCATAAAGAAATAAGAATTTCAAGCAATTTCCAGGATACAAAAGACACTTCTCTTCTTACATTAAGTTTCATATAATCATCTCAAGCCAGGGAAACAGTAGCTTCATATCCACTAAGGCTCATGATACAGGCAACTCACTGATTCTAGACGGTAAAACATAACAACTGAAATTCTCAAAGGATGTAGTCACAAGCGGACCTAATATCTAATTGCACAAAGGAAGAAATTCACACTAGGAATTCACATATATTCAAGATTTTAATCTTTATAATGTGACATAAACGCCTCTTTAACTTCCTCGCTTTACTTTGTGAGCATGAAAACAATCGGGCAGGATAACTACACAAACTGAAGTTAGAGATCTCATCAAAGAACTTCTGAGAATAATACATTACCATGAAACCAACTTCTGATTGAAAAACACAAAGATCTTTTAACAAAAACAAACAATTGGGGAGACAAAACAGTTAGTGCATCAAGTGATTAACAGAAGCAAATACAGTAATTAACTAAATTCTCATAACAAATCATCAGCCAGAGATCTAGGAGAAGCATTGATCTACAAAGTTAAAGAAACCAAAAGGGTAGACAAAATGATCAAATAACAAAACCTCAGTGTCTTCATACTAGGAAACAGATCTTCTTTACCATGTCACTTACTACATATAACAGTTCACTTGGGTATGAGTATTCAGTCTAACATACCATCAAAGAACTCACTATAAACTACATCACCATAATTCTGACTAGTCTTTGAAAACTAAAAAAGAAGTCAGAAAAAGGGCAAATCTACTAACTTAGAAGATAACACAGAAAGTGCATCTAGTAACTAACAAACTAAGAAAATGAAAACAAGAATCACAAGTACCTAATCTCACTAGACTGAACCCTTTTCAAATAAAATCACACCCATTGATCCACAAAATTCAAGAAGACAAATGGGTACACAAAAAAGATTAAAACTTTATCAAACAACCCAAAAACTGAAACAATAAACTTTGGATCAGTACTACACAGAGACACAAAACCCTTGCAGCAAAACACAAAAATAGGACAAAAGGGAAAAAGATCAAAACTTTAGCTGATTACCAAGTGAGAAATCTGAAGTTGAAGGTTCCTCAGTCCTCACTAGACAAGTGAGAGATCTGAAGCTAAGGCTTTTTGAATTTTGACAGAGAAGCAGCCTTCACATACTCTGCTATAAATGCACTGTTTCTTGTAAAAAGATTAGATTTTTTTTCATAAAGTGGGGATGAATCAATCAATGTAGTATAATAGTTTAAAGATGAGAAATGGGTATTTGGCAATTTAACTTTCTGAGCAGTAAAAAAGGATGAGGAGATTCACCAGATAGCCTCCAAAGGATAGTAGTAGTGTGAATAGGTAGAAGACCGCGTTAGGACTCTTGTTCTTTTCTTCAAAATATGGTTTCGAAAGCCCTACGATAAACATAAGAAAAATTAAATTTAATTATAAATCTAAAAAAAAGTAAATAGTTTATTAATTTTAAAAGTATGTATTTTATTTGATACTAAATATTAGAGAGAAAAATTAAATTAAATTTAGTTATGATAAAAAAATAAATAATTCACTAATTTTAATAAATTATTTATTTATAAACCTTCTAATCTCCTATATATAAAGATTCTATCATTAATTAGAATCTATTGGTATTTTCTTGCTTTCCGTCAATCTCGAATGGAATCAAAGATTCACTATGATGGAATAAAACAAAATGTCTCTTTAAACTGTCAGTGTTTCTTTTAATTGTGAAGTAGCAGTTAGTCAATGCAACTTTCGACGCTCATAATGAATCATCCGAAAACAATCGCACTATATTTTTTAGCATAGGGGTCAGGTTGCGTACATCCGACCCCTCTTACCTCGTAATGGGCGGAAGCCTTTGAGGCATTGGGATAATGTTGTTATTGTTGTTGTATTAGTATTTTCTTGATTTAAATAAGGAAGAAGTAGAAGTATATTAAATAAGGAAAATTTAGAAGATTTACTAAAAGTTCTTATTTTATCTATAAGAAGTGATTTTTAAGGAAGAATAAAAAGTTCAAATAACATAGGGTCTTTTCACACTTTTAATACAGAGTAATATGATACAAAAGATTATTTTAACAACATTTTATATTTATTTGTAATTTTCCTTTTCTTTTAGTTGGATGAAATATTTAACATTTCCATTGTACATGTCGTATAGGAATAAAGTTAAATCATACGTATAATGTAAGGGTAAATCTAACAGGAAATCATTTGGGATTTTTAAAAGAATATCAATCAACATTAGACCAAAAAATTAAGATTTATTAGCCAGAAGGGCAATATTTAACCACTTTTGATAACTATATATGCAGTTATTTATTCAAGTAGTCTACGAAGAATAAAACAAGATTTATGTTTCAATTTATTTATTATATTTTGACTAAATAAAGAGTTTAAGAAAATAAAAATTATTTTTGTATATTTTATTATTTTAAGTTAAAAATATATTAGATATAATAAAATATTTTTTAATTTTACGCAGAAATTCAAAATTAGATCATTTTACAAGTGGGGAAGGAAATTAGACCTACACGGTTTAGATCTCCCAAAATTATGTAAAATGCGACCGACAACAATTATTTGAATATTTTCTAACAATGGAATATTGGATTTTCCGCAGCTAACGTTAATAATAATATGGTATTTATGCCTCATTTTCGATTTGATTTGACTTTGGCAATAACTATAACAAAAAATACAAGGGTACGTCTGGAAAGAATTTAAGGTAAATATGCATAATGTGAGTACCATGTTATTTCAGGAATAAAGAATTTAGTAGGAAGGTACTTATTAGATCCCACTTCTCCATTTGGCTTATAGATCTGAATGCACCCATGAGTCGCATTCTGCCGACAATGTTCTATCCCATAAGTCATTATATTAGACAATTGTGACCTTGAGGCAATTTTCAATTCCACTGTCTATAACAAATCTCTTATCACAATTAGATAAAAATGCTACATAATGAAGATACATTTAGAGAACCATGAAGCTTCCATATGAATTTTGATATAGCCAAAATCGTATTCTGTTGCAGACTAATAAGTAATTTTACAAGGCTATTGTGAGACATGTATCACGTACCTAAGAGCATTGCACTATACAACAATCTATAACACGCGGGCGGACAAGAGCGTACGTTAAAAGCTCAGGATTTCACAGGTTCCTTGACCTTCCAAGGCCATTTGCTTTGCTGAGAAGAGACATCTGCATGTTGACTTGATGCTACGCTGCTTTCCTTGGCTTTCTTCCTCTTGCCCGAAGAGCTTAAAGAACCCTCAACTAGAAAGACAGAAAGACTGAACTCCATCAGTTAATGCTTTCGCTTCTAAGATTGGAGGATGACATGCAAGTAAATTTTAACAAAAGCTCTAGGAAGGAGAAAACATTGAAAAAGAACAAAACAAAACTCAGAAACCAATTAACTTTACCACATCACAAGTGGTGTGTAAATCAACATGGAAAAACATGTTTCTTAATAACGAATTTCAATTTCTACACAGTAAAACAAGTGTTTCTAATAGATATGCATAGGAGTAAAATTACTATTATGTGTTTCAATCAACATGGACATTCTCAACATGAAATAGAGTGAACTTTTGCTGCATGCACAAGATTTCAATGCAAATGTTGTTGCAGTTATCAAATTGACTCTTGGAGAGAGAAGCAGCAGCAGCTTATAAAGAACAATTTGTTGTTAATAAAGAAATAGACTTTGCGCTTTACTCAACCCCCCAAAGCTAGCTCATGCAGTGAGATTGCCCGAGACCATATAAAAGAGATCATCCCACCCATAAAGCACCAATATGGGACTCAAAACACCCTCTTGCACACCAACAAATAGACATCTAGAGTGTGGCTAGTATAAGATGAAGGCTCAAGTCAGCCATACGATGAATTAGGATGAACCTTACTTTGATACCATGTTGAAGTATGTGATCGTCTCAATTATCACCTCAAGATGTCAGAAAGAACACATTTTTATTTATTTAATTATCTCTTAAGTGTGCCATCACATGCAGGCTTGCTTCTTTTTGATGAATCAAGCACATGGTAATTGTTTTTGATAATGGGTGGCAGGGTAAGACTCGACTCCAACACATTTGTCTGCTCTGATACCATGACAAAGAAATAAACTTTAGACCTAACTCAACACCGAATTGTAGATCATGAAGTGAGGATTTGCATCATCAATAAAAATTGTTTAGCTCAAGATTAAGGTGGTAAAATGTCCTCCATACCTTGCCATTCCCAGACCACCTTGCATTCACCTTTGACCATCTTAGGGTATCTTTCTAGACGAGAATCTTCTTGGACCAGTTGCTCAACCTACAAAATATGGAGAAGAATTGTTGTAAAAGATAGAACTTTACACTACCTTTTTGTTTACAATCAAGAACATTGCACTATCTTGTTATGCTTTGAAAGCATCTCAACTAGGCATAGGAAAAGTATGAAGCATGGTACCATCCCTAAACCAAAAAATGCAGGAGAAATAAATAAGAGAAGGGGGGACATAAGCACCTTTTTCCATAACATTGGATCCTTTCTTTCCCTGGGTGAAAGAAGATGATCCCGTAAGAGTGATGCCACCACCCAAGGTTCATGCTCGCCAGTCATACTTCTTGCACTCACTGCCTTCTCTTCAAGTACATCACATGCCTATCATTTCAAGAGAGATCAACAAATCCGAAATCAACCCAACTGACAAAGAATAAGACTAGAGACCACCCTACTATGCCACTTGGGATGGACAATATTTTTCTTAAATTTATCAATGTTGCTATTTTTTTTAAAATTCTAGGTCCCTATCCAAGAGTATCCCCTCTGTCACAAATTCAACGTCTTGTTACGTTCATTGACATCTACTTGATCAACTTCCGTATAAAACTCAGAAGAACATTATATTATTTACTACAGAAATAAAATTACATATTTGGTAACTAAAGAAGTGCAATAGGAAGCAACTACTCCCTCTTTCCCCGTATATTTGATACAATTGCTTTAGTCTGTTTTTAAAATATTTTAACATTAAGACTTATATTTCGTCCTTAATCGGAAGCTTTTAATTTTATAGCCATACAAATGTTGTGAAATGTTTAAAACCACAAATTTCAAGCGTCTTGTATACACACAAATGCTATGGCAGGTTTAAGACCACAAATTTCAAATGTCTTCCTTTTTCTTCTTCGACCTCATGACAAATCGAACAACATCAATGAATGCATCCTAGGTTCAGATCAAGGAGCAAAATTAAGAGGTACAGAACTAATACTATAACTTAGTCTACTTGGTAAGAAGAAGTTGCCTTAAAGGAAGTTGTCACGCCTCAGGAGGGTACCCCACTCGAAAATCATTGCTGGCTCCTAAGCGAACCACTTGGCCTCATCACATTCATTAAATCAACAGTGGAAGACTCAGTTTATGTACAAGGAACGTTATAGTGGGCTCATCAATTAAGGACTCAATAAAATAATGGTTAAAACTTACAATCCACATCAATTCAATATTGTGAAAATAGTTTGAAAATTACAAGTCCCCAAAATGAAACATCAACTCTAGTCCATCACTATCATACTACTATCTCATTCTTCACAAAGCTCCTCACAATTCAAGCTTGAAGTCTTAGTGCTAACATGTGCATCACACACTTCCCTCATATTATAACAATCTACAGCTACTAGGTGGAAGTTGGGAACATAGGCCCACTAAAATCTCATAGCAATGTACATTCAACTTACAAGATGATGGATCAATCAAGAAAGCAGCAAAGCACTTGGCCATGGAAACAAATATGGAAATGCAAAATCCCACTCAAAGTTTCATGCTTTATCTGGCTGCTAGCTAAGGAGGCTGCCCTGACTCAGGATAATGTTATGAAAAGGGGATAATCTTATGCTCTAGATGTTTCCTATGTGGAGAAACTCTAGAAACAGTAGACCATCTATTTATACATTGCAGATACACACAGCAGATATGGAGGACTTTCTTGAGCCTCAAAGGTATATCCTGGACTATGCCTAGGAGGGTAATTGAGGCCTTATACAGCTGGGAGGAGACAGGTGTTCTTGCAAAAGACAGAAAAAGATGGAGAATTATCCTTGCTTCAATTTGGTGGGCAATCTGGAGAGAGAAGAATTCTAGATGTTTTGAAGGCATAGAACATAGTGTGCAGGATGTTCAGCTAAACTGCATTTTGTTGTTATGTTTTTGGTGTAATCAACTTTACTCTAATGATATTGCTCTATAGTTGATGTTTTAGACTCTCTTTAGACATAGAGCAGTGGATTTTGGAGCATATTTGTATATAAGGTTTGAGTACAACCTATGTACTCTCTAATATAATACAAAGTTACCAAGTTCAAAAAAAATCCATAGCGACTAGTTGATCAACACATCCCCTCTTCACAACTCAAGTACCATTCACCCATTCACTATACCTCCTTATCTAGCTAAGCTCAAAGCTCTATAAATCTCATAGGGCTCTCACTTCAGAATCATAAGCCTAGATTAGATCTATCACATTGAAAGCACTCTATTCCCCTATTCAACATCTATACCTCGCCCTCACTGATACTATGAAACATCACATAAACCTCTTTCTAGTTTGAGCACACTCTAACTCATCCTAACAATAACTCTTTCTCTATATCTCCAACAACCACCATTCTCACTATATGGTCACTCTTTTTCCATCATCATCCTTCTAGCTCTAGGATAACTCAATTCCACTTATGGTTTATGAGACCTCAAATCACTCTCCCTCAAGTGATGACATTAAACATTTAGAGACATAACTTTCCTTTCACGGTTAACAATATAAGCAAGTTTTGGATTAGAAAGTCTGGGATGCATCTTGATCTAGCTCAAACGCACGATTTATATGAATAAGAGTGCATTCTTTCGAATCAATCAACTCAGCAAACAAGTGGGCTTCTCTCAAGCCTGGTGCAGTCTCTCTACCATTCGATTGCTTTATCACAGAGCAACACATCGGTGAGGATTTGAATTTTACTATCTCTATCACCTTGTAGATGAGGCAAATCGAAAGATTTAGAGCAAGCACGAATAAATTGCAAGTTTCCTAGGGAATAACTCTATCGCACGATTCAGAATTTGAAAGAAGAGAAGCTTTTCTTAAATGTGAATAGTCCCTCATTTATAGAAGTGGGGCCCTCACAACCATAAATAAGATCTTATAGACACGGCTTCAGAACATCCGAGGATACTTGAACTCTGATACCAAATTTTTCATACCCCGGGAGGGTACCCTTGGTGTGGGTAGCACTCAGAAACCATAGTTGGTCCCCAAACGAACCACTTGGCTCGATCACTCATCCAATCAACAGCAAAAAACTCAATTTATGTACTAAGAAACATTCAATGGGCTAATAAATTAATGATTCAATAAAATAAAAAGTCCAAATCAATTCAATATTGTGAAAAAAGTTGGAACATGTACAAGTCTTAGAAATGAAAACATTAACTTCAATCCATCATTGTCTATGAAACCTCTATCTCTAATCATACAGATGGTGCCAATAACAGGTTCGTGGCTACCTCAAGAAAATAAATACTCTAGAAACAATAAATAGAATACCTCCAGACGCAAGGTCTCATCACTATCTCTTAGATGAAATTGAATGTCAACGAAGCGCCTGTTGAGAATCTCTAGTACCTGTCTCTGCATCATGAAAAGATGCAGGCCCAAATAGACGTCAGTACGTGGAATATACGAGTATGTAATAGCTGAAAAGGAAATAATCAAAGATACTCAACTCGGTAAAACATACAAGTTTAAGAATAAAGTCATGCTATTAAAATAGACTCAATAATATGCAACTCACACCAATCAGTAAGTGGAAGTTTCTCTAACCAACAACCATAAGAGCGAGCGATATCATTGCTACATCCATCCAATACCTTGCCAGGGTAAAGGACATCCCATCAATGGATCGAATAACGGACTTCAGAGGTATGGCCCCTTTCTCATCCTATGCTGGCAACATAGTTTATGGGATTTGAGTTCTTTATACTCTTACCCAAATCGGTACTCAATACTACTCTCAAAACATGTGCTTATATCTATCAAGTGAGTAGATTACTCAAAAATATCTCATCTAATCTCATTGGACTCTCATCAGTTCAATCACATCTCAATCATCAAATCCTTCCTTTAAAGCAAAAGGAATTTACTTTCAAAACTCATCAAAATCATTCCTCCTCAAAACATCATGCGCTTTCATTTAAAACATGCATCAAAAGTCATTCACATCTCATCAAAACTCTTTCTCAAATCATTATTTATGCTCAAAACTCATGTTCATGCAAACTCGGTAAAATATGATCATATTAATTCGAAATCATCTTTGCTTAACCTACAAAAATGAACATTAATCTCACATAATGTATAAAATCAAATATAATCTTCAATTAGGGTTCATGTGAATGAAGACACGAACATGCATTCAAATCAAATACTCAATTCATGATCATCATCAATACATTTTGATGCGCAAGAAACTCGATTAACAATAGATAACTCAAGAATTCTATTCAAGAAATCTAAAAAACTTAAACTTAAGTCAAATCAATGGAGATGAAGGGGCACATGGACGAACTCAGTTCAACGTTGTGTTAGCCTTACATACCTGAAGAATTGATATTACAATAGAAATTTGAAGAACACGAGCTTTCTGGGAGAAAATCTTTGATCTTGGACCTTGATGCTTGTTCTTGAGAAAGAAATTCTCTTATGTTGTTCTTTTAGAGTGCAAGAACATGGAAACACATTGGTTGAAGGACTAACATAAGAGAATTTCTTGCACTCTAAAAGAACTACATAAGAGAATTTCTTTCTCAAGAACAAGCATCAAGGTTCCAAGATCAAAGATTTTCTCCCAGAAAGCTAGTGTTCTTCAAATTTCTATTGTAACATCAACTCTTCATGCATGTAAGGCTAACACAACGTTGGACTGGGTTTGTCCACGTGCCCCTTCATCTCCATTGATTTGAGTTGAGTTGAGTTGAGTTTAAGTTTTTTTAAATTTCTTGAATTGAATTATTGAGTTATCCATTGTCTTATCGAGTTTTTTGCACATCAAAATGTATTGATGATGTTCATGAATTGAGTATTTGAATTGAATGCATGTTCATGTCTTCACTCACATGAATCCTGATTGAAGATTATATTTGAAATATTTTATGCATTATGTCGAATTGAGATTGATGCTCACTTTTGTAAGTTGAGCAAAGATGATTTCGAACTAATTTGAACATATTCTACTGAGTTTGCATGAACGTGAGTTTTTTAGCATAAATAATGATTTGAGAAAGAGTTTTCATGAGATGCGAATGACTTTTGGTACATGTATTAAATGAAAGCACACGGTGTTTCGAGGAAGGATTTTGATGAATTTTGAAGGTATACTCCTTTTGCTTTAAAGGAAGGATTTGATGATTGAGATGTGATTGCACTGATGAGAGTCCAATGAGACTAAATGAGATGTTTTTGAGTAATCTACTCACTTGATAGATATGAGCACATGCTTTGGTAGTATTGAGCACCGATTTAGGTAAGAGTATAAAGAACTCGAAACCCACGAAATATGTCGCCAGCATAGGATAAGAAAGGGGCCATATCTCTGAAGTCCCTATAGAGGTTTTTATTGGATCCATTGATAGAATCTCCTTTACCCGGGAAAGATATTGGATAAATGTGACAATGACATCGCTTCGTTGTACCATCACTCGCTCATATGGTGATGGCTGTCAGTTAGAGAAACTCCCACTTACTAATTGGTGTGAGTTGCATATTTTATTGAGTCTATTATAATAGCATGATTTTATTCTTAAACTTGCATGTTTTACTGAGTTGAGTTGAGTATCTTTGATTATGTCTTTTTCTGTTCAGCTATTTTACATACTCGTATATTCCACGTAATGACATCCATTTGGGCCAGCATCTTTTCATGATGTAAGGACAGGCATTAAAGATCCACAACAGGCGCTCCATTGACGATCTATTCCATCCCAAAGATAGTGATGAGACCTCCTTGCTTACAGAGGTATTCTATTTATGTCATTTATTATTTCTAGAGTATCTCTTTTCTTGAGGTAGCCATGAACCTGTCATTGGTACCATCTAGATGCTTAGAGGTAGAGGCTTCATAGACAATGATAGATTGGAGTTAATGTTTTCATTTCTAAGACTTGGACATGTTCAAACTATTTTATTGTCGGATTGGAGTTAATGTTTTCATTTCTAAGACTTGTAGATGTTCAAACTATTTTCACAATATTGAATTGATTTGGATTTTTTATTTTAAATCATCATTTTGTTGAACAATTAATTGATTAGTCCACTAGAATGTTTCTCAGTACAAAAATTGAGTCTTCCGCCGTTGATTGGATGAGTGATCGAGCCAAGTGGTTCGCTTGGGGACCAGCAATGGTTTCTGAGTGTCAGCCACGCCAAAGGTACCCTCTCGGGGCGTGACAGAAGCATTCTCATTCTTCTATATTAGTGTGTTCTTCAGATAACTTGATTACACATCAACTAATACCAGGCAGCTTGTCCAATGCACAAGCATAGGTTGTCAAGACAATCCTGCCCACATGGTTGGAGCAAATAGCTTAACACCAAGTACTAAGTTGGGTGACGAACCGAGGATCCTCAAGTTGTTAGTCCCATGCCTCAACACGGGTCAGTCATGAAAGAGTAGGTTCCTCAAATATTACACAGATTCCTTTTGCCCTCTAAATATCACATGAATCATGAGGAAATATAGCTAATAAGTGCATATAACATCACAGCAGAATCACAAACATGCTTAAATTATTGGGGAGGTGGATACATGGTATTAGAAATGAGACTTCATCTGCAAATTCATATATGCCTTATATTAGGACTATACTAAGAGAACATTATTTCACTAGATCAAGAAAGCAATTTCATCAAGTATCTATTTTATCAAAGGTGTGATCTTATTTGACTAAAATTAATGGACGTTGGGGTAAGCTTTGACGTAGTAAAGTAACAGAGAAATAATAGATGCTCAGAGGTGTAAGCTGAGAGAACATTTAGAGATCAGGGTCAATATTTACAACTGACTGAGAGGCTTACGATTGTTACCTAAGCCACGTTTGCCCCTTATCTCTAGAAGCATTAGGCCTATTGACTCATTATATTTAAAGGAGTTGAATCCTATCATATATTGAAGCAGTATAGCCAGCCAGTCACAAATTGATACTGAAAGTAAACAATGCCACAGGACAGATTCTCCAAGGGAGGAAAATGATGTTACAAACCTCATTATATATCTGTTCAGCTTTAACTGACAAGTAGTACCTCCGACGGAGTCTTAACAGTATGAAAATGCATCCCAGGAGCTGTAAATCCCAATATTGTCAACAAGGTTTAGACGGTTATAATATAAGCTTTCAAAGGCTGCTCTTACTGTGGAGTACCAATGCACAAGCTGGAACCAATAACAAAGCATGCTTAAGAATCCACTGCTGGATGCGACAGGAAATTGGTGTATAATGCAGGACCAGCAAAGCTGGACACTTCAGCTCTTCAATTCTAGACAAAAGGTGAAGAAGCATTAATGAAAAAGAATATGATATCCTTTCATCTGTTTCCTATAATTCACGGTTAATAAACCTCCAGAGCATACCCATGATCATTCAGTCTTGTCTCTAAAACCTTGCGAAGTGCCTCCATTGCTCTTTTCATGGCATGAGCATAAGCAGCATCATTCAAGCCGTACTCATCCATTAATTTAGATTCATTCACTTTTTCCCACAATTGGTTACCTTGAACCTAAAAGGCAAGCATCAAACTTGTGGGGCATGTTAGTTCAATACCTTTATAATACCTATCCGAAAAAAATAGCTTTATAATACAAAACTCACGTTAAGGATTCCTCTTTTTGAGTTTGTGCATGTGAAGAGTGTGTGTGTGTGTGTGTGCGCGCGCGCGCGCGTGTGTGTTGTGTGTGCGTGTGAGAGAGAGAGAGAGAGAAAGAGAGTAATCAAGATTCAAAAGAAACGCACCCAAACAGTGCCAGTGCTGGTGCATGAATACTGAGCATATTCTTCACAAAGAAGACGCTCTACTAATTTTGACTGCAAGTAATTACATTATAGCGTAAGCATTCAAAACCCAAAACTTAATCAACACTGAAATGTTAATAACAAAACTAAATAGGTCTCACTCACAAGCTTTTTAGCTGCTTCGTTTATATTTGAATCTTCAACACATAAGTTCCCAAGCATCTTGTAGCCATGAGCACACTCTAATTTGCCTTCATTACATACTCCATTAAGTGGACAAGGCTCACAGAAGTCTAAAGCCAAGAGGAATCATTAAAATCCAACACAGCTATTGATATCAAAGAACATCAAAAAAGTTGGAAAGTTATTTAAGATACTAGCACTGTAGAAGATAGTGTTCCACAGCTCCATTTCTCAAAAATGAAGAGGATCACATGATTTTAAGATGTTCTGAGAATAAGAAAATGCAAACAGAAACCTGTCTAAATGACGTAATCAACACATCTTTGATTAGGTGCTACCAGAGTTCCACATAAAATTACTAAAGAAGCTAGCATCTAGCTGCTTTCCTTTTTCTTTTTTAATGACATGGGAAAACTGCAGTCGATGCCTTTTGGGTGCGCATAGGGCAAAACCCCTACTACACAAGAGAGGTAACCCGCAGGTCATGTGATCACAAGTCATAAGCCAATACCAGTAACTAGTTTTTCCCCTGCTTAAACTCTTACGAATTATGCTCCTCAATTGAAGATAACAGATTCATACCCCAAAAAAGAAGTGGACAATTAAAGATAACAGTAATTTTGTACCAAAAACTTCCCCATTTCTTAGTCTCTAACAGATTGACTTATTCTGGCACTGCAACTTCCTTATTTAACAGATGACATACGAGAACATTGACATAATCATAAAAGAAAATAGTATGACTATCGAAAACTTTATACCGAAAAGTCCAAATTTTGATTAATCTGATAAGCTCAAATGGTTGAAATCTGTGAAAGTTGTATAAGGAAGTACAGTAATAGTGGAAATCAGGCTTCGTAGCCTAACATGTTGAAGAATAACAAAAACTGCAAAAACTAACATAAGAAAACAACAAATCTACTACAACAAGATGGACTAACCGGATAGATAGTCATCGAAGCCGGAATTGCTATCGCAGAAAGGTTTGGGTTGGCGATTGAGATAGGTGAAAACATAGTTGCAGGAAAATGCGACGGTGGCGGCAACAACGAAGACGGCGATGAGCCTCGAGAACTCCGATTTAGAGGAAGGGAGTAAGTCTGAGGAAGGTTGTACATGAATACTTGTGGATGATGTAGAAGGACGAGAAGAAGAAGAGGAGGAGCAAGTTTTGTTTTTGGTAGATTTAGGGTTAGGGCTCAGAGAGGATGCTCTAAGATGGCGTGTTCCAGGAGTGGAAGCCATTGATCCTCACTGAAGAAATTAGGAAAAAGCAGAGTGAAAAATAGTATCTACATATTGGAACCAAGAAAGGCTAATTCAAATTTAATTGCTTTTTAATACGTATCGATTCGCATGAGCATGAACTTGTTATGGATTCAGATTTTGGAAATGAACTCCAAAAATAAATGCAAGCTAAGACTTGCATATAATAGGCTTTAATGATTGGATTCTTCCTAAATCCTATTCGGGAGTTTTATTGTTTATTTAGATGGTTGTTATTAGTTATATTATACTATTAGTTTAAATATAATATTTATTTTGATTGTTACTTAAATTTTATTATATCGTATTAATTTATCATTAGATAATGATAAAAAGATCTATTTTGTGTAACGATTGATTTAGTGTGATTGCATCGTTACTTTATTTATTATTTAATATTTTATTTTATCATTTATCTTATCTTTTCATTGTAGTTCTACCATATACTTTTTAATTTCTTGGTAGGTACTATCGATGAAGCTACCGCGAAGGCTATGAAGGAGAGCAATTTGAAGAAATGACCTTAAATCTTAGT
>JAOTQR010000100.1:19727528-19738363 GCA_025774065.1 Solanum ossicruentum
CGCTTTATGTTTTTAAACATAGGGGTTAGGCTGCGTACATTCGACCCCCCCTCACCCCGCAATGAGCGGGAGCCTTTTGAGGCACTGGGGTATGTTGATGATGAAACTTGATAGAACTAAATACCTTAAAGTTACAAAACAAAGTAAGAACATATGGATATGCACTTGAACAGACCTTATTCAAATGCCTACTTTTGGATGAGCAACAAAAAAAATTCATATTGGCGTTAGTCAAAGGTAAGGATAAGGTGTACGTATATTCTGAACTCTCCAGACCCCACTTGTGGAACGACATTGGTATGTTGTTGTATTACTGGTAGTTGTAGGTACAGGAAGAACTGCAGATGCAAAAGAGAGATAGGGTGCTGGTTGTGGCTAAGTATAATAGCCTATGGAAGAAGTGGAACTACTCATAGTGGGTCAAAAGAGGGAGGAAGGAGAACATTGAGAAGGGATTTTGTTAGCAAAAAAGGAGAATTTCATTTGATTTAAGTTCATCTCTTCCACTTAAGACATACAGTTTGGCCCGGTTTCTTGTATTATCTAATCTGTATAGTGTATAGACTAGTTTCGTCACCTTTTCTTTCCCTTCATAGCAAACAGCAAAGGAAGCTACTTATTTACGTAGGAGCTATAAATGTTTTAATTGTGAAAACATGCCCTAGCTTATATATCTAAAGTTGTACAGGTGCTAGACAGGAACAGGATGATCTCAAACGAACCTATCCAAAAAAGGTAGCTTGAAGCAACTTTACCTGCTGACTTCTTGTCGCTTAGTTTCTATGGAGAATCAATTTTCATTAATTTTTGATAAGTTCGTCGAATCACCCTCACTTGCATTGTTGATTCTCTTTCGGTTCATTGCAAACAGCTAAAGAAAGAATACCATTACAATCAAGTTAAGGGAGGCAATGGTTAAATCTAAACTGGTAAAGATACTAGGGTTCAAAAGTTCAACAGGATGATCTACGCTAACCTAAAAGGGTAGCCAAAGCAACTTTATCTGATGTTTTCTTGTCAGTTGTCACAATGTTTTTATGGAGCATCATTTTTCATTAACTTTATGGATATCTATAAAATACTGTTTTCGATACATGAGATAGTCCTTTTCAAACCTTTGAGTCATGAACTGAATCATTAATCAGTTATACTGGAAACAGAGATTAATTGTTTTAAAACAGAGAATTGCTTGTCTATATTTAAATGGGGATTTCTTATTTTGGTCTAAATGTCCTAAATTCTACTGAGAATAGAAGAGATATAGATGTCTTATATTGGCGTCTACTTCCTCAAACAACTTAGACAGGGTGGTATCGGGAAGGATTGAAGATCAAAAAAGAGACGCTAGAATGTTGGTGCAACACACATATAGCCAATGGGCGAAGCTCCTGGTTCGGGGTCAAAGGAGGTAGCAGGGATATTGAGAACAAATTTTGCCTGCAAACACTAGTAACTGTGCTTGATTATCAGTCTATTACAACTTAATGCAGCTTCTTCTTCCGTTGCAATATTTCAGAGAAAGTATGGCTTGCTTCAGGTTTATCCCTTCCAAGTCCAACATTTATGTTGATAACATAAGTCTGCTCCTCCTTGTTCTTCCCCTTCTAACAAGTAAGAGAAAGCATGGGTTGATTCTCATTGGCCTTACACAATGATTAGGTTAAGGGATGCAGTACCTGCATCTTAGAGAGATGCTAGGACTTATGAGCAAAGGTTCAACATAATGTATTCTTTCAGTGTCGGAGACCAAGCTAGCTTGCACACACCACAATTAATTCATCGAATAGCCTGCATCAGCCCACAGGCATATACAGGTCAACTTACCCTGACTATGAAGGCATAGAAAGCTCCACTGGATGTAATAGCTGGGGGCCAAATCTAAGGTCTCGGGTCGATACTCATAAAACTTCAATTACTCAGTCATCCCCTTGATTACAAAGTTCAACAAGATGATCTATATGTAGCCTAATCAGGTAGCACAAGCAATTTCATCTCCTGTGTTTGGACACTTAAGTTCTCCGTACAGACTATCATCAATCCCCCCAAAAAATGGTTTTTTCGTACATACTGTATCATTTTTACTAACTTTTGATAAATGCCTGTACATTCTATTTTATAAAGAGTGAAGTTGCCAATGCAATCATATTTATCAAGTTAATCTTGCCGCCATTGATCAATAGCCAAGTTGATATATTCACTAAATAGCTCCAATCTTCCTTTTGCCTCAAAATCCTGCTGTGCTAGAGCTAATCAAAAAAGTTCAAATCATACTTAATTCTGCATCAAGCAGACCCCTTGACTATCCCATACCACATAATGGTTGCACAAGCAACAAATTATAACCTTTGACAGTTTGAATCATCAAAGCATTTTGATTCCAAGCATCACAAAGTGGCAAGAAAAAAGATTTGACATCAAATGTCTGAGAGATAAACAACAACAACAACATACCCAGTGAAATTCCACAAGTGGGGTCTGTGAGAGGGTAAAATGTATGCAAACCTTATCACTACCTATGCATACGTGCGGTGATTATCTATAGCAAAAATTCCATGCTTAGCATTCGTGCGGTGAGCTCAATCTCCACAGAGTGGAAATGCATTTATTCATATAAATCATTGTCAAGTTACATACTTCAGATAACAACATAACTTCAACACTGTTAAAATGAATAACTGGTTGCCTAACAACTTCTACCTCAACAAATCACAATGTCAACTAATGAAGTAGTGTTTCGAACAAATAAATAAGTATATTGTATATCGGAAAATATGTTACCTCTTCAGTAAGCTGAAAAATTGACCTATGAGCTTTATGCCTAAGCTTCAGCATTAGCAGACTTAGAGCTTCTAAAATCTTTCTTCAACTCAGCCATTCTTTTCATACAAGCAGCTTTACTCTTCCCGGGCACGGCTGCTGCAACTTTCTCCCACCTCATTGCCACGTCCTTTGGGAATGTCTTCAATGCATTAAGCAAAGCTAAATCCTCCTCACTACTCCATCCACTCTCCACCGCCTTTTTCGTCTCCACATTCTCGAAATCAGCTACATTTCCACCTTCAGCTCTCTTATCAACAGCTTTTCTATCCTTCAAAAACCTCTGATAGGAATCCGCATCGCTCATTTTTCTCTCCCCCAATTCTTTAGCTTTCTTTACCACACTTTCCACTCTGTATTTTCCGTTAAATCCATCCGCTATTGCCTCCCACCGACCCGGTTTCCCCACCGGGTGCTTCCCCATCATCTTCCTCAACAACTCCTCATCCCCTTCATTCCACACACCATCCCCCACTTCCCCCCCTCCATTTTTCTCCAGATTCGCAACCGACCCATTACTACTCTTCGAATTTGCCCACGACCCATTAATTTTCTCCGGCTGCAGATCATAATTGGTGGCGAGCACTGGCTCAAAGTCAACGTTTTTCTTGGTGACTCTGTTAGATCTTCTGTTTGATTTTTTCGTATCAGGTTCGAAATCAGAAAGATCATCTTTAGGCGGGTCCTGAATGGGAGGCCCGATTCCGACCCGGATGTCACCTCCTGTGATGGAAAGAGGAGCAAAAGGTCCGATCAGGAGGGAAAGAGAAATCCATAAGAAAATGGATCCGAATGGTTCAAAGGAGAAATAGAGGAAAGAAAGAGCGAAGAAGAGAACAGAAAGAGAGAGGGAGATGATGATTCCGGGTCTGTAGAGAGACCGGGTTTGGGTTTCGGGTTCTGAATTGGATTGCTGTAATGGCTTTGATTGGAAGAGAAATCTGGGTTTGGTGTCTTCGTCTAAAAACTCCATTGATAACGGAAAGGTCAGTGGCCTGATGTTTCTCCTTTTCCTGTTTCACGAAGTTATATCAAATTCTTTTGAAATCGAAATCGAACATTTTTGCAGAGATCTCGGATTTGAGTTCAAGGTACAGCCCCTCTCACCAATGGTTTTACCTAATAAGATTTGTATATAAATTTAGATTTAATTGATCTCTCATATAAGTATCGAATATTACAGAAAAATAAAAAACACACATTATTGTTGAGATGATACTAAATTTATTATTATTATTCTTACGGAATGTTTGATTTATGTATTCAAAATAATATGCATTATATAAAATTTTAAGAAGAGATTATTTACTTACAAAAATATTTTTTTATGAACTTGAAAAGTAACGTATAAAAAGAGTTTAAAAAATATATATTTATCATTACGTACTCCCTCGGTCCTTCGTCTGATTTTAACTAGAAACACAAGAACAAATTTATCAGAAGAAAAACATTGCATATATTATAGACCTTACATTTCATACATCAACAAGGAACACAACAAGATATCGTACAATACAGAGTTCAGCTTACACAACTTTACTGACAACTACATAGGCCTGTAGCCATCGAAAGTAAGTGGATTCATAAGGGGGACATGAGCTATTGCAACAAAATCAAGTACACTATCTATAAGTTAAATCCCGCGCATTAATAAAAATATTTGTGTATACTGTCAAGCTTTGAGGGCACTCATCCATTCAAAGTATCAAGCATTTGCACTTGAAACCGCTTGGAGGCGCCTTCTTATCTTTTCCTTGAGAGAAAATGGCTTTGATGGACTCAAAAACTTCATCAACAGATTTTCCAGCATCAACCTGATATGTTCAGACACAAGAACGCGGTTACTACTACTAAAACTACAGGCAGATCCCGGTTTTTAACCCTACAGGTTTAGTTTTTTGCCTTGAACTACCGTATTTATAAGATTATATGGTTCTAGACGTACTATGTGTTATAATTTTAGTAGATTTTTACATATACATTTATGCTCTGCATTGAGTTCAGATGAACTCGGTGCTGCAATGTTTCAACCGCCTCTAACTAAAAGCATTCCATTTTATACAGATTCAACAACAGAAGAAGATTATAAATTATGATTTACCTTCCTAATTTTCCCCTTTGATTCATAGTATTCAATTACGGGGAGAGTTGACTCCATAAAAACTTGAAGTCGCTTCCTTATTGTCTCGATATTATCATCCTGTCTTCCCTGCATAGTTACTCCAAATGACTTCAAAAAAATCTTTGATATAATTCCAACCAATTGAACAATGTGTGTAATAACTATGTTGCTCGCACCTGGATCCTCCAAAAGTAGTGTATTTTTAGAGGGTCCGAATGGGTGGGGCAGCATATGGAGAGCCCAAGAAACAAAGCCTAAATATACCTCATTTCTTGATAGCAAGCGCTTCACCATTTCGTCTTGTGGACAATCAAGATAAAGGACAAACTCAGGCTCCATTTTTGTCTACAAGGAAATCCCAAACGACGGTTATTTCAAATTATATAAGCAAAATCAGCATGTTACTGCCTTCCATTAGAAATAATTGAACAATAAAACTTACAAGATTCTCAAATTCTTTAACATTCTCTTCATTCCGGGGGAAGCCATCGATAAGGAACTTGTCATTATCGATTCCCTGCATGGCCTGTTGAAGAAGCTTCACTGTTACATCTGACGGAACAAGCTTCCCCTCCTTCATAATTGTCTGAATCATAGAGCTGCAATAAGCAATACGAAAGAAATAAAGGGTGTGTTGTGACATAAAAATTCTTACTTCACAGAATTGTAAGCCTACAAAGTGGATATTATGATCTCATATCAGTTTACATATTAGGTAAAGATTTATCGAGAATTAAAAACGGTTGTTGAATAACATTACCCAGTTTCAGAACCAGAATTGATTTCTTGACGTAGAAGCTCGCCAACACTAAGATGACTGTATCCAAATTGTTGTGCTATTCTTTTGCATTGTGTTCCTTTACCACTCCCTGGACCACCTGTAACATGAATCATCACAACGTGAAAATAAGGAAAGAAGGAAGTTAAATTACGTTTCTAAATAAAATAGAGATAAAGAGAACCGCAATATCCCATGCTATACGCCACAAGTAAAAGAATGCATAACACTTCTATGATAATGTTCCTTGCGATCTTATTAAGTACGTATTCCTTGCTCGGGACATATTAGCTAGCATGGTATTATGACTTACAAGGTCGATCCTAAAAATGTGTAAAGACGCTGAAGCAACTTCAAACGATGGTTTGGAACTAGAGACTTGAGCATCTATTACAAAGTTCTTCAAGAACTTGTTTCTAGTTTGTTGCTAATATCTAGTCATCCTTCAACGAATACACCATTAAAAGTCATTGTCTCAATCGACCACCGTTCATCATTGACATTTCCTGTTGCTGACCGAGTGCTTGAATAAACCTTTAATGCACCTAAATTTGTCTAAGCATTTGAGTGCATATAGGTACCCATAGTTAGTGCTGTGAAAGATAGCACATAACCCATGGAATAATCAAGGTGCAAACTTAAATAAGTCGATCTCACTTCTTTAGTTTAACGAGTATTTCATGACTGAAGCTTTTTTCACTGCCAATCGTCGTTATTTTCCTTTGTTTTATGCTGGTGGTTGGGTACATAGGGATTGAAGCCACAGAAAAAGTATGTCAATTCCAACTTCTAAACCTTCCACCATCACCAAATAACATATCATGTACTAATTGCAGGTAAAACTTAGCAAAAGATGCATTTTTCATGATAAAACAACACAAGATGCATTTTTTATTTCATCAAAAGAAATACAAAAATGCAGCGGACATGATTACAAACAGGAAGTGGAAGTAAAGGAAGAAGTACCAACCTACAACAAAAACAATTTTGACCTTCTTTCGGTTTCCTGAGGCGCTGTCACCTTCCTGCAAAATCGAGATACAGCTCAGATGACCAAGAAACATTACTAATTCATTTTAACAAATCGAGATGCTAGGGCATCATGATCACTTAATCCAGTCTCTTTCTTTACTGGAACACGTGTCTCTTTCTTTACTGGAACACGGGATCACACCACCTAAGTTAATGGTTTAATTGAAAAAAAAGGAACTATAAGAATGATACAACATTTTAAAATAACTATCACGTTCACTAGAGATATAATTTAAAGCTTCAGTCTTCAATCAAACATGGAATGAAGAGGATTTATTTAATTGTAAAGCTAGCATAAATAACTAGTCATACAAAATTAGGGCTATGGCTAAACAAGCTTAGAATTTCTTAACTGGAAACGATCATGTTGAACAAGACTACAAACCAGACCATGCCTTACTATGAAGATTTCAAGTGCATTAAGCAGTGAGTGTGACATAGCATGTGAATTATCACCTAGAATATATACGGGAAGCCCCCTGAATGGCTTCCGAGAGATCCCAAAAGTATCTTCACTGGTTCAAACCATCGCCTTCAGTATATATGAATAAACTTCTGTTTGTAAGATCACAAATACAAATTGTATATTTGGCCACAAGCTTCAAATGTTGTTGATTTCAGTAGTGAAATAATTCTAGTTGTGACACATTTCTCTTTAATTACAAAATTAAATTCTTCATTTTTTCAAATCTCTGATTGAAAAACAACGAGAATTCATTAGTCCGTCATGTTATACAAATCACTTAGGATGACATAACATAAGTCGATTAGGATGATATGTCGTACATGCTTCTTGATCCCAAAGAAAAAGCAAACCTTCACAAGCATGTTAACCAATTACTTGAAGTACAAAGAACAAAGACTTGTAGAAATAAAATTAAGATGAGATGAATAACTATAAGAAAGGGCAGGCCAATCCCGCATGCAAGCTAGGTCCAGAAGGACCGGACACAAAGGGTGTAATGTAGCCAGCCTAGCTTGACACAATTATGAGTGGCTGACCCAAAAAGTATGCTTCACTGGTTCAAACAGACTTCAATGTATCAATTACATACGTAAGATCACGAGTACTAATTGTATATTTGATCTGGATTGCTAGCTCCCGTTCATAGTTTTGCTAAAGATGATACACTAGGAATCTTTTTATGGCAGTTTTCCCATCTAATGACTGGCATGGTCACAAGCTTCAAGTGTTTCTTGACTTTAATACTGAAATCATTTTAGCTTGCAACACATTTCTCTTTATTAACCAAAGTCGTTCTTTTTTTTTTCAAATCTGTAATCCAAACCAAAGAGTATTCATTGATCTGTGTTATCCCAGATCAATTATAATGATATGTTGTGTACACTTCATGATCCCAAAGGAAACGCAAAATCTTCACCAGCAGTTTAGTCAATAACTTGAAGGACAATAAATAAATAAAATTAATACGAGACAAATAACTATAACCAAGTCAAAATCAGAAATTTCAATGATAATTCGGAAAACACCAAAAAAAAAAAAGAACTTTTCTCACCTTGTGTAGATCCATCTTGGATTGCCCACACAAAGAATATGTCAATTCAATGTTCCTGCAATATGCAGAAGTTAAAAAGGTATACTATTTTCATTTCATAAATATTCCCTTAAATTCTTTTATTCACATAAAGAAAAACAATAAGGAATTGAAAACTTCCTGCTGGTAAATTTTAGATCATACTGAAAATTTCCTAATCCAGGGTGGAGCTACCTGTGGTGATTTTTTTTTCATCACAGGAACCGGCAGCCGATGAGCTCAACATAAAAGGCAAATCCTTGCTTTTGCTGGCAAGGAATTTCGAACTTGAGATCTCCAAGGTGAAAATCCCAAGCCCGAATCCCTCAGCTACCCTGAAGGTTATCTCTCCTACTTCTTTATAAATAATTATTTCGAATAATTTATTATTTCAGAAGTTCAAGGTAAAATTAATTATTTTTCCCTATACAATTCTCAATAATAATTATTCTTGTAAAACTACAAACACCTCAATAGAGTAGATACATATTTAACCAAAAATGAATATATCTTAAAAATAAAGGACAGGTAAAATAGTCAAAAACTACTCCGGATTATTTTTTTCTTTTTAACACATCAGAGACAGAAGGAATATAACTAATTTATTCATAATCCAACTACGACGTACCCACTGAAATCTCCCGGATGGCGTCGCGAAGGGATAAAATATAGGCAAATCTTATGGAGAGGCTATTTCCGACAAGATTGTCATTTTGTATAACACAAATTCATAAACTCAAAATTCTAGCTCCGGCTCTATGCAAATTCACCTACAATTCCACAAGTTAAAGGAATCATACAAATCATATCAATTGCTCAATAAGACCAGACAAACAGCATAAGAAAACTATTTATTTTCCAAGAACAATCCATCCCCTTTCTCCAACTCCCATTAAAATTTCCATGAACTATTTGAGTGTATAAATGATAATCAAATCAAAGTTCACAACTTTTTATCTAAAAGAATGGAAAAAACAAGAAAGTACCTGGACAATACTGCAAAATTGTTCTAGGAAGTTGCAGAAGTAGAACAGAACATATATACTATGATGTTTTTTCAGATTAAGAAAGCTCGGGGAGAATGGGAATAATTCTGAGTTTCTGCTGTTACACGTGTCAGCTTTTGGGATTTGGGGTTCTTTGATTCCCACGAAAAAGGAACCCTTTTTTGTTGTTGTTGTCAAGGACAAAAAAAAAGGAAGAAGAAGACAAATTAATTAGTTTTGGGTGCGGAATGGAAAGTTCTAGTAGTGTTAATAGCTATGATTTTATTTATTTAAGTTTATTTTTATTCTAAGAAGGGTGATTTTCCTTTCTAAAGTTGGAAATAATTTGATTTGAATTTTTATATTATGGTTATCATATTTAAGATCATGAATTTTTAAAATTCACAATGATTTGTGAGAATTTTTGAATAATTTATTCTAAAATATATTTATTTAAGATCAAGAATTTCTAAAATTCACAATGATTTGTGAGAATTTTTGAATAATTTATTCTAAAATATAATATATTTTTATTAAAATTTTGATGATTTGTTAAGTCTTGTAATAAATTTATTCATCAAAAGTTACAATGATTCATCAAAAATTTTGCATTAAATGCTAATGATTCAGCTTATATTTACTCTCGATATTGTTTGAGTTTTTATGTGATTTTTTTTCATGTAACCTTTTTAAATATGATCAAATTTTGTAAAGAATCGAGGACCAAAAATGTATTTAAATTGTCTTACTTTATTGAATTTCATATCTGAACTATTCCGAGTGTGACTTCACCTGGTGGTTAGTGAAACATACCTAGACGTTGACTGGACTAAGTGTTCGTCTAGAAAACTTCCAATCGTATTTGTCCATAAAATCTTCAACCACCTAACATATGTAATGACTTTATTTGCTGGCACATTAATCTTTTAAATATATTAATATATTTTTAATTGACTTATTTAAAAAAACTATCATTTTTTGAGTCAAAGATATTGAAGTCACAACATAGACGGAACTACAACTAAGAAAGTGGGAAAAAAAGATGGTGGATCTCACAATTGGAATAAATTAATTTATATGGTATTAGTTTTAACTTTTAATCTTAATTTTTCTAATCTGGTATTAATTTATTCAGATTTGCCACAATAAAATTATTTTCCACATGAAATATTACTTGGCAAAAATTTTAAACTAAAAAAGAGTATAAACACATCAATCATAAAAAACTAAAAAACTATTTTCTAATTATTATTCACTCTCGTAGAAAACTCACACTTTCAATAATTAAATTATGAAAAATCAATAAATTATGATAATTTAAACATATTTTTGATCCTTTACTCACATTTAAATAACTATGATCTCCTACCAAATAAAAAAACAATAATTATTGAATTGCATATTTTACTTTTCAAATGATTCTTTGATTTTTATTATTTAAATGGATTGGTTTTAACAAATATCCTTTACTAAATTTCACCGTACTTTAAAATAATTATATAATTTCTCGATTTTTCTCATCCTTTTTTTCTCGTTTGCTCTCTGACTCCCTCTTTCTCTTGCTC
>JAOTQR010000100.1:19738463-19752449 GCA_025774065.1 Solanum ossicruentum
TACCCCACCCCCGCAAACCCCAAACTACAAAGATGTTATAAAATAAATACTAATGTGTAAATTACAGCTATCAATTAAAATAAATTAAAAATTATATTTAATTAATGTATAATCATATTAAATATTTTATATAATGCTCAACAATGCATATGTAATCAATGAGATTGTTCCAATAAAAAATATTAAGAAAAATTGTTTAATTACGATTAATTTATTTATTATTTAAAACTAATTAGTTGAGAATTAAAATCCTTCCTGAACTATTTTCTTTAGCTTTATTGATATCCTTCCATTGTTATGCCTCTCAAGCTTGAAGGAGATAATTAAAGGGGAGAGATATGAATTCAATTTTCACATATGTGGAGGGAAATGTGTAATACGACTATAAAGTCATAGATTTATTAGAATAAAATTTAATTAAGAATAAAAAGTAAATTATAATTATCTAAAATTAAGTAAGATATAATCAGAAAATAAAATAAGTAATAATAGAATATCATCAAATTGATGATTCTAAAAGTGAGAATTTTTATGGTTAGAAATCTATAAAGCCAAGTCATACTATATTATTTAATTAAATAAAAAATTAAAACAAATCGATATCAATTACTTTTTAAAACTAAATTTATTATGGTTGTCACACCTGTAATCATATAAAATTTATAAAAATATAAATTTATAATATGATTCAAACTATATTAAATTTAAAAATATATTAGTCCAAAATGAATATTGTGGATTAATATAATTGAGTTTATTAATTAAGTCGAATAAAATATGGATCTAATTAAAAGCCCAAATTTATTTATTTGGGCTATAAAAGATGACCCACTTCATTGGGCCCTATATCCCTTCATCTTAGAGGCCCACTTGATGTCACATGACGGATGATATGGCATGCCAAGTCAAATAAAGAAATCAATAAGATAACGCCATGTGTCAAAATGACATAACAATCCTGTCTAAATCAAAGGCCAATAAATATGTGCTACATGTGCAAGTGATATGTCTCAAGCAATCAAATATTGTCATGTCACTTGAAAGAACCCATCTTTATCATTTTTCCCGCGCCGTGTCACCTTAAATCTGATTGGCCAAAAGAAAGTTTGATTCTATCATGACTCCTCTATTCTACATGATTCCATCATAACTCCTCTATTCTACAACTATATAAAGGGGTTCTCATAATAATTCAGAATGAACAGTAAGAATTCTAACAATTTCTCTACAAATTATTCAAGAATTCAAACATTCAAGCCTCTAAGTTCAAGAACAAGCTTAAAAACTCTTGAACTCAAGATTCAAGACCAAGATTTAAAATCAAAATCAAGATTGAAGATCAAGAAACAAGACCAAAATTGAGATTCGAGATCAAAATTCAAGATCAGATTCAAGAACAAACTTCAAATTCAAGAACAAGCTCCAGAGCCCTTGAATTTACACTAGAAAAGGCAAATCAGAGGATTCGTAGAGATTGTAACACTCACATTATTGAAATAAAATACTACAAATTATTGCGATATTTTTGTTCTTGATTATTATTTTCTCAATGTAAATTTTATTGTCTACAAATTCTGGCACGTCCAGTGGGACCAAATATGCCCTTCATCCCTTCTCTCATAATTTGCATGCAAATATGAAGCCAACGATGGTGGAAAAAAGAGATTCAAGTCTCATCTTTGAGTTTCATCAAGTCTACATTCCGACAAACCTTGAAGCAGGGGGCATTTATAGACATTGAAATTTTATAGGATTCTACAAGATGAGTCATATTTCAGTTAGAGTTTTTTGGAGGCTACTCAACCCTAAACCCTAATTCATGCCTATATAAAGGGTACTATATTCCCTTGAAAAGGCATCTCAAATATATCATAGAGAGATCAAAATATATCATCCTACGTTTGAGAAATATCCCACTAATGACTCTCGAATCATGGAGAAATATCATGAGAAGAATCAAGGTAGTAACAGATTTGTACTCATATTCTTTATCAATAACATTATGCTTCTTCATATTTTATTAGTGGTTGAAATTTATTTTCTATTACTTTAAAAATATGTTGTAAACAAACTGACACGCCCGGTGGGACCAAATCTGTCCTTCATCTCTTCTATCATAAATCAAATTTGCAAATATAAAGCTATGAAACTGCAACGGTGAAAGAAAGAGTACTTCAAGTCTCATCTTGAAGTCTCATTAAGTCTACACTCTGACATGCCTTGAAGCAAGTGACATTTGTAGATATCAAAATTTTGTAGGACTCTATATGATGAGTCCTATTTCAATCAGAGTTTCTTGGAGGCAACTCAACCCTAAACCTTAATTCATGCCTATATAAAGGTACTATATTCTCTTGAAAAGACATAATATATACCCTAAAGAGATCAAGATCTCAAATATCTCATAAATCCCGGGGATATTTACCAAGAGATCAAAATATGGGTCAAGGAGGTCAAAATCATCCTACGTTCGAGAAATATGTCACTAATGACCCTCGAATCACGGAGAAGAGAGAAATCTTATGAGAGAAGAATCAAGGGAGATCCAGATTTGTACCCACATTGATTATGAATAAAATTCTATCTCTTCATATTTTATTTGTGATATCATATGGAGATCCAGATTTTCTTCATATTTTTTATGCCAAGTTGAGCCATAAAAACAATAATCATAACATGCCTAATATTTTGATCAGGTCCAGGTCCAGCTCATGTCTGGACATTTCTATATACTTGTGCTTCCTCTATACTCTTTCCAAAAAGGTTTTTCGTCTGTTCCTCTTCCCTATATCTTCTCATCATACTCTCTCACAGATGTGGCTGGAACTTCTATTTGCGCCATTTTCTTTTCTCGGTCATCAATGACGTTGCTATCTACTTCGACTCTATACAACGCAGTCTATGAAGCATCTGACAACTCATGAAAAGGTACCAGCATGCATAATCTCACGGCTACCTTAAAAGAACTATTCAAATAAAGAACAAAATGAAATGAAATATTTCCTCTAAAAGCAAGAAGGTCTCACCAAAATCTGGGGTGGAGATCTTCAATGAATCGTCTAATGAGGATCTCTATCACCTGTACCTGCATCATAAAATGATGCAACATTGAGAGACATCAGTACATGAAATATATGATACATAAAATGACTAAAAGGAAACAACTTAAAGCAAACTCTACAATAGGAACACTTAACTCAAGATAAATCATACAAGTTCGAGAAATAAAATAAATCTGTGTAAACACACTCAAATGAATGCAATCTCAGTAAAATATATAACATTATTTATTCTTAAGGAATTTCTCTAACTAATGACCACCATTTATGAGCTAGTGATGATATAACGAAGCGTTGTCGTTGTCACAATCATCCCATATCTTGCCAGGTTAAGGAATGCTCAACCTCAACTCGCGGATTCCTGTAAAAAAAAGCTCTTTTTGAGACAAATGAGGAGTCTCAAAATTAACGATCACGATCCTATTTTACACTAGCTACGCAGTTTATGGGGTTTGACTTGCCTAAATTGATGTTTAATACTACTCCTCAAAATATATTTATTACGCTCATACCTCAAATAGTGAGTAATTTACTCGAAACTCACATCATGTAGTCTAATTGAATGTTAACTAAAAAACTCAAACTCATCTCATTTTATAATGCTCTCTGTGAAAATATTTTACTAAAGTTGCTCACTCTTCAAAATATTTTTATCAAAATCGCATCTAACTCAATATTCAAATTTCATATAAATTCAATGCTCATGCTCATTTTAGTTCAAATAAATATGCATAAAATCAATTTTACATCATACTTTTGTTAATGTATGGAAACCTCCCTCGTTACTCAAATTAGATGCATAGAAGAATAATGACCATTATCTCAATTACGGTTCACGTAAGACTAGGCATGAACAATAATTCAAGAATAATACTTACATGAATAATCACAATTTCAATGACTAAGACGAAATTTGAAAGTAGGAATCATAACTTGTTCAAAAACTCAAAGGAATTAGGATTTAAACTCTATTTGCACTCTTTACGATGAAATTTAGATGGAAAGTCGTGTGTACGAGAATCCAATGTTGTAATTAGCTTTACATACCTGAAAATTGATATCTCAATAAAAACATGAAGACTTCGGCAGAAACTTTTGAATCCTAACTTTTCTCTTCTTGAACTATTTCTCTCAAATAATCTAAATATTGATGAGAGTATAGGTACATTGAATATTAATAACTGGTTTATTTTAGTCCTCATTCGTTAGGGTTTTAAACTTGAAAAAAAACGAAACTATCCTTCATTAAATCTGTGCAAAGCCAACCACGAATCCTCTTCACGGACCATATAACTTACAATTCTTGAAGATGGAAAAGATTTGGGCTTCGAAGGTTGCCTTCTATGGAGGCCACCAAGAGAGTCTTCATTGACTACATAAGTGTTCCTGAAAATGAGGAGTTTCTAGGTCCTCAGGAGATCAGGTTCACAAGGTATTTCACGACTTGTAAAAACTTCTATGGATATGCCCATGATCCTCGGCTTCAAAATGACAATCGAGATGAGCTTTCACGGAATCTTCCATGAACCTTAAAACTTTCCATGAATTGCAGAGACTTTCCATGGAAATCATCTAGTGTCAATTTTCAGACTTTCCTTTGGGCTCTTAGGATACATTTGTCATAGGATATATATTTGGAGGTGTTACAAATTATTTTACAACAAATAAAAATGATCAATACGCGTTAAATAAATTAGCATCATTCTAATTTTTTTTGTCTTGTTAATTGCTTAAATACTTTTAATCTCTTTACTTATATTTTTATTAATTATTTTCTTTGACGGTAAGATGGTGACTACTAATTGTAATTAATTGTTTTAATTAGCTTTTCTACAACACACTGTCGATACAAGTTACACTTTTTTTTTCAGTTATTTGTTATTTATTTTAATCAAAATTACCTATTGCTTAATTATATTTTTTAAATATAAATACTCAAAATACTTTTAATTATTACTTTATTATTTTTAACTTTGATATTTATTTAATTTAATTTTAAGGTGTTAATTATATAGACTACCTCACTCATTATTTTTGGAATTAAAATAAACTTAAGTTCATATCATATAACTAAATCCTATATTCTAATATTTACATCCATATTAGCAAATATTGCACAATATATCCACCTCCCAAACAAGCCTTAGGTATTTTGTTTCTTTCAAGTGTGCTATTGGTTAATACGGTGCTTCTCACCATTAACATCGGCGAAACCTTCATCAGATCTGCTTGTCTCCTTTTTTGTAAGTGTGTATCTCCGTCATCTGCTTTTGTTAATCGGTTGAATTTCTTTCTTTGTGGGTTTTCGTATTTGAACGAAGTGAATTTGGTTCATTTTTTGGGCCTAAACAAACCCTAATACCTCTCCTAAAAATATTTCAATCGTACTGTTGTGAATTGTTTTTCAATGTTTTTGTTTTTGTTTTTGATTTATTACGGTAAAATTTAAGCTTTATATCCAAATTTATTTCTTTTTGGTTGAGTTTTACAAGTTAATTTGTAGCTTAATGTTTTAATTTCCTATTGGTAATCAATTTGTCGATATATTTATTCATCTTAAGCAATGAATAGGAAAAAATCTGAGTTTTTTTCAAACTTCAACACCTATGTTTGTTAGTTTTCATAATCCTATTTTGAATTGGGATAGTCAACTTTTAGAAAAGGAAAAAAGCTATCTTTTTGATTACTAAGATCATTATTCAAGGAAAAAATCTGAGTTTTTTTCAATGTTCAAAGCTAATGACAACTATGTCTGTTAGTTTTAATAAATCCTAAATCAACTTTTGGGGAAGAAAAAAAGCTATCTTTTTGATTACCATGATCATTATTCAAGTATATGTTCACATTTCTCATCATATGTTTTACCATTAAATAGTGTTGATGTAATTTTTCATTTGATTTGATTTCAATTTTCATCTGTGTTGTTGTAGTTAATGTTAATTTGTAGTTATCTAATGTGGGAGATTGGTATGTTTGTATAGAGTAATGGTCCATATTCACTGGCTTGTTCCACTAAATTTGTTTGTTTCTTTTGGACCTCACCTTGTCTGCCCATTTTACTTCTTAACGCTTGTGTTAACCCGAGTATAGATGCGAGTTTGCATCTGTATCATCTAGATTGAATGCTGAAACACAGAAACAGCGTGGAAGTTGCAAGGAAAGCCGTATAGGGTAGTGAAAGCAATCGACAATTTTAATGTTCTCTTGTACTAATAGAACTTTTCTTATCTTTCAATATGAACAACTACCTCCACGGATCGCTGCCTTGACTCTAGCTTCTAAGATATTTTGTCAGATGGGGTATATGTGGAGATGCTGACATATATACACGTGTTCATCTGTGTGAATGAGGAGTTATAGAGAAGAGAAAGGATGAGTTCATTCCTTGCCCTTCCAGCATGCTTGTGCAGGAGCATTATATTCTCGTATTAGACTATGTGTGCGTTGAAGAAAAAGTGACCACTTTGGGGTTGCCACATATCAATTTTTATATTAACTACTGTATTTATAATTGATGTAGTGGAGCTCCACAGGATCTGTATACTGAAATATCGTATTTTTTTGTATATTTTTCTAATTGACTGGTATATAGCAGTGGCTATAAATGCACATCAACATCGACTTTTCACAGATTCTTTGTGCTTCTGCTGCTAGTCTTTTTTTTTTAATGTGGTGATTTCCTTTCTAGTTAGATTATCATGTGACTTTCTAATTTCAAACAACCAAGAACCAGTATCTTTCTCCTAGAGATTAGTTATCTCCTCAGGTTCAGATGATATTCAGTAACATTATATCTCATGATTCCTATGTGAAGATCTTAGTTGTACGTTACAATGTTTCAAGAGTTGTTCTGGGAAGATTTTGATTTTGAGGAGTACAGTAAAGGGAGGCCAAATCATGACGATTGTTTACTGGTTCATGATGGCTTGACTATCTGTTTGTGCATGAATTACAGGAAAGCCTTACAGTCATCTTGCAGCTGATACTTCAAAAAAGAACATCAAGAGTTCTGCAGGAATAACACCAGTGGCTCTTGCAAGAAATGGATCCTGGTCGATATGGCCCCCATCAAGGATGGGAAAATAACAGCGTAATTGTGGTTCCTTTCTTAATCACATAATGGATGATATACAAGAAACTAGGGTCATGTGATTGTCCAAAACTTTCCCGGCATCTCTTAAAGAACAATGAATGAAAGCCATTGGAGAGTGAGGATGAGGAATGGATTTCCCTAAACTTCCATCCATGATTTTAACTTGCTGACACAACTTATTCTCTTGAATCCACAGGCTTTGGAGGGTTATAGAGGAGTTCACGAGCCAGATTTCCGGTGAGTGTTATCATTTTTCACCAAAAGGGTAATCAAATTGCTTTATGGTAAATTTATTTCGCTGAGATTTTAGATAGTATTTTACTTGTCACCTTGATAGCATGAAAACATTCAACAGAAATATTCCAAATCTTTTAATGTACTCAGCCTATTATTTTGGCACTTGTAGCTTCATTTCTTCCATTATTTCTTTGCCCTTTTTCCTAGTTGCATTTGCCTCATTTTTCTGGCAGGGCTGGTGGTTCTTATGATGATAGGAGGTTTCTAGACGGTAGATTTTCAAGGGATGGTGTTTACTCGCGGGGTGGCTATCACCGTGATATACTGGAAGGAGAGCACTACCCTCATCCACCAGCAGCAGTTGGACACTGGCCCCAGACAAGGAGAAGAAGTTTCGAAGAATTGTACCCTGTGGATAGGGATTCCAGGAGGCATGAGAAGCCGTACGTTGATTCATATCACGAAATTCGTGAAGCTGATAAGTATCATGAGATTAACACATTCAGAGATGGTTATCACAGTTTTGACTACTACCCTGATGCTGGATTTGACAGGCCTGCTAGGTATGGGGGACGAGAGCATGATGACCCCTATGATCATTATGACTACAAGCATCGTATGGCGCACCCCAACAGAGAGGATAGCCATGAAAGAGTCTATGAGTACAGTAGATATAGTTATGACTCAGACAATGAACGAGGCAATAGGAGAGATGGTAGTTGGAGACGTCGTGAATCCCGCGAGCGTGAACGTGACAGAGCATTGAGTCGTGAGAGGGATGCAAGTCCATATAGAAGGCATGAGCGTTCGCGTTCTCGTTCTCGAGGTCATGATGATCGCCTGAGGTCAAGGTCTCCTCGAAGTCGAAGTCATAGTCGCAGTCACAGAGAGGACAGTTATGATGATGGCCGATATGATAGAAGTGAGAGACAAAGAGATCGTGATGATAAAAGATACCATGACAATTATTCTGTGGTATGTTTCCTGTTTCTTATTTTGCACTTCCCATTTTCTTTTAAGTTTGGAGGGGTTCATGGCTTCTGTAATTTTAATGTAGGCTCCTTCAGCGACTGTTGTTGTCAAAGGCCTTTCACAAAAAACTACTGAAGAAGATTTGTATCAGATCCTTGTACTCTCTATTACTCTGTTGTTATTACTCAACTCCCCACATGCTACTTGTCGCCACCCAGTTTAGCTGTATTTGTGCTCATCAAATTTCTCCCTTTGCTATGCTTTTTTCCTTTAGGCTGAGTGGGGCCCCTTGCGCCATGTTCGTGTGATCAAAGAACGAAATTCTGGCATTTCTCGTGGATTTGCCTTTATTGATTTTCCGTCTGTGGTATGAAAAATTAATTATTGCAAATATCGCATTTTCCATTTTATTATAGCACATAATTAAGCTTAGCCCTGTGAAACAGGGCGCAGCCCAGACAATGATGGACAAACTTGGGGATGAGGGGCTAGTTGTGGATGGCAGGAAGCTTTTTTTTGAGTACAGGTAAATACAATTTTGTTGCATCAAGGGCACTTTATCTTCGTTATCATTAGCAGTTCATGTTTTGCGAGATTGTCTGTGATGCCTAGGGTGTAATGCACCAATTGTTTACTTTCTCTTGCTCATGTAGGGTCAATTTTGAGTCAATTTATTCATGCTTTCTTGAATCATCATTTCTTTGTGATAGAATGACTGTTATTTACCTTTAGATTACTTGTGTTATTATTATTATTTTTTTGGTGCTTTCTCATTGCATCTCTGGAATCTCTTTTCATGATATATCATAGGCATCCATTTTGCTCCTTTTTTCATAGAATTTTGTCTCTGTCTGGAGATTAGGGATGGAAAGGGAGTAAGAGAGAACAGAAAATGTTTTTCTTCCTTTTACAAAGGAAGAGAGATTAAAGAAGAGGAAGATATATCCACTAGGCCCCGTTCAACTTCTCCTGAATTTTCTTTTATACTTGTTCCCTTATCAATCAGGACAGTAATTAATATATCTTCAACTTAGGTTTCTCTGTTATTTTCATCTTTTAGTTTCCACAATTTTAAACAAGCTGCATATTTTGTTTTCTTATTAGTATACATGTTACCTCTTTTGGTGTTTCTGCTTAATATGTTTTGGTAGCACTTCAAAGTTTAACTAACTGAACTTTTCTTTGTTGTTTGGCAGTAGCAAGCCAACTGGAGGGCCCGGTGGGCCTGGTGGTCTAGACAGTGTTTCAAGATCTAACCATGGTCACCACCGGAGCGTCACTGTTCCATCTGATTGGATGTGCACCATCTGTGGATGTGTGAATTTTGCACGTCGGACATCTTGCTTTCAGGTTCTTATTTGTTATCCTATATATATATATATATTTATATATAGTAATTTACCTTGTTATTTGATAATCTATGTTGATAAAGCCCTTCATTACCTTTAAGTTCTATTTTATAAGGGGAATAAAAATAAGTTATTTATGTATGAAACATGTAAAGAAATAGTATTGTAACTTGCTTTGGCTTTGGTCAAAATCACAATTATCCAAGACACACACACACAGAGCACTCAGACTCAAAGGACTTTGAAAGAGTAAGTAGAATAAGTTGGTAACTTTTCATCTTTATCATTTTCCTGTCCCCTAAATGATGGTTACTTTTTGACTTTTTTCACCATGTGTGGTTAATTGTAGCTATTTTTCGGCAACTAAATTTGTATTAATCACCAAGCATAAACATTACATACCATGGCTGGTGCAAAATCAATTATAGCTATTGTTTTTAAGAAACAAAATTTACACTTGTCCATTGGCAAAAATGTTGCATCATCACAGCTTTGTCCTTTTGTGTTTATATATCGTATTTGAAGATGTCCATTTATGTTATTTTTTATTTTATTGAGATTTGAGTGAAGATGAACTACATTTGTTATTAATGTGATCTAATTAACAGATGCAAATTCATGTATGCATGGCTCGTAGAGAGCGAGTTGGAGTTAAGATTTAAGAATGCTGTAATTTGTGTTCAAAATAATAACAGCCTACTTTGGTAGTCTTGTTTTACTTTACACCAATCAGACTATTTTTATCTGCAGTCTGACAAATATCTTGTCTGAGTTGTTTGTAGATACATAATATAGCTCTAATGCACTGAAATTTCTTTGTGACTTGATCTTGTGATAGCCATGAGTAATCCTGTTTTCTCCTCTTTGAAACAGTGTAATGAGCCACGGACAGATGATGCTCCTCCGGCAGACATGGCATCATCCAACTCTAGCTCTCTGGGGAGGAGAGGCGAAGCAGGTAAATTATATATACTATGTTCATCTCTTATCTAAGGTATAGTTGGAACATCCATGTATGGAGTAGATTGGATCTGACTTGGTTTACAAGTAATTTATATCCAGCATAATCCAATATACTTTTGGTCCTTGTTTCTTAAATGTAAAAGTTACATGGGATTTCAACTAATCTTGGTTTGTCATGTTATTAGTTATTTGGATTTTATGTTTTAACCGCCTTTATACCTGTTTCTTGTTCTTTCTGTTTCCCAAAAAATGTGGAGGAAAGAGATTGGGAGAGAAATAGGTATAAAGGTGGTTATTACTTTTGGGTAAGGAGATCCAAAAAGACGGTTTCAGCACTCCAAACTTTTAGGCCTTATTCTTTGGAATCAACTCCAACTTACGTCCATTCCAAAAATAATGATCAGGTTCTTGCCAACCTAGGATTAGAAAATAAAACTGGAGTTGCTTTTCCCTCTTGATTCAGATCAGGGGAGTCCCAATTCCTCAATTGGGGAACTTAATTAACATATCTGGAGTGATCTTAATTTGATACGCTGTCAGGTCCCACACACGTGTTGGTTGTCCGTGGATTAGATGAAAATGCAGATGAGGAGATGCTTCGTTATGAATTTTCCAAACATGCTCCTATTAAGGTGATTTTTTCTTCTGTGATCTTTGCTGTTCATGTGTTTCCTGGCTCCCTATTGAGCTTTCTAACAACTTTAAAATGTGCAGGATCTTCGTCTTGTCAGAGACAAGTTCACTCATGTCTCGAGGGGATTTGCTTTTGTGCACTTCTATTCGGTGCGTGTAATTTTGGTTGCTAGTGAGGCATTTGAATATTCATCTATGAAGCAGAACATCACTAGCAGTAGGCGTTTGTCTTTTTGGTTGCCATGGGAAGTTTATATGAATATCTCTTTTGAGAAGTTCATGTAGATTACTTTTTTGGTTGATCATGTTGGTGATTAGGAAGATAAATGCCAATTTTAGTGGGAGACGACATAAATTACCACCTAAACTTATTACTTGTCCCAAAATCACTTGCACCTTTAGCTTTACTTTTGTGCCTTGTTTGAAGCGATACTGGGACCCCAATAAATGACACAGTATTCAGTCCTGTCCGGGCTTTGTGCACATACATGCATGGGCACATGTCACTTGTATCTTCTTCTTCTTCCCTTTTTTTTTGAGCTTTTCTCTTTTTTCTTATATCCCTTCCTTCCCCTGCCTTCTCTCTCCTCTTATGTCTCTATGTCTCTCTTCATTTATTCAAATCCTACAGCACCCATCCAAGCTTCCTTCTTTTCTCTGTTCTGTATTTTATCCATCTAAGCAAACCCAACCATCCACCATCTGCCGTTACTTCCTTTTTTCGCTGTGGTGAGTTTCCTTCTTTAAGAGCTTCCATATGTGTGCCATGTATCCTCCATTGACATTGTACGCTAGGTAAAATGTCTTTTTTTCTTTCCTTAAAGATGATCCACTCTGCTTTGTTCTCCTTTACTAATGCTAAGGTGGTGTCAGCCAAAGGGGCATTTCTTTTTCTTAAATATGCTGGGACAATGAAATTTATTTTAAGAGGAAGCTGGGTGTATGATGACCACAAAAAGAGTGCAAACACAAAACGGATGGAAATTCCAGTCATGCCACCAGCTCAGTCAATATCTGCCGCTCCTCTGTTGGTGATAATCTTTCATATGCAAATTTGGCGGCACATTTAATGCTTTAGGAAATTGTGAACAATCTGATTCTGATAAATGACAAACTTTCATCAGTAGTGTTTTGTAATTAAGTATCATTGTGGACAGAGTCTGCGCTTCTGATGAGTAAATAACAGTGCAAAGCATAAGCAAGACCATGGGGAATCTCTATCTTGAGCTTTAGTAATGAATGGTAAGCAAAACGCGGCAAGAGAAGAGAGAAGCAGCCACTCATAGTTCTATCTTGTTTCTTTATTCAGCGTCTCTGAAGTGCTCCTGAGATGTTAATGGACTTTCTATGTTAAGCCTGTCGAAATGTCCGAGTACAATTTAGAAATTGAAAATAAGGATGAATTTGGCGGTTGGTTGGACTGGCGTTTTTGCGGAAAAAACAGGAGCTAAGTGATGGATATGTTAAACAGGTTGTTAGTGTGAGAGGATAATATGATTGAGTGTAGTAGAAAGAACAGTAAAATGACATTGTAAGAAAAAAGGAAATACACATTGACCCAAAAAGTTCTTCTAACCTGTCTTAAATGTTCTTCATGCGCATCTAAGAGGAGGTGAAAGCTTAAGGGTGGTTGTAGTATCACTTTGAATAGTATCACTTTGAACAAGAGCAGAGGGAACAAAGCTTAGGTGTACAAGTGGTTTCTCGTGACAAGTTTAGGGAGTACTTGCGTATTTTCCCAAAATTTTCTGTATATTTTGTGAGTAAGGATTTCATTTACAAGAGGGAACAACATACTAGGTTAGTTAATGCTTCTCATCATGTTGTATTTTGTGATTGTCATGCATAATGTTTTGCTATTTTCTGCATTGCGATATTAGTCTTTATTTGTTAATGAGCAAATTTGATGAAGTGGGTACGAGGAACTTCTTTCTTGGGGGGAAAGATGTTTATCTTAATTGTGCTATTTTCATGTATTTCAGGTGGAGGAAGCTACTAAAGCTCTTGAAGCAACAAACGGGACAACTTTAGAGAAGAACGGGCAGATTCTTAGAGTTGCGTATGCAAAAAGTATCCTAGGACCAGGATCTAGTGCTTCTCAGGCTAGCAGCCTTGCTGCTGCTGCTATTGAAGCAGCAACTTTTTCTCAACAGGTTTCTTCCCCTTTAACTTGGCTATAGCTTTGTTAGTTAGTTCTTTGTAATAATCCTAAGAGCAGGCTGTCGCAGACATTTGAAGGATGGAGATAATTTTTTTAAAGAGGAAAGACAACAAGTGATACCTAAAGTTTGTCCTGAATTTTCAAAAAGACACCTTAACTATGACATAATTTTTTTTAAGAGAAAGACAACAAGTGATACCTAAAGTTGTCCTGAATTTTCAAAAAGACACCTTAACTATGTGGGTGTCCTATTACTCCCTAAACAATTCTGAAATGTCACGTCATGATTGATGTGTGATACCACTTGTTTTTTAAAATCTCGGACTGATAAAAAATGATGTAAATATCATTTTTTATCAGTCCGAGATTTTAAAAAACAAGTGATATCACACATCAATCATTACGTGACATGTTGATTTAATTTAAAATATCTTTTTTTTCATTTTAAGTTTGTGTATCCTTTTTTTTTCCTCTTATTTTTGACTTTAATTTGAATTCACCTTATATTCCACTTCATTA
>JAOTQR010000100.1:19752760-19765603 GCA_025774065.1 Solanum ossicruentum
TTTATTTTTACTCCTTTCTCTGTCAGCCGCGGCTGGTGCGGTCGGGGGGGTGTGGGGGCGTGTGGGGGGGGGGGGGGGGGGTGGGAGGGGGGTGGGGGGATATTGTTTGGAATATATGGAAGTAAAAGCTGCCCACTCTTGTTTTATCCATATATACAACGGTTTCTGTTTTTATTTACTCTCATCAGCAGCAAGGTGGGGGTGAGACAGGGAGACTGTTAGTGCAAACAAAAATCTGAGTGTCCTTGGCGCTGTGTCGTATGCAACTTGTGTTTACATTGGTTGGATGTAGACAGCTGTTCACATTTCAATATAGGACTATAAAATATTTATGCTTTAATTGATGCATGTTGTGCATTTATAATTGTCCAATACATGAAAGTCAAGTGACATGTATATCTAATTAATTCCTTCTCCATGCTTTTAGTATGATGCTGTTGGATGGGCTCCAAAAGAGTATAATCCTGATGATAAACTGTCCAGTGGTGGACAAGAGCACGCTGGAGAAGTTGCTGGTCAAAATTCTGCTCCACAATCTGGATTTGTCTGGGATGAAGCCTCTGGCTATTATTATGATGCCACTTCTGGTTTCTATTATGATGGAAATACAGGTTTATTTTCATTTTATGTTAAAGCACCATCCACTTTGTATTGGATATAGACAGAGTTTGGTTAAGCACACTTCATTAGCTTATGATATTTCACTAAAAAAATGCTAGACACTTTGTCTGCTCACTTTTTGTGCCTTTTGGTGCCATGGGCTTGTATCGCAGTCTTAAGTGATATTTCACAGGTCTATTTATAGTAGATAAATTGCTGATCTCGATGCCCATCAAGTCAACTCCCGAGAATGTAAAAAGTTGGTTCAAATGAAATGTTGGTTTTTACACACCTAACTTAAACTAATTTTTCGTAAAATTCATGTCCTCCCACAATTTCAACTTGCGAATACTCTTTTTCAACTTTAACTTAAAATACTCTGGTTCTTTTTTCAACTTCCGACCAAATATTGTTGAAACACCTAGTCTTTTTGAGGGTGTGCTAGGGTTGATTCTTTCAGATAGTTTGTGTTCCATGGGGTAGTATTTTTGAGCCAATTTTTATGTGATGTATTGCTGCAGTTATTATGTTAATTATATTCAGAGCTATCTTTCTATTTCTGCTTCATTTTTCATTGATTCTCGCTATTCTCAAGTTGGAATATGCAATTGGAGGCTGGATTATGTATTAAAGGTCTTGATAAACTCTGGTGAGTAGTTACAGGTGTCGGTAAAAGATGACACTATGGCAATTACTGTTGTCATGCAGGGTTATATTATGACGGTAACAATGGAATCTGGTATACTTATGATCAGAAGACTCAGCAATATGTACCCTGCTCAAATCAGAATGAAAACAACCCAACAGCAGGACAAACTGAAACTGCCAAATCATCGGATGGCTCAAACACTAAGAAAGTTGTTATATCTGCACCAGCTTCTACAATAGGTGGTGAGAAGACTGCCTCACTGCCAGATGCTATCCAGGCTGCTGCCTCTGCAGCAATAGCTGCCGAAAAGAAAGAGAAGGAGAAAGCAAAGGAGATAAAACTTGCGTCAAAAAGCAGCATCCTTGCGAATAAGAAGAAAATGAGTAATGTATTGTCAATGTGGAAGCAAAGAAGTCATGAAGGTCAAGCCCCCCGTGTGGCGCTTGAAGACAGCCAGACAGTCGGTGAAGACAGATCTAACTCGGTAGGACCAGCTGCAAAGACCAAATTAAAAGCTGAGTGCTTGACAGCTAGAGAGAATCCCACAGTCAGTTCAGGGCTTTTGGGAAGCTCAACTTATCAGTCTGTGAGTTCCGAGGCTCAGGATAGGCCTAGGTCTCTGACCAATAGCTCTGGAGGCACTCTGAAGGGTGTCATAAGAGGTTCTGGTTTACGAGTGGTGAAATCGGATACTCTATATACAGGATCATCTGGAAGTGCATCCACGTCACACACCATGCCACCAACCTCAGGTTCATCTTCATTAACAAATGCAGATGCCCCTGCAGCACCCTTTAGGACAGATGCATCGGCATTGGGTTCCTATGCACCCCCAGTACCAGCTGGTAGTAAGAGAAGGTTCTCAGAGATGCCATCACAGCCTCCTCCATCTATTAAGGAACAGTCTCAAGCTACAACTGCATACCGAGATCGTGCTGCTGAGCGGAGGAGCTTATATGGTTCATCTTCAGCTTTTGGAGATGATGCATCAGAACATGGAGATTCAAGTAAGATTTTACAGAACATTTTGGGCTAAAGCCACTTGTTTTGAAGTCTTCTCAGCTTTGTATACCTTCTCTCTCCCTCTCTTCTCCTTGTTTCATATGCATTATGGGTTTCGCAAGTGTGCATCTTCGTTGTTAGTCGAAAACTTTTCCGTAGACCCAGACCTTGCTTAGTTGAAAAGCTTCAAAAATGAAGATTCCTATGGTGGTTGCTAGATTTGTTGGATTTGTATTAACTTGTGAGAAAATTTGTTTTCTATTATTGCTTGGGCTTCAAGATCGGGATTCAACATTCAGAAGAGGTGTTTTTGATCCAACTCCTTTCCCCCCTGGTGTTGGAGGTGGACGTAGTGCAGAAGCAGATAGTCAGAGCTTTGAGGTTATCACTGCTGACAGGGCTATAGATGAGAGTAATGTGGGCAATCGTATGCTTCGCAACATGGGATGGCAGGAGGGCTTGGTATCATTTCTTACCTAAAACTCTCAAAGACTTCATTTCTATATTATTATCACAATTCACAAGACAATTTTGTCAATAAGCTTTTATTAATCACAACAATCATAGCTACAGTTCAATCCCAGACAAGTTTAGTCGGCTTGGCATTATGGATCCTCAATCCCAGCTGCTCCATTTAAGATCATCTCACTCCAATATTATAGAAAGCAAAATTTACAAATACAGCAAAAAACACTAGTAGTTCTTACAAGCCTATGTATTTCTTAAAAGACCAATATACGAAGTTCCCTACCTATATATCTTTTACAAGACCAGGATACTCCTAGAAAACATGTTAACATGTCTAAGAGCCTATAGTGTATGTGCTAACTTATCTAAAACGTAGCTATATTCCCCCCCAACCAAAATAAAAAAAAGTAAAAAAGAATCTACAACGTAGCTCGACAAACATATAGATCTATCTCTTCCCTTCTGCCCTAGGTAGATACCAACTAATGAGCTTATATTGGTTTTATTGATTTTTAAAAGAGGTTATATTGATTTCATCAGTCCGATCCTGCTGTATAGTTTGTCATGGTTTACAATGTTTATTTCTCAAAAAGATGTGAGGATGCAGCATTTTGTTTGTCCTTGTTTAAGTTAGTGATTCCCAGGCTGTAAAGTGGCAAATTGGTGTTCTTTCTCGTATCGCAAAGCCTGATTGTATTTTGGGAATTTTTTTGGTGTCTTTTATTGTGTTGAATTCAGGGATTGGGGAAGGATGGAAGTGGTATGATAGAGCCAGTCCAAGCTCAAAGCTCTGGACATAGAGCCGGACTGGGAAGTCAGTCCAAGAAGGTGGTGGACCCAGCCCTTGAAGCACAGTCTGGTGACAGTTACAAGACTCTCATACAAAAAAAGGCCATCGCTAGGTTCAGAGAGATGTCTTAAATGGAGAAGAAATGTATAACAACCATGCCAGGATTGGGACTGGTGATGGGGGTTAGAAATGTTCCCATTTAGGCTAGTTAGGTATTTTGTTGATTTCGTTATTAGTTTTTCATTATGCCGTTAGATTATAGAACTATTCAAAATGTGATGGATCAGATTTTGGTTTTCTGCACGTCTTGCTCCGAACTTGCCATGTATCCGATGAATGTTGCAGTCGTGTACCTGTTTTGCAATGTAAAAAAGTTTGCTCTTCATTGTCACTGTTAGTTTTACAACAATAAAAGTGTTGGAGCTTATTCTGGTTTGTTGAATATTTGATATTTTAAAGGTAATCCTGCTTCAATTGCCTGGCTGTTGTTAAATAGCCTTCATCTGTTCAGCTCCATAAAAGAGAACATTGGATAATTGCCTGTTAAAATTGCTTCAAGGACTTTATCTCATTTTATTTTATTTTTCACAGCTGGTTTTGAGTATTAATTATCAGCTCTGAGTTGTGCATGTGTGCTCCACAAATATAGATAGTCATAGGACAAAACATAATATTTCCTCCTTTTAAAACAGATGTCCTACCTTTCCTTTTCATCTGTTTTAAAAGAATGATTTATTTTTTTTGTTTTTGGCAATTCTTTTGTTTAATTTTTTATGTAGCATGTTTATTTTGGTATATTTAACATAATTTAATTTAGGATTATAAGATTGAAAATTTTTTTCTTAAATTTTATGTTAAGTCAAATTATGTTATTTTTTTAAAATAGAGGGAGTACTACTGTTTTATGTCTTGTATGATTGTTAATCCTTAGACAAGTTATATCAGGATTAATAATTTTGAGGTTTCTTTTTAAATCGTACACATAATTAGACTTTTTTAGTGCATTGAACTGTGTTATTTCTCGTCGGGATCCCTCAAACACAAATGAGGGGTGAAAGATACTTTTATAAATAATTTTTTTAGAGAGAAATGTTGAAAACGTTTTTGAACTAGTACAAATTATTAATTTAATATTCGAACTATTAACATCCTTAAACATACTCCTTTACTAAATTAACCAAACATGAATACTCCCCTGATGTAATCCGCACCAAGTTTACCACTATTTTCCACACGCATGCTACTTTAATAATACTATCACTGTCCCATTTTACTCTTAATAAAATTAATTTTAACTATATAAATTTTTAAAATAATTTTAAATTTATTTTTTTTGATTAAATATCATATCAAGCAACTTTCGACGCTTCTCATGGGTCATGTGGAAATAGCCTTTTTAAATATAGGGGTTAGACTGTATACATCCGATCCTTCCTCACTCCGCAATGAGCGGAAGCCTTTTGAGGCATTGGAGTATGTTGTTGTTAAATATCCTATCAAGTCAAAAATATCATATAAAATAAAATAAGATGAAAGGTGTAATAAATTAATGATCAACACAAAATATTTTCAATATATCTTGTCCCGACATAACTGGATTTCAACGAGAAACCACTGAAGGTGTCAACTCGGACTGCCTATTTTCTTCAGGTTTCTGTAATACTACCGGGAGAAAAAATGGCGGTTAGATTCAAACATTCTAAGCAGTCTCTCTCCCTTTCTTCAGAATACGTTAACAAGTTCATCAAAACCCAAATTAACCTTTCAAAACCCACTCCAAAACTCTGGTCTGATCATGATGATGCTGAATCTTTTGACCCATACAACAATGGTGTACACATTAGATTGACATTGAGCCACCCCATTTTACGAATTTTAGATTCTTGCATCCCGAAATTGAGACAATTTAATCAAGTGCATGCACAGCTCATTGTTTCAGGAATCTTTCAACACCCTGTAGCCGCAGGTCGAGTTATGATGAAACTTTGCTCTTCACAACTTACTTTTCCTCATGCTGTAAAGATTTTTGAGAGTCTTGGAAACCCAGATGCTTTTATTTGTAATACAATAATGAAATGTTATGTGAATTTCGATGACCCGGAAAGGGCTTTGATGTTTTACTCTGAGCAGATGGTTAAAAATGGGATCTTTCAGAATCATTATACGTTTCCTATATTGGTTAAGGCTTGTGCTGATTTGGGTAGGGTTCAAGAAGGGGAGAAGATTCATGCCCATGTAGTGAAATGTGGATTTGAGTTGGATTTGTATACTAGGAATGTTTTGATTCATATGTATTCTGTGTGTTGTCGGATTCGTGATGCAAGGAAGGTGTTTGATTTAAGTTCTGACTCAGATTTGGTGACTTGGAACAGTATGATTGATGGGTACGTGAAAAATGGAGAAGTGAATCTTGCGCGTTGTGTTTTTGATGTAATGCCTGAAAGGGATGTTTTTAGCTGGAATTCCATGTTATCTGGATATGTGGGGATTGGAGATATGGAGGCTGCAAACTTACTGTTCAGGGAGATGCCTTTGAGGGATACTGTTTCTTGGAATTGTTTGCTTGATGGATATGCTAGGACTGGAAATGTAGTAGCTGCCCGTGCTTTGTTTGAGCAGATGGATAATCAGAATGTAGTTTCTTGGACTACTTTAATGGCTCTTTATGTGCGGTTGAAGGATTATACAGGATGTTTATCATTGTTTGATATAATGATGCAAGGAAGAGATATTCAGCCAAATGAGGCTATCCTCATGAGTGTTTTGACTGCTTGTGGACATTTAGGGAAACTTGATCGAGGAAAGTGGATACATTCATATATAAGACACAGCGGGAGGATTCATTCTGACGTATTGCTTTCGACTGCCCTATTGACAATGTATGCTAAGTGTGGTGAGATGGATTTGGCGAAGGAGGTATTTGCTGGGATGCCAGAGAAAAATGTTGTCTCATGGAACTCTATGATCATGGGTTATGGAACCCACGGGCACGCCGAGGAAGCACTTGAAACATTCTTGGAGATGGAAAAAAGTGGAGTAAGGCCTAATGATGCTACGTTCATTTGTGTTCTAAGTGCATGTACTCATTCAGGGATGGTATTAGAGGGTTGGTGGTGTTTTAATATAATGACTAGAGTTTATAGAATAGAGCCCAAAGTTGAACACTATGGCTGCATGATTGATCTTCTAGGGCGCGCTGGTTTAATGAGAGATTCTGAAGACCTCATCAAGAATATGCCTATGTACTCAGGACCAGCATTATGGGGAGCTTTGCTTTCAGCCTGCAAGACCCACTCAAATCTGGAACTTGGTGAGCTTGTCGCCAAGAGATTAATTGAGAGGGATCCAGAGGATATTGGATCCTATGTGCTTCTATCTAACATATATGCTGCACAAGAGAGATGGGATGATGTGGAGAAGGTAAGAAAACTGATGGTGGTAAATGGTATTAGGAAGGAAGCAGGATCTAGCCTAGTCCAATTTGCAAACTCGGACATGTGGTGTTTTCCGGAAAATGTTTCAGTACACAAGAGAATTATGATGTGTTCCATGTTGAGTGAGATGGGATCTCAAATCAAATGTCAGAGTGATATGCGATGGAATGGAGAAACTTCAATATAATGGAATCCCTCGGAGAAGTAATAACAGGTACATGGATCCCAAAAGAGATACAGTTAATCAAGGACATCAAACTCACCGAGCAAAGCTGCAACATCTTTTGAGCTAAAACTACGTTTCTTTGCATATTTCTGGTACAGCAGGAAAGCCAGCATGGCGCAGCCAGTACATTATGCTTGTTTGGCGGTCTAAAACTGACCTGCAACTTTGTGGTAGGATTCTGAGTGATAATTGGAATAGAGAAAATGAACATCATCAATGTGGCATTCTTGGAAGTTTAAAATTTTAAGTTGGTTGATATATCCTCAGGTTGAAGAGAAAGCCACTAGTGGATAACTTAAGATCATCAAATATTGCAGTGAAATCTAAAGTTGGCAGGAAAGGCATCTGCATAAGCTGAGTACTCTGAAATTTCCTACTTTGGATTCTTCAGGTTGAGATAGCTGATGGATTCTAATCACATAGCTGTCTTCCATTGTATCTTTAGCTATCAGAGTTTTCCCCCTTTGTCTCTAACAACCACAGCTACTACAGTATGTTTGCACTTAACTTGTTTGCCTCGTCGTGGTTACTTGTGTTTTATTAAGAGCTAATCATGACAGAGTCTTGTGACCAGGATTAATGTTCCATTTGTAGAGGTTAATTTGGGTGGCTGTATTCAGCATGTGCTTTGAATCGATGTGCATAAATTTGTTGTTTAATCTAATGAAAGCAATATTTTAAGTTTGAATGAGCAGATTTGTGATCTAATTGAAGAATTTTAGTTTACACATGAAATAATATACTGTAATAGTTTAACATAAACATAATTTGAGTAAAAGACTATCCCCACTGTACCATTTATGTGAGATTCTTTCCTTTGTAGTCTATTGCCAAAAAAAGTCACCTTTTTATATTAAGAAACAACTCTAAACTTCCAATTTTATGCTTAAGAACATAGTTTTATAGCCACAGAAATGTCATGGCACAGTTTAGACTCCATATTTAAGTTGAGCATGGGTTTTGCCTCACGGCAGGTAATCACACCTTCAATCGGTACACAGACATTCCTTGAAGTTCTAAATTCTGCATCACACAGAATTACTTCCTCTGTTTCATTTTTATGTGAAAGTGTCTGAATGGAAACAGAGTTTAAGATAAAAAGGAAGCCTTAATAGATATAGACGAGTTCTGTATTTCTGATATTCCAGTCATGAATCAAATATGAGAAACGGCTTTAAAACATAAACTTTATTTCTTGAAAATACATAATGGAGTCAAGATATTTTTGTTGACTGTATGTACTAGAAGTAAAGAATGATAGCTAGCGCAGAGTAACACTATCAAAGAGCCAAGAAACTTATTTAGTAAAATTTAATCAAATAGCTACAGAGTCCTTTGTGTTTATGCATCTACTTGTATTCCAGAGTCGTATGTGTCACCAGCTTTCCAGTCTTCAGGAATATTATTGACAGGAACAAACCATGTCTCATCTCCATCATCATCACTCATTAGCATTCTGATTTGCAGAGGTCCCCTCGGAGGTGAACTAGTAGTCCACACTGCTCCATGTGTTCTGTCCAACAGCTTACATACAAAATTTTGTGTCTGCATATTGAAAGAAGATAATATTCAAAACGTTGAAACATAGGAAAATTTGGATTAAGCAGCCTTAACTTCTCCTACTGTTATTTCTTTATCGATTGTATGTAGAAACTTTTGCTGTATCGATTCTGAAAGATGAAACAGATGTTAGGTTCTTGTAAACTAATACCTCACATAGTTGCACAGCTGTAATATCCCTTTTGCCTTGTTGATACCATATCACAAAAGCCAAGTAATAAGGATTGTTGCTGCTCTGTTCAATCTTGATTGTAATATTTTTGTCTGGGTAGGTGCATGAGACCCTGTTCAATGGAGAAAGAGCAATAGATATGTGAGTCTCTTTTTGACTGGAGAAATTGGTAAATTGCTTACTGTATGTGGTACTCGATGAATTGATATACAATGATCCTTGTTTGCTTATATACCTTGATATTTACAGGTCTAGCTATAAACTAACTTCAACTGGGAGATACATCTTACCTTCTGTACTCAATATCCACAACACCAAGTGGCAATATAGCAGCAGCAGCATCTGTTGTCTGAGCCATGCGAGCAAAGGCTCGCTGACTTAGAATGAAGTCTGTGCGATCACCTGCACCTTGGTCTGTTATAACTATAGTCACTCCTTTATCAGAACAGTAGTTACTGTCAATGCACCTCACCTGGCAAAACAAGGTGGAGTCCGGAATGACATCTTATACGTGAAATCTAGGCTAGTTATCATCTATTTATTGACTACACGTAAATTTTTCTTCCTCTTTTTATAATTTACCTGATAGCATGCACCACATCCTAGACCATTTCGATAGAGTTCTGATGCTGCTGAGACATCTCCGCCATTGATTGTTGCTCCAAAAGTACCAAATCCACAACTCCCAGCTGCATGAAATCAAATGGAAGATGTTATTCTATGAGAAAACTTTAAAACTTTCTATATTTTGTGTAATTGTTAATATGTTGTTGGTCAAGTATGCATATCAAGAATCTCACTTTCTGTTCCTTTTTCTGTTGAATTTGGATAGTGGCCTGCACGAGAACGAGTGAAACAATCTGGGCATGTCTGAGAGTTCCCCAGAGTTTGCATGAAGATAAAAGATGCTACAAAGACAGAGAGAACTCGAACAGGAGCCATTTGAATAAAGATCACAAGAAAGGGCAAGTAAGCAAAACAGAACAAGTTGATGTTGCATGGAATTGAAATGGCGTTCGAGTATTTATAGAGAGCTGGAAGAAGCAAATAAGCCTCCACGAGGGTAAAGCTTAACTATGACTTTTGACATTCTATTCAACCAAATTTGAATGTAGGGAATTTTGCCTTTACCAAGCAACCTTTTTGGACCTTGCATCATTTGTTTTAGATAATATAGTTACTTTCTCACTTTATTAGGTGAATATTTTGTGATTCTTTAATCTCATAGTTCAATGTGTTCCTTGCCAACCTTCAACTGCTCTGTTTAGAAATTGCATTACTATCCCTCTGTCCCAATTTATGTGACGGTGTTTTGAGTGGGCATAAAATTTAAGAATGAAAGAAAGACTTACAATGATTAGACATTCGCGTGATCATAAATTATTTTATTCAAGGTAAAATGAAACTTTGAAGATTGTGTTGTTTATAGATATTTAAAAGTGATACTTATTGAGACATATTAAAGGAAAGTGTCATTAAATTAATTGCAATAGAGTTTGTAGTTGTTTCTTCTTCCTTTATGACATGGCCTCTCTCTCGATAAGAATAACATCGAAACTATTATCTTAGTGGTTTAAACCAACTTGTGTGATGTTGACTCCTCCCTCTGCCGTCTTAACTGCTCCTGAACTTACTCATACTCAGTGTTTACACCAACATATGTTAGTTTACTATAGTTTAATGATTAAATTGAGGTGAGATTCTTTTTTTTCGAGGGGGGGGGGTGGTTGTTTAAGAGGTGAGATTTTCATATTTATGAACTAAACGCTGTATGTAATTTGTTGGATTAATGAAAACTCTGCGTAGGTGTGTGTTTTTCCTTTTGATGTGAATGTATTATGTATGAAGATATGAAAAACATATATAGCTTTGACTTAGAAGAACAAATTTCATTAGAAATTTGCTTCTTGAACTAGATTTGAGGGAAAGTTAGGTGCTTTTGCACTATAGAGACTTAAGGTCCTGTTTGCTTAAAATTTCTAAAAGATGTATTAAAAAGTCACCAATCCATCTTTGATTTCTTGGATTTGGAAAGTTCAAGAAATATAAAAAAAGAAGGAATCTAAAGAGCTTGGCAGTTGCCAAATTTGGCAAATGAACCAAAGAATATTAATGAATGGAGTGGCCTAGTTAAAAATTTTCCTAAAGAGTGTCTAGATATTAAGATATAAATGTATTAAGAAGTCAAGGAATGTCTGTGCGTAATATATACACATAAAAAGATTATTTTTATTTAGCTTATTTAGTGTAATTTTCCAAGGAATGGGGTATCAATTGGCACCCTTCTGGGCTCCTCTACTGAATGAAGGGGAGTTTTGACGTAACTAGTAAAGTTGCTCTTAATTGATCAGTAGATCAAAGGTTTGAACAATAGAAGAATCTTTTTTAAAAATGCAGAGTATGCTGTATACAATAAATCCTTATGATTCAGTCTTTTTTATATCCCGCATATAATACAAACTTAGTGCACCAAACCACCCAAAGAAGAGCATCAATTTGGTTGTTAATCGTCCAAGTTGGCTAAAAAAACAACTTAAGCTCTTGAATAAGAAGTCTAATTAGCACTTTCGAAGGCTATAATCATTTTTTATCAACTCGAGAAATCTCCAACATTCAACAATGTATGATTCTAAACGCATGGTGAATAATGAGACCATCCCTACAATATATCGTCCTTCATTAGAAATCACGAGACCATCCCCACAATATATCATTCTTCATTAGATTTGAGTGCGTAACATGTGTCTAACCTACACGTCATGTATTTCACTTTTATCACTAGACGAAAACCTCGGGATGTATCCTACAATATGGCCATAATGTCAGGAATTTAATTAAGAATATTCATAGGTGCCAGGGTCCGGGGAGCAAGTAGTTTGTAACAACACATCATCCATGACATGGAATCCACTGAAGGATTTTGACCTTACAATGTCTGCCATATGAATCTCAATTTCAGTACTATTTATCTTGTTGTCATTATCTGTCTTGTATTTGTTACTTTTATTGTACTTATATATTATTATTTATTTTTTATTATTAGTCATTTTTCATTTTCTTTTTAATTTTTTTCATATTTAGTATATTCTATTTATGAACCTTGATGTTTGAGACGAAGGTTTTTCGAAAATAATCTCTCTATTTTTATGAATTTGTGATAAGGTGCGTGTATATTTATCGTTCTCAGATCCCACTAATAAAATCCTGAATATGTTATTATTATTGTTGTAATTTCAGTACTATTGTCTTGAACCTTGACAAGTTCATTTCACTACATTGTGCTTTGGGTATAAATCACCCCACTTGAAGGGTCTCAAAATATGCCACTATAAATTTGTAACTTCTTGTCTTGTTCTCTTGGATTTTACCTCTTGATGCATATACTTGTGCCAATTGCTCAAACTTTAAGACCAAATTTTAATCGAGAGAACAACAACAATATATCCAGTATAATCTCACAAGTGGGGTCTGCAGAGGGTAGAATGTACGCAGACCTTACCACTATCATAGAAGTAGAGAGGCTGTTTTCTGGACACCCTCGTCACAAAACCCGTAAGTAAGAACAGACTAGATATGACAAAAAAAGGGGAAGGGAACAGAAAAATAACGACTAATAAGGACAATATGTAAATATGGTAAACAAACACATAATATAACAGGTAATACGAATACATGACAAAACCCCCAGCCCTACCATTAACCTGCTACTCTAATTTGCGACCTCCACTTTTTTCTATCTAAGGTCATGTCCTCAGTAAGATCAAGTTCTGTCAGATCATGTCTAATCACCTTCCCCCAGTACTTCTTCGGTCTACCTCTACCCCTCCGAGTATCGCCCAAAACCAGCCTCTCGCACCTCCTAACTGGGTCAGCGGTACTCCTTCTCTGCACATGTCCAAACCATCGCAGTCTCGCTTCCCTCATCTTCTCGGCCACCGGGGC
>JAOTQR010000100.1:19783219-19798002 GCA_025774065.1 Solanum ossicruentum
ACAACGATGGTCTAACCACCATTCTGTAAAACTTACCTTTGAGTTTCGGTGGTATCTTCTTGTCACACAATACTCCTGAGGCAAGCCTCCATTTAGTCCACGCTGCCCCAATACGGTGTGTGACATCATCGTCGATAGCGCCGCTACTCTGGATGATATAAAAAAATGAGCACATGAAAAAGATCAAGAAAATTGTATGTATATATAAAAAATAAATTGACCTTGAAACAACAATGATTAATTATTTTTACTATAAATATAACACAAGCTAATATTTTATCTTTGTTACATTTTTCCAATGATAAGAAACAACTTGAAGGAATCGAGTCCGCTACTAGAAAGAACTATAAGTGTAAACGCCCAAGATAAATGGGCTTACTTTTTTTTCACAAGAATTTGGATTTGCGTATTGTGTCATGAGAAGAAAAAGAAAAAAATTGAGAAAATAATTTTTTTTGTTTAATTGACTTGAACGTAATTTTTTTTGTTTAATTGACTTGAACGTGTTCATTCATTTTGTTCTTTACCAATTTTTCTCATACTAATTTTCTATGTTGTTCGAACTTTTAAAAAATGTCAATGAATGTGTGTTGAATTCTCTAAAAATAGAGTATTTTTAGAGAATCCAACACAAGTACGAAGTGAAGATTCGTGCAACTTAGCTAACTTGTATTCAACCTTTTTGGAATTCTTTCTCTAGAAAACTCAATATAATTAATTTTGGTGTATTTTTTTCCAATCTACTCCATATGAGTTCATTCTAAATCCTATAAGGACAATTCTATTTGTACACGATTTTACGGTTAAGAAGGTTATCTCTTGTACATATTTAATTATTTATGTATTTAGTATAATTTTTTCTTGAAGAGGTCGAGTAACTTTGTAACATACCTGATACCTGCTATGGCCTTAAAAAGTTTGAGAAATGGTGTCATTGTTATTGACCATGGAATGGCTTTTACGGTTCATAGATGGTTCTATGGTCCGTAGATGGTCCTCATGGTTGTCCTTAACACTTAGTGAAATTTCGAGTTTTGAAGTTGAGTCCACGAGAGGGGTCTATGACCCATAATTCATTTGATGATCCATAGAAAGCTTTTCATGGTTTCGAGCCTAAAAGGCACAACTTTTGAACTTTGAACCACAAAACGACAGGATGAGCCAGTAGATGGGTCTACGACCCATAGAAGGTGATCGTAGACTCAGGGTCAAAAATCCAGAAACTAAAACTCCAATCTATGAAGAGATTTCTACAACTCATAAACTAATCCACGACCGGTAAACAGGGTCTCGTGGATTGATCTGACAATTTTAATAAAGGGCAATTTTGTCTTTTCCAATTGAAATCTCGTCGTTTTAAAATCACTTTGAACCCCTCTCCACGATCCTTTTGTCATTATTTACACTATGAACCTTTTCAGAGCAAAAAGGAAAAGAGAAAAAGGCTAGGGTTCAAAAGCGTACAACGAGTTCTTCAGGTTTTGATTGTAATCTCCGTGTTCGAGCTATGTGAAGCTAACTAAAACGTGGATTGAATTCGTTCAAGTGCCCTATTTTTCCTTGTTCAGTAGAATTGATAGTCTAATTGAGTCCTTGAATTTAGGATTTGAATTTTAGACCTTTGATTTAAACTAGAAGAATCTTCAATATCCCATCACAATTTTTTTTAATTCCGTTAAAGAATGTAATAGAATGATTGAGATTTGTCAATTTTTTTTTTAAAATTAAGGTCCTCATATTTGAATTCAAAATTAGTCTTTCGATAGGAGCTCCCTGATAGATAAATATTACTGCGTTATTTTTTGAATAAATTTGATAAATATCAAATCCACCAACAAATCAAAAGGGTTACGTTATTTTAGCCTATTTGCTCTTGATGCCTGATGTAGTATTCATAGCAAGACATCGATATTTAATGATACAAAAAATTCATAAAATCTAATTTCGCTGTATAACTAATATATCTTAATTTCATTACAAATTTCATCATTAACTAATATATCTTAATTTCATTACAAATTTCATCATTTAATCATTATTTATTATCTGTGTATTAATTTGGTATTTTAAGCAGAGTGAAGTATAAAAACAAATTTGAAAAATTTCACTTTTAACTATCATTATTTTGTATTGAATTGAATATACAAATGAACAACTTCTACTAATACTATGCATACCTGCAATTTAGTTTGGGCAAAGAACAATTATCTCGAATATGAAATTTCTGGTAATTAATTTTAGATTAATAAAATGATTAAATTTAATCCACTTTTAATCAGCAATTGTAGCATCTTTTGAAATGGTAGTAACTCTATTTCACAACCAAGAGTAAATGAGGTTTCAAGATCCAAATAAGATGCTAAAAGAAATAATTAAGGATTAAGTGAGTTTTCTTATTAAAAAATAAAATGTTAATGTAATATAATTATGTGTTTTAGATTTTTTTTTGAGTCAAAAAGATAATATTACTTGCTCCGTCCCATTTTAATTGAATTTATGAGCCAATGCACATATTAAGAAAAATATTGAAAGATAAAATCTAAACCATAATTCATACAAATCTCTCCGTCCCAAATTAATTAAATTTTTGAGATTTTTTTCAATTTTGAAAATATTTGAATTGTTCAAAGTATATTTGAAACTTTTTTCATATTTGACATTTCATTTGTTGAACTTTTATACGATATGTTTATGATTTTACAAAGGACAGTATTGGATAGTATGGTGTTCACTTAAAATGAGATATTACCTTTGTGAAGTTATAAATATATAGTATAATTTATCTCTTAGAAAATATAAAATTTTAATAAATGAAAAGACAAATATGACAAAAATTTTAAACATTTATCTTGAACTTCTAACAATTCAACTATTTTAAATATTAAAAAAAATTAAAAATTTAATTAATTTAAGATATAAAATATATAATTTTAATGTTCTAAAAAAAATAAAAATGACTTTTGATAGAATATGAATGGACTGACTTTATGAACATAAAAAAAACCAACGTGACTTTATTAGCTTCACGCTTTATTGGAACGCTGGACAATTCTGATTCTTTAGAAGATCCTTTTTTTTGTTCTTCATAAAGTCGCCACCTTTGCTAATCTGCATTTGCTTCAATCAAAATTTTCTACGCTAACTCTCTAAATTATTTGATACCCATTGCAAGATGACGGCTCCTAATGGAGAAATTCCGACAGAAAGGTGAGATTTTTAATCAATTTTTAGCTTTTATTTGGTGAATAAATTTGCCGAGATTTAATCTGGGGTCTGATTTCTTCTTGTATTTTTGTTGATTAGTATAAGAAAGAGGGTTTGTATGTGAAAGGTGAAATTTTTAACTATTTTTAGCTTCTATTTGGTGAATAAATTTGAAGATTTGGCAAGATTTGGATATCGGGTTTGATTTCTTGATGCATGTTTATTGATTGGTAAAGGAAAAAGTGCCTTGTTGCTTTTCCCTCTTTCTGGAGGAGACAGTTCTGTAGAAAGGTGAAATTTTTAATCTTTTTTAGCTTCTATTTGGTGAAAATTTTGATTATTTGGCAAGGTTTGATCTGGGGTTTGATTTCTTGATGCATTGTGCTGATTAAATAAGAATAAGAGTTTCTGAGGTTCCTGCTTTTTTAATGTTTTGATTTTCCATGAATTGGCTTAAGTTCCCAACTTTTTGGAGTTGTTATGATTGGAGCTAGTCCTTTCCCCGTATCTGGTATATTATGGGTTTTTGAGACGAGGGTCCCACGAAATAACCTCCTTACCTCTATGGGGTGGTGGTAAGGTCGGCGTACATTCTACCTCCTCCTCATACCCCACTTGTGGGATTCCACTGGGTATGTTGTTGTTGTTGTTTATGATTGGAGCTAGTTGTTTTGATCTATTACTTAAGAACTTTTGAGATTTTTTAATCTGATTTGTGATCCAAACTTCTTGTTCTGCTCACTCCGTTTCTGCATGATTGGAACAACTGATCTCAATCTGTTTATTTAGAAACAGAAACATTGATGTTTGTATCTGATTGACGTAAAGGAAAAATGTAAAAGGTTTTTCTTTTGCTAGGCAGATCTGTATCTTCCTTTTGCCTCTGGTTTTATTGTTCTGTTTTCTCTAATTCAAAACTCAATCGTGTCACTTAGTTTTCGATTGATCAATTGGGGTCTTGGGCATTGTTAGCAATTTCTTCTTTCTGGTTCGTAAATATGAGACAAATGGCTTCTGTTTAAGTCATTTTGTTGAAAAAAAAGTTCATTTATATGATGTGCCTTCGGTTTTCTCCTAACTGGTATATGAGCCTCATCATGACTATAGGACTTGAGATGGATTTTGTGCTACACAATTCCTGGTATAGCCCCTCAACAACAACAACATACCCAGTGGAATCCCACGAGTGGGGTTTGGGGAGGGTAGAATGTACGCAGGCACTGGTATAGCCCTTGTTGAATAGAAATCACAATGCTTATTAGAAATTTGCAGCCACTTAGTGCCCATTTCACCAATTCTTCATGCTTTTTCATGATCTCTTTGTCCTCTTTTAAAATGTTCAGGACAGATACATACAAGTGTCTAATATTTTTTTCTTTGACAATTTATCTGAGGCAGTTCAAAATTTAGAAACAATGAATTTGAATGGGTATGGATGTTTTTCAAATTGTTCTTTTGAAGGACTAACATGGTCCTAACTCAAGGAAGTCAATGTCATTTTATCAAATGTGTTGCGCCTTGATCTGTCCATGGAATGTATGCAGTGTCAATGATTTAGATGTTTAATATTACACCAAATTGTTTCGTTATGTGTTGGAGCCAAACCAAAGCTAAACTACTATATTTTCTCTTTAGCAGTTCCTCATCTCTTGCAACACTTGCTCCCCTTCAAGCAGTTCTATTTGATGTTGATGGAACTTTATGTGATTCAGATCCTCTTCACTATCATGCCTTCCGTGAAATGCTTCTAGAGGTGCAATGATTAATCACTTCTCCTTTAGAGAAAGTCATTCTTATATGTTTTTGACTTGCGGAATGCTCCACTATCCCATGCCTACTCTCCCTGTGGCTCTTTCAAATCTTTAAATTTTGGAATATGTCAATCATTTTTCATATTACTTCTGGCGATTTGGTTTCTGCAGATAGGATACAATGGCGGTGTGCCAGTTGATGAGGAGTGGTTTATTAAGACTATTGCTGGGAAACACAACGACGATATTGCCTCAGCCATTTTCCCTGATGATCAGGAACGGGGTCTTAAATTCTGTGATGAGAAGGAAGCTATGTTTAGAAGGTTTGGAACTCCCTGCATATGAAACTTATGTATTTCAATTGACCTTTCGCTACTGAACCATATATCCAATTTCATTCCTCCAGTCTCATAGCAGTTTTCGGTGCAATATAGGTTGGTGAAAGAACAGTTGAAACCCATAGATGGTGTGTTCAAGGTGAAGAAATGGATTGAAGATCGTGGCCTGAAACGTGCTGCAGTTACCAATGCGCCTAGACTAAATGCTGAACTGATAATAGAAATACTCGGCCTAAAGGATTTCTTCGATGTGGTTATTATTGGAAGTGAGTGTGAGCGTGCAAAGCCCTCTCCCGATCCTTACTTGAAGGCCCTTGAAATGCTTAAGGTGTCTAAGGAGCATACATTCATATTTGAGGTCTGATTTTTTTATTGACAGCATTTATCATTTACTTATCTTCACAACGATAAAGTTCATAATCTTTCTTCTGTTGTTAGGATTCTTCTTCCGGAATAAAAGCTGGGGTGGCAGCTGGGATGCCTGTTGTTGGCTTGGCAACGCGAAATCCACCTCACATACTAATGGAAGCAAAACCTGCTTTTCTTATAAAAGATTATGAAGATTCGAAGCTATGGGCAGCTCTAGAGGAAATCGACAAAAAGTCAGGTGCCCCAACATCTACAGTCTAAGACGTACAGAGACTAGGTGAAAGATCTGTTATTGTTGTTGAGTTGATTGGACTCACTTCAGTGAAACGTCAGATTTTTTTTCCATAAACATAAAGAGGGAGTGCTAGTTTCCAACAGTTGATTTTGATTTGAGTATATAGTAGCTGGAATGATGATAGTTCATCGGCATCCAGTTTGGTTTAATACTAGCATTTTAATTCACTCCACTACAGTTGAACACCTTGAGAATAAAAGTGATTACTTTATGATATAACTTGTTTATTATACTCTCCTGAGTTGAGATGCCAAAAGTGATTGTTCATTGATGATTCTTCATATCTGTTCGAATGCTTCCGAACTTTGGCTATAAAGATATTGTCAAATCAGTCAATGTCTATGCCTTCATCCCAGAATAGTTCACAACCATGGTGTAACATGTTTGTGTCCAACTTTAACATATTTTGGTGGATAGGTTCTAATAACATTGACCTGAAGATGCTGCACATCAATCAACTGTTGCTTCACTTCAAATTGTTGGTTTTTGTTCCTTCCATGTACGACTTGATAGCTAAGGAAAGCCTATGTTACCTTGTAAAGTTGAACTTAAAAGTCGAAGGCTATACAACCCAATTGAATCTGACAGAATTCACACACTGCCAATGGTAAAAGATAAGCATCGTTCAAAATTGAAAACTGCTGATAATGTATCTTAGTTTAAACCCATAACAAGATGCTATGGCAAAAAGAAACATTTCTAATTAGTTTGCAAATTATATAGCCATTCACATCATTTTCCCCAGAGTGTTGAATCTATTTCATCTCTAGCAGACTTGTAAAGCTCAAGTCTTCTTGAACATTTCTGCCTCCTCTCCAACAAGACGGGATCTTCATCCAGTAACTGGGAGAGCCTATAACCCTACAAGTGGGGGAAAAATCATTAAGTAACATCCACTAACTTTGGAAGGTCTGGTCTTGCTGAAATAGATTTTCAGACAATTTATTTGATACTTTATCTCTGCACATTATTTCGAAAAGTTTTGTGCATAGAAGTAAAATAAAAGGTTGTGTAAGTGCTTCTAGACATTTGCATCACCATTAATAAGCTTTCACCTAATGACATGTTCACCAGTTTCAATCCTTAAGCACATGGACATCTAATCTCTGGAAGTAATAAACAGGAGCAGGATAAGTGAATACCTCCTTTTTTCCCAGTTGTGTATAGAAATGATCAAGTAAACAACGCTTAGCTTCTCGAACTTGACAGTAGACCACAGCCTTTGGTATTGTATTCCTCAAGGTATCAGACACCATCCCGACATATGAGGAAATGTTTGAGCCTATCCTGCGCAAGTGCCCCTCTGTGTAACGGTCAGCAGTTGAAGAAACTGGGCTTCCACCCTTATCCACATCTTGTGGGAGTTTCCGGAAAAAGTCAACAGTAAGGTATGAGGATTCCATATCCACCATGCGCAGAACAGTCTTCTTGCTGTCACTGCGGAAACGCTCTAATGCTTCAATTGCAGCGGAAGCTATCTCTGCTTGAAGAGTTGGAAAGCGTCTTAGTTCCTGCATTGATAAATATTGATTTCATCATTTGCCGTTACACCATGAAGTAATATAAGAATTGGGACCATACCTGCGTTTCCCCTATTGACTTCTTCACCAGCTCTTTCAGGATGAAGTGGACCTACATAGTCAATTATGAAGTTGAAATGAGTAGGTTTTTTTCTTCTTAGTAGGGAAGAGGGGAAGATGAAAATATTATGTGCTCTCGAGTCGGAGCAGCTTTTGCTTTATTGGCTCATTGCTATACTATCCAATTCTTTAAGTTATGCACTCTCAAGTTAGAGCAGCTGTTGAACCCCTGGCACTTCCTACCATGCGCAAAATGGAGAATAGTTCTCTAGATGACACACTATGTAGAGGCCAGTGTCATAAAAAGATCTTCTTAACCACAGGCACATCAAGTAATATGACAGGATAAAAGCATGTACAAGTTCCAAGTACTTACTGCATCCACTGAGGCTTCAGCAGGACCCCTGAAATAACTAAGAGCACCATCAATAAGCCGTCTATAACCTTGCTCTGGTGCTATTAAATGAGGTTGATAGCCATCTGCCTCAGAGACAACCTTCCTAACATTTTGCATTGCGAGATGACGATCCAATGGAAGCTTTCTTAAAGCAGTAGGGAGTTGGTAGTCAAAAACGCCATAAATGCGATCTCCTCCTGGCCGCCTTCACAAGCAGAAGTGGAAGGCCAAGCATAAGGAACTTACATGTCAACTTAACAGCATTATAAGGCTATGTAATTAATGTCCTTGTTTTTTAAGACACTGCATAAAATCAACTGAAGATGTCCTTGACTCCTCGTTATATATATCCAACATTTCACATGTTATAACACAATCTGACATCCATTAAATGGACGGTACTTGACATATGAATGAAACCAATTATGGGTTTTCCTTTACTTGACAAAATAACAGTTGAGGTGATGAAGACAGAAGCAAAATACTGCAATGTACAAATAAACAAGTTTGTCCTTCTGTCTTCCTACAATTCACATTGGTTAAAGAAAAATGCATATTCTTACCCTCCTTCAAGATGCTCCTTGAAAATCCTATCAAAAGCACGACATAGCTCTAATATGGTATACAATTGTGCCTGTCAATTTAGGGAAAACTAGTAAAGATATTGAATCATGCATTATGCATATTTTCAGAGAAGGAAAAGATTGGTATAATTACGCTTGCATCAATAGCAACAGGTTTCCCCAGATAACTCATTTCTGCCTCAAGCTCATCAATGCTTGTATTGATCAAAGTCAAAATAGCTGGTACACGGGCCTTGATCACAGATTCTAGGTGCTGGAAAAACAAATATTTGGTATCAGCATCCGTGTAACAAATATCAATTACAAGAATTACAGATCAGCTTTGGTAGACTGTATACTTTTGAGAGTAGTTTTGCCAGATACTCTGAACCCATTCTATTGGCCAAATGTCCATATTCAGGACTTGTAGCAAAAAATTCACGTTCCTTACGCCTTGCAACAACCATATCAATGTTCATATTAATATCGGCCTGTGAACGATTGACAATTCCAACCCAAGGATGTTGTAGCCGATAAGATCTTCCTTCCAGAACCTTCATCACATAGATTGAATAGTAAACAAAAGAGAAATGTCAGTATGTGATAGAATACAGCCCAAAAAAGGTTACAATTATCTGCAATTAATGAAAAGACTATATAACTGCTGCTGATTAATAACAGAGAATTTCGAGCATACTAATAACGAGAACCTGATGAATGTTACACAATCTTAAGGGAACAACCCGATGATTTATGTTTCAACTTTCATTCGATTCGAGAAATCTATCAAGCATCCCTGATTCTTTCTTTTTCCCTTTATATATAGATCTTGTTCATGGACTAACGAAATGTGCAAAAACTCTATTTGCCTCTGGATCCTGCAGTAATTTACAGCATCAAGAGGACATGGATGCCTTCTCTACATCAACCATTCATCAGTACCTATTTACACCAATTTTGAGGTTCAGCATGGAGTAACCTAACAGAAAGTTCTTGTCCGCCAACATACAGTCTCACAATGCAAGCCTGCAGCAAGGGATTCTAGTGCAGCAACGTATGACGAATATAGTTAAATGCTACATCCTCGTACTGTGCAGAAATAAATCTCACATTTAAGTATCACTTTGAGAGAAACACATAATACCCAAATCCAAAGTGGTGACGGATATTGCAGATAACCTATGAAAGAATCAGCATGAAACAGACTTTTATGAAGAGTTCAGTGTTTTTTGTAAATTTAGAAAATTTATGAGGTATTAGCCTGTGTATTATAAACTGCTCATTGTTAACGATGTATCAGGAATTAAAAGTTGCTCATTAATACAGAGAAATATAACTCCTCTTCAACAAGGAAAGGTCAATTTTTAGGATAGAAAGGAAAAAAGATGTACTTACATCCAATGCATTTGTTCCCTTGTCCATCAAATCAAGCTTTGTCAACACACCAATAGTACGTTCACCTGCATGGAAGTAACTTAGTGCTCCAGTGACCCTCAAAGTATTTTGCAAATGTGGGTAAAAGAGCAAAGACCTGAAAAATTATACAAATGATATATAATGTCCGAGAAGACTTGAAAATATTACCAGTTGGGTCAACTTCTCTAGCAATCTTTATAGCATCAGATGTTGCGACATCCTGATTGGCCGGGGTAATAGCTAAAAGAATACAGTTTGGCTGCAATGCGAGAACCGAAGTTGTCAGTCAGGATAACTGTGTAATATCATCGAAGTCTCTAACTGTGTGGAAGGATAATAATTCTCTAAGTGCCAAGAGGCTACACAGTTATATTGCTACTCAACAAAGACATTCTCACCCTCTCAGCATATTACCTTCTCAACATATGACCGAACCATATCTTCAATTTCCTGAACTATACTTTCAGGCTGTCCCTCTGTCGACAACCACAATTGCATTGAGCAAAATAGATCATGAAACATGTAGTTATGAAAGACCAATAACATGAGAATGACGAAACATACCAACAGCAACCTTTGTTAAACCAGGTAAATCCACCAACGTCAAATTGACAACTGCAATGAAAACCCAAGATGAGTTATCTGAATGAACCAATAGTGAAATCAAAATCCCAATATCGAGTAGTCCTATGAGTACCACCAAGAACCTATCAACCATTGAGTAAAAAGTTAAAAATCTAATAATGAAGCAATCGCACTGTCCTAAAATCAAGGACGTTTTACAACATGTTAATTAAAAATTCACATAAAATAACTATCTCAATTTTTTTTTATTTATTTGCAATAGGTAACAAACACACACAACCTGGGGCAGACAATTGTTATTAAGCAATTTGCACAAAATGATAAGGCACAGGATAGGAAATAGTACTAAACTTGAGAAATTTCATAGCATTCAATTAGGGATTTTTATATTTTTAAAGCAAAGAAAAATGCAGCATAATGGACATATATATGGTATCAATATGCAAACCATCATTTGTCTGTCTTCCCGTAGATACACAGCTAAATCCACAACAAAAGCCAGCACATTGTAAATATAAAGTAACATAACATAAATTTAACACACCATTTGGAGAGTAGATGCTGAGATTAATAGGAAGAGGAGAAATCTGTTTTGACTTGCCAGTCACCCTGTCAGTTTCTTGCTGGATCTCTGATCTTACCATAGCTGCATTAAGAAGAAATGTAAAAAAAAGTCAAAATCAAATTGAGGCAAAAATACTGCATTGTTTTAAATGATGTTACGCAGAAGATTCAATTCCAAAATGGATATGGTAATGGAGTAACAGTACTGCAGAGGAAATATGACAATGTAATCTGGTAGCATAATAGTAAAGCAGAAGAAGCTACACAGAAAATCCACATTGTACCACAACTTCAAGACAGCAACATACCAAAATCAAGAAACTTCTTATTTCCAGAGTGAAGAAACTGTGCATAGTCTTGTTGTCCTGGCTCAATCTTGTAAAGTTGCAAAACCAATGGCCTTCTTGTTACAATCCCTGTTCCAAAATAAATGTTGCTATGTGAAAACAGAACAAAAGGTAGGGCAGAGTATAAATATTGTAGTTTATAATTCTATTTTCAAATAAATTACATATTTTTGTTTCTAATAGCAGAGCAGGAGTGCAGTGGAGTAAGATGTTAAGGTGTGTTTCTACAATAATTCCACTGTGGTATCCTGAAAATTATTGTAATATTCAATTTTGGAGCATGTCTAATATAGTGAAGTGGTACAATTGAAGGTCCAGGGGAAAGACAAAGGAAATATAATTTTATTTTCTAAAATAGACTTTTATAATCAATGCCTTATCAATTTTTCCTGTCTATCATTGTATAAGAAAGTTCCACTCAAGAAAATCATGATAATACCCATGAGCATAAACACCAATCATTAGGTAGAAAGGTTAAAACTGACTATAGTCCATAAAAGTAGCATTCTTCCTAACTTGGCAACTAATTTCACATTTTCTCTCAAGTTAAGAACTACTGGGAGTGTGTGCCACAATCCATTTAAAAGGACTTCTTTTTCTCTTAAGTAACAGCTTATTTTAGTCTGTCTTCTCTATCTGCATGGATTAATAAAAGTATTTACAGTGGTACCAACTATCAAGTACTCATTTCTCCATTCTTCTCAAGGAAATAAAAGAATCTCTTTTATATATTTTGCTGGAATCAGAACGAACATGTTCTAAAGCAGATGATTTCATTTTATTTTTCTGAGAAAAGAATCGGATTACTAAGTTTCTGATATTCTATTCCAGTGACTGATCTCTATATGCATGCTCTCGAAATGTCTATCAACATCCAAAAGCCTCATGATAACAGGATTTTCATCTCTATTCATGTTTCTCGTGTTACGGGAGGACAAAATCTCCAATTGATAAACTACAGTCTGAAAAACTGAAAACTAACACCAGAGTGGACTCTATAAAACAAAATTCATACAATTAACCATCACCTGATCCTCTAGGGAGAAAATCCCGGCCGACGATGCTCTCCAACACCGAAGACTTCCCAGAACTCTACCAAAACACCATAATTCAGTCAAATCACTTCAAAAAACAGGGAACAACGCTAAATTAACCATCACGACTGATAAACTTCCATCACAAACACCCATCAAACAAAAACACAACCATAAACAAAAAAATCACAGATATAAACAGAAACAAAAGCGCAAAAAATAGGTGTAGATGAATCAAACCTGTCCACCGAGAACGACGATTGTGGGAAGAGCATCCCAAAGAGTAGGCAAAGTTCGATCATCACCGTAATCACCGAGGAGCGTACAAGCCCTCTGTATTTTGTTGACAAGGCCAATGACGCCTTCCATTTCACTGAAAACCCTAACCCTACCGGTTTCACGATGCCGGAGATTCCTATCGACGGCGACGAATGAGAGGAGAATGAGCACGAGAAATGTGAAGCAAATAACTGAATCTATTTTTATATTGTATTTTTTGACTTGGTTTAGTGGAGTGAAGTGAAGAGTGTGTTGATGGGGTTTATGTTGGTGGTCTTAGTGCGCCACGTGTGGTAGCCCTTTTATAGTCTTTCAGGTCATGGGGGTCCCAAAATATTTTTTAAAATTTTGACTGTGGGCGGGATCTTTTTTTAATTATTTTTAATTTGTTGTCAGCTTAATTTTTAATTGACAGAAAATATATTAAGCTTCTATTTTGTCATATGAAATAATGATTTTAAATTAGTATAGAGACATGTGATTTGCGATCATAATTTAGAATTTCAAAATTCGAATGTTATAATATGAAAAACTTGTCTTAAAAGTTTCGCTATTTAAGTTTTGTACGAAAAAAATTATTTTTGACGTGAAGAGATTATTTGTGATATATAAAAGTTTATAATAAAAAATAAGTAATTGCTATTATTATTGATTAGTGGATTTTTATAAAATTATATTTTTGTATTTAAAAATTTATAATCATAAATATTTATATGAAAGAGACATGAAGATGTATGATTTATTAATCCAACACTATAATTCTGATATCTCTTTTATGAATTTTGGTTTCCTCATTCGGTAAGATTGTATGAAAATTATTTAAAAAGTTAATAATTTTCGTAATTTATGGTTTTTTTTTATGTTTATACAACTTAAAAAATTCAAATTGCACGTTCCAAACAAAACTCAACTTCGTATCATGATTTCATATCATATGTTCAAACAGGACCGAAGTTTCACTCGAGAATTCGAATCTAGACATATCCTATTTTGAGTATCTTTTTCTAAAAATATAATAGAGTGTTCTTATTAAACATTTTGAACTCGGAAATTTGGAAGGAAAAAAAATTGTCAACATTACGTAGATAAGTTCATGCCACATTTCACCTTTCATAAATCTCATTTGTGAGGTTTAGTGAGTATGTTGATGTTATTGTTGTTCCTTTAGCTTCAATAACTCGTAAACTTCTCATGCGTGGATCAAACTGAAATCGATGTGTATAATTAAAATAAAAATTTATTTTATATGATTAATTAATCTTTATAATTATATTTGTGTACACGCACACAAATATTTCCAAATTCTTAGGTTGAATTCATCAACCTAAAAGTACTATTAATAGAAGGAAAAATGTGCATTACGGGAAATCAGTACTAAATTCAAATCCTTACTTATAGTGCCAGTTGGTAATTAAATATAATTTCTATATTTGGGATTATTTGCTTTTACTACTAATGATGATTAAAAGTAATGATTCAACAAATTATAGTAACCTTTAAATAGATTACAACTTTTTGAAAAAAAGATCACATGTAACTGTCATTTAGGCCTTGTCACTTATCTTATTCTTTCTTGAATAAACTATTTATTACTAATAATAACCATCATTTAATATAATCATCCATTATTCAAATTCTAATTAATTGGAAAACAATATAATTGTAGTAAAGAGGAATAGATGTTAAGAACTTATCCCCTTTTTTGTTCAAATAAGTTATTCTTTTTTGTTTCAATACGTAAATTAGCTGCGCTAAATATGTCTTAAGAAAACATATTTTTTTTATTTATATGTTTGCTCGATGTTTATATCAAATTGATAAATATATAATAATGTACATAAAATTATAGGATCTCCAACTTTTATCGTTGAACCAAAACTTGATTTGCATGTTTATTTATTGATTAATAATAATAACACTAGCATTTAGAGTCACGTCAACAAAGCTCACTTTCCCCATTCAAATACAAAGATGAATCTTAATTTAAAATTTATGAATTTTTATCATGACTTTAAATTAATATATAAATGAATCATTTAATCCATATCAAATATTTACATA
>JAOTQR010000100.1:19839862-19850844 GCA_025774065.1 Solanum ossicruentum
TTAATTATGTTTATATTTTAATTAATTATTTAAATATATAATAAAAATATTTTAGTTCAAATTTTAGAGTGACTTCTACACATATTCCAAAATACATATTATGTAAATAAATTAATCGCATTTACCTTCTTTGATTTATATATGACAAATTTAATTGGAATAACCATGTTATTTTATGCCTTATTAAAGTCAATTTATATATTTAAGGAATGTGGCGCATTTGAATAGTTAACTTTCGATAGTTATCTATTTAAGCAAATATATTAATCGATAGATGTCTGCTTAATTGTTTATTTAAATAGGCAGCTGAAGCAAGAATATCGATCGAAATGTCTGATTAATTGTCTACTTAAACAGTAGCTGAAGCAAAAATATCAATCGAGATGCCTATTTATCCAAACTTTTATATATATGTGTAATAGATATAAAATATAAGAGATGGTAAAAAAAAAATTGAAGTTAATGGGTTCGATTTGATATTCTAATTCATTTGAATTATTGGGTTCTACATTAATAATTTATGCATATTCAATACATTTTTTAAACTAAATTTAGAATTTTAATCAAAATTACTGACTTCAATCAAATCCATAATTCAAATACTAGCTTTGCCCCGATTGATACTTGAGAATATATCAAAAGTCATTGTGAAAATGTCTAATAATAATATTCTATCATCACATATTTATATATGTATTTGTAACGAATCATAATTTGAATAAATTTAAATAAAATGATTGGAAAAAAAAACTAATAAAATTTTATGTTTTCTTTGCTTTAAAAAAACATTAATTACAAATGTGGGACCGCGTAGCAGGTGGATCAAAAACTGTGGGGCCTCTTTGAACTTTCGCAGAAAATATGTTCATACTTGTTCTATTTCTATCTTTGTTGTTTTCCATAAATACCATTCTTTTTTTTTTTCTAATTTCTGGTTTGCCCTTCCCTTTCCCGCCATTTTATTGTAAGATTATTTGGAGGTATAAGTCATTTTCATAATTTTAAGAAGATATGGAGTATATATGAATTAATTGTTTTAAAAGGGGGTATTTATATTTTAACATAGTTTAATTCATACACTACTAATACATGTGTTATTAAACTCATAAAATATAAGTAAAAGTCATTTTTTTATATAGTCTACGAGAGAAACGTGATAATCTTGAACAACTTCAATTAGAAGAAAGTTTAGATTATGACATAAAATTTGCTCAATCACGTAGTAAGACTAATTAAGATATTATTAATCAACATGTTAAGAGCACAAGACAGTGTGTTGTACTGGTCTATACAAATATTTTATAGTTTAATAATAAAGCTTTGTCTTCAATCAACACTTCTTGCTATATTTATTAGTTTATCTGATTTTTATGGGCCATTGTATTCACAAAATTGACTTTACTAGATCTGGCCAGCTATGCATGATGAATAAAAATATTATATTTCTGAAATTTATAAATTTATTTGTACGTCATGATCATGTTTCTTTACACAATATTTGCCCTTTTTTTTTTCTACATGAGAATGCAGAGCGGAGGTCACGTATTAGGGTAGAAGGTTAGACAGTAAGCAGGGGTAAGATGATGTCTGACCTTGTGAAGTTGTGATATAGTAGGTTAGTAGAGATAGTCGCGTCTTTATATATTATGTTGTTATTGTTGATCATTACTTTGTTAGTTATCATTTGTTTTCCACTCTAATCGTTTTGTTTCATATATCTAGTACTGTCTACTTTTGGGAATGATGTTTTTGAGATGAGGGTCTTTTAAAAGCAGTCTTTTTATTCCTATGAGATAGTGATAAGATTTGCGTACATTTCAATGCTTTCCATTCTAGTTATTATATTTCATATCTAGTACTTTCTGCTTTTGGAAATGATATTTTCGAGATAAGGGTCTTTTAGAAACAAATTTTCTAACTCTATGAGATAGTGATAAGGTTTATGTACATTTCACTGGGTATATTATTGTTATTGTTGTTTGACTAAAACAATTTTCAACTTTCAATTATATAATAGTTTGTAATTGTTATTGATATGCTATATATTCAATGTATAACATATATACACAGAGATTATATAGTGATTATACTTTAAATCATCAATTAGACACTATATATTAGCTAAAATAAAGACAATGTTTATCCTATCTTTTGTTGTGGACTATTATTTTGTGTAAAGTTCCCACCATTTTTTGTTTTTTTGTTTTTGTTTTATTTATGGAAACCAATATAGGGTACTAGGATGATTGATAACAACTCAATAATAATTTATGTTTAGAGATTAATAAAAATGCTTTGTTGATTTAAGAAAGAAAGAAAGTTACTTTCTACTGTTTAGGTTTCCAATCAATTTGCTAGCAAAATTTTCAAAAAAAGAGTGATTGAAAAAAAAAAGGACAAAATCTTCTATACTAGTGATAGATTCCTTTTTTTTTTTTTGGTTTCTGCTTTCTCGATATTTGATATTCATTTTGAGGTTTTAATAGAAAAAAAAGAAAAAATTATATGAATAAATAAATATATATTAGTTAATTAGCTAATATAATTAGAGTTTGAATTAATTACGGCTCGCGTCAAATATTTAACTGTAATTACAGTTTAAATTTTGTATAATTTATGTGCTTATACAAATGTCGTGCGCAAATACAGTTTTATATAATTCACGTGATTTATACAAAAGTTGTGCGCGATTATACAAAATTTGTCTGTGAATCAAATTTTATAGTAAAATATTCAAACATTGCGAATTGTACAACGAATTATACAAACATTGTGCACTAATTGTATAACAAAATATACAAATGCTATACAAAAATTGTGAATTGTATAGCGAATCATATAAATATTGTGCGAATTATACGAATATTGTTATAACTATAGTTGCGAAATGTAATTACTCAAACTATGCCCACAGAGTATAACTAGCATTTTTAAATGGCTATAGGTGAAAATTTCTCCCCTAAAAAAGCATTAATTATAATTTCTATAATTTAAACTTTAGATCTTAAATTAAAAATAAAATAAATAATTTGTACGATATCACAATTTTGGACGGTGATAGAGAACTTATTATCCATATCCAAGATGGTGCCCCATTCTTATTGAGCTCTTGCCTTATCATTGGACCACTTAAATAATTGTTAATTTCAATGATCACCTAATACCTTAAATTAATCAACTCTTTGGGACCTAAAACGAAATTTCACCCAATGCCTTGTGGGGCTTTTGAAAAAAATGTGAATATAGTACTTCTATAGTAAAACAATAGTTTCCTCAAGGGGAGTTTTCGAGAATTTGTAAAGTTATTTTTGTGTAATTTATAGATTTATGAATTTAAATAATAAAATAATTATTGATATTTATATTAGAATAAATTATTGAAGTGAGATTTTTTTTTAATTTAACTAATGTGAAATGATTTGTGCACCGAGTTGATCCAATTTCTTCCTCTTCTCTCTGTTGGAGACTCATCAAATGATAATGTTTTGTAATTGTTGGAGAAAAATATATTTTTGTATTAAAATAATACTATCAATTTGTTTGAGTTAGCGGCAGAATGGGCAACGAGTTCCTTATATTATTGTCCACTTTATTCTTATTCATTATAAGGAAGAAAAGGAAGAATTTCTCACCTATAAATAGTTACGTTTCTTTCTTTGTAAAAATATACAAGAAATATGAGTAAGTGTGGATAAATATTATAGTGTGTAGTAAGATTAGAGTCGTGAAAAGAGAGAGTTAAGACAAAAAAATTATTCTAAATTTGTAAGTAATTTACTTTATAAAAGATAGTAATTTTATGTTGATTGAATATGTTCTTTTTGTAGAGTTTTAGACTCTTCAATTAATTCGGAGTTATTTGAGTTATATGACATTATTGTTATTGAAAAATATTGAGAATCATGAAAAAATTATTGTGTCTTGGAGAAATATCGCAGTAAACTTAAATTTTCTTAAAGTGAACAAAATATTTGCGCTTCAATTTAAATATATATTTTTATCAGTTTTATTTTAAATATAATTTATTATATTTGTGATATGTTACCTCGAGAGCAATTTCTCCCTACCTTAGACGCCAAACCATCCCGACTTGACACTTTGTTTGTGTTGGAGAACATGACATTTGCCTAGAATTTTCTGTTCAATTGACAGAAAAACACATGTTCTAAATTAATAAATTAATCTAATATAATAATATGTATGATGGATGTGTGAATTTTTATAAGTGTAAAACAATATTATCATGAAATATTCGTTTGTATGTATTCACTTCTTAAATCTTAAAATAATAATAAGTTAACTTTTAACTGTAATGAAATATATATCTGAATAAAGGATTCATATATTCAACTTCAACAAATATATAATTAAATTATATTTTATTTGATTAATAATGGAGGTTTAGTAGGATTTTATAATCAAGAAAGCTAAAACAAGTGATTTCAACGATTTTCTTTGGGTGTTAGCTCATGAATTCTGGCACTGCATGGGCTCTGGCGCAAACATATATTTGGATAAAGGATTCATATATTCAACTTCAATAAATGTATAGTTAAATTATATTTTATTTGATTGATATTTTATGTTTGATGGAAAGAATTCTAAATTCAAACGATTGAAGTTAAAATAATTATTTTTGAAGTCATAGAAGTCGAAAAGTTAAAGTCTAAAAGAGAATTTCTATCTTTTTGAGACTTAAAATTTCTCTAAATTTATTTTTATAGAATTAAAAGAAAAAGTCTCATGTGGGAGGTTAAAAATGCTCCTAATATATACAATCCAGATTGAATTAAAATCTAGAACTGAAAATTTCTAATTAAATATGAAAAAAAATTAATTTATCACTTCGATACAAAATTATCGTTGGTCACGCACATTAATTAATTCAAAACTAAAAGAGATGAATCTATTCTATGCTATATCAGGTGTGTGTGAGTTATTTGAATTAAATCAGATCAAGTTAGATTAAAATATTTGTGTTATTTTTGCTTTGTGCTTTTTTTATTTATTTGAATGAATGAAATATTTAAAATTTCTAGTTTTTCGCTTGACTTCAAATTTAATAAAAAAGTTATGTACAAATTTAAAATTTTCAATTCAAAATATAGGAGTTAGGAGTTAGGACAAAAAGATATCATTTGTTCTGTTATAAATGAGCATGCTTTACCTATTGGCGGTGCTATATATTTCAAGATTTGTCGAAAAATTATATTATATAATTAATATTATTTCTTTATATATTTTATATATTAATTTTCATGAACTTTTTCATCATTTTGAGAAAATTCTCGCTCTTTTATAAAAGATAAAGAAAAATTTTTGTACGATCATTCTTCGTGAGATAATTATCATTAGTTGAATGATATTTGAAAATAATTACTATTAATTGAACTATAGAAAAATTAATATCCTATTTTATGAAACTTCTAAAATCATCTTATTTAATTTTTTTTTTTGAAAAGTGCTCATCTTGAATTTGACTAATAAAGTTCAAAAGAGCTTATTGCCAAACACCTCTTATTATTATTATTATTATTATTATTATTGTTATTATTATTACTATTATCTTTTAAAAAATAAACATCTTTTCACCTTCTAAAAACTTGACTTATAACACGTAATGAATCGTTTGACATGAAATATAAGTTATAATAATTTTACTAATAAAATATTAAGACTATTTTATTTTATATTTAATTAAAGATATTATATATTTTTTAAATTATTTATCTCATTATTTTATATCTTAGCAATAATTTTTGAAGTAATTAATTTTAGGATTTTGTGCCCAACCAAACTATATGTAACAATAATAAATATACCCATATTACAAAAGAATAGAGTGAAAATGAGGCCTGTGCTTAGGTGTTAAGATGAGTAGAGAAATGGCATTTCCGAAATTAATGGCCTAATATAAGGTGAATCTCGTAACGGTTCGAGTGGATCTCAAAGGGAGTATACTCTCATAAACAGCTTTTGCTTCACTTTGAATGGCAACTCTCTCTCTCTCTCTGTCTCTCTCTCTCTCTCTCTCTCTCTGCCTCTTCACTTCACTTTCACTACTCCATACACAAATATACAAACAAACAAGCCATCAATATCAACATCATCATCATCATCCACCATTGCCAAAATCAAAGGGAAAAGGTGAAGAAATGTGAAATTGGAATTGAAAGGAACACTGAAAGTTACTTACATACACTTTGCTTTACTTCACTGTTGTGTTTCTTCCAGAGATTTGACCAAAAAAAGTTGCAAATTGATTTCAATTGTGGAAATTTTCATAGATTTGATTAGTTTTCCTTCTTTTCTATTTTGAACTTGTTTAGTTGATGTAAGTGTGTTTTCACTACTTTTGGTGATCCGTTTCAGGGTTTAAGTTGGGTATATAGTATTTAATTATTGATTGAAAGTGATTTGTATGAATATTGTCGGTAGATGTGGGATTATTAATTTTTTCTGAAATAGGATTTTGTTTGTTTGTTTAATTAGATTTTTTTTTGATGATTGAGGAGAGGAGAACTAGTTTTGATAAATGATGATTGTAGAAACAAGTATCATTATGTTCATGATTTTACAATGCAAATTGTAGTCTATAAAGTGGAGTATGAGATAATTGTGATGCAATTTTGGTTTGCTCTTGAAGTATGAAAATTGTTGTTATAAGTAATTTTCAGTTTGTAATTGTAGACTTTTGATTAGCTTATGTACTTTTTTTCTCAGGGTGGAGATACGAAAGATTACTCCTGTTTTGAATAGAAAAATATCATTTGTGGAGATAACTGTATTTACATTGTTGGTAGTGGCTTTACTGAGCTTGTGAGCTGAAATTCTGTTGTGTTCTGGAAGGAAGCAAATTGGTTGAGACAAGCACTGATTAAGAGGATTGAGCTTATTTCTGGATTTACCAATAGAACTGTTATGCTTTGAGAAGATTATTAGTCTATATTTCTTTGGGCGGTGATGCGTCCAATGCTAGAGAAGTGCTTGCTCGACTGGTGCATTTTATGTCAATTCTTTATAGTAGTGTTTTCCCTTGGTTTAGGGCAGTATAGAGGCGAGCCTGTTGCATTTGAGAAGCGCAGAACAGATTATTATTCTGAATCATCTCCCATTGACTACTCTGTAATCAATATCACGTCCTATGAACAGGAATTAGGACCTAATGTTTTGACGAATAATTCAGTTTCTTGTGAGGACCTTGAAGGAGTTGGATCATTTGATACAACTTGCTTGCTGAATTCAAACCTGCATATAGATTCTGACTTGTACGTGTTGGGTACTGGGAACTTGGAGATACTTCCTCAGGTTTCTATTAACTGTCCAATAAATGGCTGTATTATAAGTTTCAATTTGACCGGCAATGTTAAAGTCGGGCAAGATGCAAGAGTTGTAGCTGGTTCCGTTATTTTTTGTGCACTCAGTCTGACGCTGGGACACAATTCTTCTATAAATACTACTGCATTGGGTGGAGCACCACCTTCTCAGACTAGCGGGACGCCAGTTGGGTATGATGGCGCTGGTGGAGGGCATGGTGGACGAGGTGCATCCTGCCTGAAAACTAACAAGACAAATAATTGGGGTGGTGACGTTTATGCTTGGTCTACATTGTCAAAGCCATGGTCTTATGGAAGCAAGGGTGGTAGCTCTAGTGAAGACAAGGTTGGAGGAAGTGGAGGAGGACGTGTTTACCTTGATCTGAAAGATCTCCTATACATAAATGGCTCCATACATGCAGACGGGGGAGATGGAGGAGTAAGCGGTGGGGGTTCCGGTGGAAGCGTTTTTGTACATGCTCAAAAGCTGTGAGTAACCTTTCTGCTTGGACTTGCAGTATTTTTTTTCTGAAAATGGTAATTGTTGCTTGGACTTGCAGTATGAATCATCACTTCTTTGTTGCCATAGTAACATATCAGAAAACTTACTTCTATAACAGTATAACTATTCTCGAGCAATCAAATATTCAAAGTTTATGTATCTTGATTACAATGAATTTGAGGCTGAAAAATGTCAAAAATTATTACGTGAAAAGTAAGCATTATCAGTTGCTATATCTTTTTTAATTTTTTAAAATGTCAATAGTAATCTTTTTGTACTTATGGTTCTCATTTTTTAGTTGCTTGTGCATTTGATGTCCGCCAAGTCACAATTCCAGGCACTAAATTCTTGTGCATTAAGCTTCTCATCTTTCTAGTGGATTTGCTCTACTATCCATTACTTAGGTGTTGTTAAGAAGATAGGCCTTGGACCTGAAAAAACTTCATTCCTGGGGTAGGAACGACCATATACAGGAGACAGTGGCCTATTCCTTCAACCAACTTGGACATTTGACCCATTCAGTATGCTAGGGTTGGCATTTGGAGCGTGGACAACATAAGAGGTGGGGGCCTAGTTTGGTTAGATCAAGAATACAAATTAGCCGGGCTCAAATACCACCTGTTTAGATCGAAATAACTAGGTCTTGTGCTGAAGATAATTAAGCAAATTCTGAATGATGATAAATCAGGCAATAAAGAGAATTTTATACCATAGGTGGCACAAAATTTTAATGTGGTTAAGCAAATTGACATACATCTACTGATAAAGATGAAACCCACTACTCCAAAGAGAATATAAAAGAGAGTACAAAAGTATTCCAGGAATATCCTCACAAAATTCACTCATAAAGAGATTCACACAGACGATATTAACTCTCTAACTCTAAAAGTTTACATTGTGAATGCTGCAAAAGAGATGAGGGATGGATTTTAATTTATAGGAGTACATAATCTTTTCCTCGAAGAAAGGAGAAAGCAAATATGAAAGCTTATATTCTCTTTTTTTTCTTTTTTTTTTTAAACAAGGGATTATATTTTCCTTATAGGAAAGGAAAATATTAGTTATGGTAATTGTGTTGGCCTTACCCAAGAGTGTGGCCTAGTTAGTGTTCAATGAAGGTGGGTTGAGAGCAATGAGGTCTCAGTTTCATTTACTAGTAGAGACAAGAACTTTAGGTAATTTCTTTACATCCATCATACCTTTGGTGGATAGAGTTAGCTGATGTTGGTGGAAGGTATCCTGTGGAACTAGTTGAGGTGCGCGCAAGTTTGTTCAGACACCATGGTTATTAAAAAATATTGTATGGTCTTTCCTTGAGGAAAAAGGAAACACCAAAGGATGATAAGAAAATTAAGATGAGCAACTAACAAATCTCCTGTCCTGGGTGTTCTAACAAAATAAATTTTGTTCAACCTTCTCCACATGATACTTCAGTTGGATCTTAATCTCCTCCACAGTAACCATAATGTGCAGGCTGAACATCCAAAACTTCCCCACGAAGTCTTTCTCTCTACTTGCAGTGGTACACTAGTCAAAAGTTTAATCATAAATCTTCAGTATCATCGAATTGGATGTACCTAGAACTAGACCCGCTTTAAACCTGCTTTGAACCTTTCTCTGCTACCATGTAATAAATTCTCTTGAAATTAAAGTCCCTTCAATGAATGAACAGATTATCACAATCTACATTGTATACAACTCATTCTCAAATATAAATATCTACAATGCGTACAACTGAAACAATCTAATTGTAACCAGTTCTGTGATGCTATAGATTGAACCAAGTGGCGAAAAGTTTTCAGCACCATTGGCAATTCTGTTGACACAGAATAATACTGTGTTAATGCATCACCCTCCGCATGCACAGTAAGTGAAGAGAATTTTTTGGAAATACTTGAACACCCTAATCACTTGAAAAATGGAACCACATTATAAAGAAGAAATGTACTTAACCTTCCAAACATGATAAGCATGAGAGTATAATGATTGTTAGACCAACCTCCTTGAGGGGATGCCACTAATTTTTGTTTCATCTATTTTTTTTTTTGATGAAGTAATAAGTGATAACTCCAGAATTGCAAAAAAAGAAAAACAAAAAAGAAAAAAACATTTGAGCTCTGGGAGTTAAAACCTATAGCAAAAGCTCAAAGCTAATACCTATTTCATCTAATACCTCCAAAGCTAAAACTTCACCTGAAATTATTTTAATAAAATAGACTAATAACTAAATTCAAGAATAAAACTAATTGATACTATAATCAGCAACAACTAAATAAACAAAAGAAAGAGCTCAAGTATGTCACAAAGTTTAGAAGAAACCAATTTAAAACAGAGTCATTATAATTTAGTAGTGGAAATAGGCCCATGCAAAACAAACAGGTTAAAAGTTGCAACATTTACCTCAATAACTCTCATAAAATTCCTTAAAAGAAAGGGCAAAGAATATTTAAGATAGTCGGATCTTTTGCAAAAATATTTTTCAACACCACTCAAGATTCATACTAGGCATGAATTTTAAACTTGCAAGTCTCGAAGGATAAAGCAACCTTACATCTGATTTTGCAAAGTCAATTTGTAAGTTTTTTTTTTTAGTCATCACTATCATTCCTCATTCAACCTTTCAATTGTTTCTTTATATCTTTTTCTTATGATGCGTAAAGCACTGTGGTAGGTGATAGCTAATAAGGACATCAAAGATTTGTGTTCTGAGTCTTAATTTCAGCATTGTTACTTTAGCATCTGCCACTATTTCTTAGACTATGAACAGTTGTTCATCCCCCCCACCCCCCACCCCCACTGCTTGTATTCATTCTTCTACTGTAAAATTTGAACAACTATTTATAGTATTTGCATGCCCTGTATCTAACTTCAATATGGGATGCCTGGACAGGAAAGGATTTGGAGAAATAACCGCAGCCGGTGGGCGGGGATGGGGTGGAGGCGGTGGTGGAAGAATCTCACTGAACTGTAACAGCAGACAAGAAGATGTAAAAGTTACCGTGCATGGTTTGTGTTGATCATTTTGGCACATTCTACTGATTGCAAGATTATATGACTGCTAAGCTTTTCAATCTTGTTTGGATAAACGGGTTCTCAATTTGATGCACACTCTGGAGTCTTATATTGCTTTATCCTACTTACTAGAAAAGGATTCATTCTTTCCA
>JAOTQR010000100.1:19850875-19878776 GCA_025774065.1 Solanum ossicruentum
TTGTTCAGAAATTAACTCTCTTTTGATTCAATACTCTACATTGGGTTTGTTACTTCTTTGGATTTTTATTTGTCAACAAGCTTAATCTCATTTGAAAATTTTCATGTGTTCTCATTGGCTTCCATGTCTTTCAAATTAAACTGGATTTTCTCATGCCAAATTCAGACAGAACTTGATCATTCAGGATGGACGGAATAAACGTGAAACCGTTCCCATCCCACTGTAAGTGGGTTCTATTTAATATCAAGAGTGAGACATGTTGTAAAGCCCAATGGAAGTGAGAAAACACACCTTTTTTTCGCGCTCAGAGCCCTGGTCTGGTGGTAAGAACACAACATTTTGATGTGTGGGTTTGGGATTGAACTTTGTCACAGACAAAAACTTGGTGTTTAAATGGAGACGCGTAGAGGGGCAGGCTCATTGCCCACACAGTTTGTACCGTGCACCATTGATACTCCTCACCATATTTTTACTTGCAGAATGTGTAATTTTACGAGATGAAGACAAATTTTACTTAGCTGAAGTACCTCTGATGATTTCTACATAGAGTTGTCAGTTGTCCACACATGAAATAATGGAAGAGTTAAAACGATCAGTCAAACATGGTCTTTCAAAAATTTCGTTTCTTTTGATGAACAAAACAGTATTATGCAATCAATGATATGTTGACTAACATATGTACACAGCTTTAATATGTTAAGGGATATCCTTATCTATTAGATATACTAGTAATATGTGTGAGCCATAGTAGACTGAACATAGAAGAATGCACAAACATGATAGATTTCTAAATAGATATCATTGACTGTTTCGAACTTTAGTAGTTAATGATTTTAATAGTCTCTCAGTCCAAAACCTGCACTGGCAATGCTGAATGAATGTCATCTCTCACCCTTATGTTAATCGGGTTTTGAACCTGTTGTCTAGGTGTGAAGGTATATTTATGTTTATTGGAGATTATTCTGACTGAAGTATAAAGTTACCCTTGTCCAAGTGTTTAATGCCTCTCTGTAAGCTAGATAATCTATATTTGGTCTTTTGGCAGGTGGTTGGAGTATCGGTTGTCCTCAGAATGCTGGGGCAGCAGGTACTTTCTATGATGCATATGTACTGAGTTTACGGGTGGACAATGATAATATAACAACAGAAACAGAAACCCCTCTGCTGGATTTTTCAACTTCTCCTCTCTGGACAAATGTTTATGTTGAGAACAATGCTAAAGTTCTAGTGCCTCTACTTTGGTCACGAGTTCAGGTCTGTATCTTCTGTTTCTTTTTTCAAGATTATTTATTCTTCGTGTTTGTTGGTGAAGATGTAGACTCAAATTATCAAGATCTTCGTCTGTTGACTTCCAGAGTCAATGTTGTTCTTGCTAAATCATTAATTACAAGTATTCTGTTTCAAGCTAATGATTGTTTATCTTTTGGTTAATAAATCATTCATTCTGTTCATAATTTCTTTATAAAGGTGAGGGGCCAAATTAGTCTGCTTTATGGAAGCAGCATTGTCTTTGGGTTGTCTAATTTCCCAGTCTCGGAATTTGAGCTTGTAGCAGAGGAGCTGCTAATGAGTGATTCTATAATAAAGGTAAAACTTCAATTTGAGGATCTTTTATTGCTCTAAAATATCTCTTTGCCAGCATGGACATTGTTCATCCAACCTTTTAAAACATTTTTCTCACTAATCACTGGCTAGCAAGCTGTTGAACCAGATTTGTAACCGCACCTATTTATATTCTTATAGTCTATTTCTTTTCTTAAACACGTCTGAAGCATATCACGAAACATATATCTTCTGTTGCAAAATTACTTTCTAAATATTTGTTGTTGAGATACACAAGCAGTATTAACTGTACTCTCCCCGCTTCTAATACAAAACCTGTATTGAAGGTTTCTGGTGCACTTAGAGTATCTGTGAAAATGTTATTAATGTTGCAATCCCAAATCCAAGTTGATGGCGGAGGAAGTACAGTTGTTACTACATCTGTCCTTGAAGTCAGGAATCTTGCTGTTCTGAAGGTAATCATACCTGATACATTGGTACTGATTTAGTTATATTCCTGGTAAATTAACTTCTGTCGTACCTCTTTTGCAGGGAAAGTCTGTTATTAGTTCAAATGCAAACTTGGCTTTATATGGTCAGGGACTCCTAAAATTGACTGGTCATGGTGATGCGATCATAGGCCAGAGGCTTTCCTTGTCACTATTCTATAACATCACGGTAAGACGATATATATTATTTTTGATAAGGGGGGTGTTAGGGTCAGCTTTACACGCAAGGCTAGTATTCCACCTGGTACCTACTACATTCTACTAGAACAAAAACCTGATAATATGCCTATCTAGGTTTAGGCAAATGAACAGGCTATAAATTTGAATCAAAGCATGCCACTTTCAAACTTTGGTCAAACCTTGTCTCTATAAACGTGCTTGCGGCACTAATTGTATGTTGGTTCTTCGCTGTTTATGCAACGCACAATTAGATCGTCTGGAAATATTGGAGTCTTCTACCACATCACTTGCCATGGTAGTGTAGGGAATATCAAATAAGTAAGGTTTATTTAATTGGTAAATATCTCATGCTAGTTTAGATTTGGATTGTTATTCTTGAAGCTGCACTAAAGATGTATCCTACTTGTCCATGAAGGGCGATGATAGGATATCTGGTTTCAACTGCAGAAGCAAAATAGTGCTAAGTGACCCTTTCCCTCCACCTAAATTTTAGTTGTTAGAACTAACAGTCATTTATGCTGGTGGGATATACAGTAGGTACCCTGTGGAATAATCTCAGTGCACCGAGCTACCTGAACATCACTCTTTTCAATTTTTAAAAAAATATTGTTGAAGATTTTGAACCATGTATCAGATATTACGTTCTTTTTGTGTGGCGTAGACATTAATATTAAGCTAATGAGGTATGCATATTGAGTATATTGATAATTGTACGAGAAATTCTGAAAGCTGTTAAAATTGTTGATTTGATAGGGAAGACAAGGACCATGTTTTTTAAATTTCGTTTCCTAAAACTTTGGAATGTTTTTAGAAATTTGTCATGTGTGACCTAGGATTTTGAGAAATGGAATGTCACATGAATTGTGAAGCGATGAGTATTATGTTTACAAGAAGCAAAGCTCCTTCTCAGAAAGAAGTATTATGTTTACAAGAAGCATTGTTGTCAAAATGGGTTCCAAATGGACAATTTGTGAATTAAATCTTATATCTTTAGGTACATAACAAAAGAAAAGCAGTGTAGTCACAAGATAATGTATACAATCTCCAAGCTATGTATTAGCTATTAGCAACCAACAATACTAAAGATAATAATGAAAAATAAACTGAAATATCTTAGAATAAATTTATAATCCATCTCAAAGATTAATATCAGCATCATCACTCCCATGACTGACTTAGGATATAATGTGACCCAAGAAAATTCAGAACCACACGAGTTGTATCTATATATGAGGATCTCTGGATACATATGGGTTATAAGCTATGAATTGGATTCACACAAGTATAGGTATATTAATAAAAGATGTGCATTTAACTGCTTTTATTGAATCGTTTAATAAAGTACCTATAGAGTACTGTCAGATGCTAGCGACTCTGACAAGAAGTCATATGTCTGTTTTCGAATATCCAAAATGAATGGGCCCATATATAGAAAGGATGAGTGGAGACTTAATGAAAATACTGATGTATGATTCTATTGTAGAAGATTAAGAACCTACTGACATCTAACACATACATTTTGGATTCTGTTAGCAATGCAAATGCATTGATTGCTTGTTGTTTCCTATTAAGTTTTTTCTTCCTTCATCTGCAATAATTGAGAGGGGGTAAAAGTTGAGAATGAGGATTTTCATATAACACGAGAGACGTGTCATTTTCTTAAGATTTGGAGCTTGTTGAAGCTTACCATTGTGGTTGACTTTTTGCAGTTTCTTCTACCAATTGGATTTAAATATGAGATAACAAGTGCTTGTTTTCCCCAATATTTCCCTTGAATTTGATCGTCTTTTCACGGTTGTTATTTCCCACAAAGCTCTGAAGGGTTTCAATCTTTGTTTTTATTGTAATACTTGCTGTGAAATTCTTTTGTGAATTTCCCATTGTTAGGTTGGCCCAGGATCTCTACTTCAAGCTCCCTTGGATGACCATAGAAGTAGAAGCAAGTATGGTCTCTCATTTCCTCTGTTGTTATTTACTGTCCAATTTAGCGTTATTATTTCGTTTATTCCATTTTAACCTACTTGACCTCAAATAGGGTGACTGAATCTCTGTGCGACAGCACAAACTGTCCAACGGATTTGATTACTCCACCTGATGATTGCCATGTGAATTACACATTGTCCTTTTCTCTACAAGTAAGATAAACGTATCTTCTACTTTTCATAATACCAATAATGTGTGAGACATAGATACTTATTATACATTTACATTTTATCCAAAAGCTGCATATATTAAAGCAAAAAGCTCAATTTTGCTTCACTTTGTTTACTAGATTTTCCTCCACATGATTTACTTAAAATCCATTGAGGAAATAATGGAGAGATGATTGTGAATTAAAAGGTAGACTTATGAGACGGAACATAATCATTGAGAGGATTCATATGGTCTTTCTTTATTTAAACATTTATCTTCTGCTTGGCCTTTCTCAATACGTCATATTTTATTGTTCTGGTAAATCATGCAGTTTTCATCTTTTACTCTGCTTGATAAAGCTAACAATGGTCACTTGGGACAGATGCCATATTGCTTGAGATTAATTGTTCATCTCCTCCTCTTACATCAATATTTAGGATAAATAAAAATGGCCCACTGAATATCAGTGATGCTCTCATACCAATTTTTCCCTGTTACCAAGTCAATTGACACATTGTGTGAGACTAATTTTTTATTTCCTTGTCTGCTAATGGCAGATTTGTCGAGTGGAAGACATTCTTGTCACAGGCATCATTAGGGGTAGCATTATCCATGTTCACAGAGCCAGAACTGTCATTGTGGACTACGATGGTGCTATAACAGCCTCTGAATTAGGTCACGACTTTTGCCAGTGATTTTTCATTAAGATGCTTTTTTTTTCTTGGGTTCTGATTATTTTGACCCTGCAACCCTGCTGAGACAGAGAGCAGGAGAGAGGTTTCTAAATTGTCTCATCTGATGGTTCATCTTCAGGTTGCAGTAAAGGTGTTGGCGTGGGAAACTACTCAAATGGAGCAGGTGGTGGCGCTGGACATGGAGGAAGAGGTGGTTCAGGATTTTTCAATGGGAAGCTGAGTGAAGGTGGTCAAAGATATGGCAGAGCTGATCTTCCCTGCGAGTTGGGCAGTGGGAGTGAAGGTCCAGGCCAGTCCAATGGACCTGTTATTGGTGGCGGAATAATTGGTAAAATACTTTACTAAGTTATTATGCTTGAGTCTCTTCACCTTTCTGTTTATCTTATGTTTTAGGGATGCTAAAATTAGCACAGTCCTCTTCATTTATTTGGATCTAATCAACAAATTCCTTTTCATTCATTTCTTCTTAGTTTATGAACCACTAGTTTGCTGCTTATCTGCTAGGACATGTGCAGTGTTGGTGGAATTATTTTGCTTAGATCGTGTACTCCTGGTTTCATGTTTAGAATTTTGCTTGGTTGTAAGAGGTAATGGTGGGGATTAGGTAGGTTATCAGTATCCTCTTCAACAATAACATTACCCCAATGCCTCAAAGGCTCCCGCCCATTGCAGGGTAGGGGGGTCGGATGTATGCAGCCTGACCCCTATGTTAAAAACATAGCGCGACTGTTTCCGGATGACCCATGATGAGCGTCGAAAGTTGCATTGACTAACTGCTACTTCACAATTAAAAGAAGTGCAAACAGTTTAAAGAGCCATTTTGCTTTATTCCATCATACCCCAAAGCCAAAAAATAGTGAATCTTTGACTCCATCCAAGCTTGATGGAAACTATCAGTATCCTCTTCAACCCAAAAAAATAGCTGTTTGCATACTAGTGTGGATGGAACTTGAAGTTTGTTGCTTGAATATGGGCTTACATATCCATTACGATTATGTGTCGTGTGACCGGTTGACTTATTATGGCGACGTCAGATATGGTGATTCTATGGAATTCATCTTGGTATCGTACTAATAACTTGGGGCTCTTAACAACGAGACAATGTTGTTAAGTTCCAGCGTTAATCCTTCTTGGACAGTCACCCAAAGAATGGTTCCCCAATAATGTATTAATTGTTCTAATTGCTTTCTATTCTAAAACAGCATTTGCTAAATTTGTTGTCTCCCACATTGTCTCTGTCCCTTTTAGTTGGGTAAAAGGAAGTATGTCGAAAAAAGAAAAAAAATAACGTAGGTAGACTTATGGTCCCAACTATGGATTAGGTACAAGGGAAGGGTAAGAATGCGTAATCCTCTAGTGAAGAGTATTTAGCATTTCAGGTTACTAGCATACATCAAATTTCATGCCTAAGCTGGTTGATACTCGGTGGAATCACATGCGTTTAGCACCATTTTCTGTAGTAATCCCTGCATACCCGCTTATATAATATTTCCAAGTTATGTTTTCTGTTAGTTTATTAATGTAGACTGACATAAAAGGTCATAATGCAAAAATGTGTATGAAGTTCTCAGAGTTGACTGAGATGTGTATGCTTTGATTTTCACAAACTTACATTTTGACACTATCATGGTTGCTAGTGTTGGGATCCAGCCAGTGGCCTCTTCTGAGACTTGATGTTTATGGATCTATGAGGGCTGATGGTCAAAGTTGTCGTACCCCAAGCAAAAACCGAAATGGTACTCTTGCTGGCGGAGTCGGCGGTGGTTCTGGAGGAACAATTCTACTTTTTCTTCAATCTCTTGGTCTTTTACGTAACTCAGCTTTATCAGTTGTTGGAGGATGTGGTGGCCCACTAGGTGGAGGTGGTGGCGGTGGTGGCAGAGTTCATTTTCATTGGTCTAAGATACCCATGGGTGAGCAGTATGTCCCCCCTGCAACTGTAAATGGCAGCATTTACTATAGGTAGGTTGTGTTCATGATACTTATGCATTTTACCGGCTGTTCATTTTCTCTGCTTTTCTTTTTTCTTCCTAGTATGCGTGCAGTATCTAGAGGTTTTGATTAGAAATTCATTTCAAATTCTGTTTCCATTTTCTCCTTCAGAAGTTATATTTCAGTTATGCTATTGTTTGATTTTTCTTCTGCAATTTTTTTTTGAAATTGGTAACACCTTTTGTTTTAACTTTGTTAGAATAGGAATAGGTATATACAATCCTACATAGAAGAGGAATATGAATAAAAATAGTAAATAATATCCTACTTGGTAAAGGATTGTATTGTAGTGCCTATAAATAGGGTGTCTTTGTATAATGTAGATACACAATTCAATAATATTCTTTTTCTATATTCTCACATGGTATCAGAGCTTCTATGATCCTGGTAGAAAATCAAAGAGCTTCCGCTGCCAGCGGTCAGCTATAACCTATATATGCCACGCATCTGGTCAATGATTATTTCAGCAAAATTTGGGTCACCGTGTATCTTTTTGGTAACTAATTTCTAATATTTAATTTGCATAGTGCCTGCATCTTTCCGGTGACTACTTTTATCATATTCAATTTATGTAGCACCGTGCCATTCTTTCGGTGACTATTTTTCATATTTAATTTATGTAGCACTATGCCATATTTCCTGTGACTATTTTCTCAAATCTAATTTGCATAGGGTCGTGTCATCATTCCGACCTTACCCACATAATTCTTTCTTTGTACCGTTGTGCCATTATTCCGACCTTATCCATATGATTGTATTTCCCAGATAGTGACTATTTTCAACCATCAAATCTTGTAATCCGGCATAGTTTGGCCAATTTTACCGTGATTTTCTTGTTTAAGATCTACTCATCTCTTAATTTTGAGACGATCTATATATTTTATATTAGACTTGGAGCACTTTCCAGCGACCATTGCATTGTTTCTGACAGATCATGTCCACTTTTTTCTATCCATGATTGCCGTTCTCCAATGGCCTTTTAATTAGTTGGACATTAAGAACGTTTTTCTCCATGATGAACTCGAGGAAGAAGTCTATATGGAGCAACACTTAATTTTGTTGCTCGGAGGACTTTGGTAGCCTCGTATGTCAATTGTGCTAGTCACTCTATGATCTGAAACAATCTTATCAAGCTTGGCTTGGGAAGTTTAACAGTGCAATTCAAGAATTTATCACTTTGTGTTTTATCGACATCATGCATCAATTAAGCATTTCATGAGAATACTAAGCACATTGAGATTGACTCATGCATCAATTTTGTATTTCATGAAAAGAAAAGCACATTGAGATTGACCATCAATTTTGTGAACTCGGGTGATCAACTTGCAGATATCTCACCACGCCCAAGCTAGGTACATATGACTTGTATGTACCAGCTTGAGGGGAAGTGTTCGAATAGGAATAGGTATATACAATCCTACTCAGAAGAGGAATATTAATAGAAATAGTAGTAGGAATAAAAATAATAAATAGTATCCTACTTGGTAAAGGATTGTATTGTAGTGTCTATGAATACGGTTTCTTTGTGATAATCTAGATACACAATTCCTATATTTCTCACAAACTTTTCCTTGTAGCATCTTTTACTAGTACTCTTCAGGATTTGGGATTCACAAATTTCATTAAGATTCTCATGTTTCCAATAAAAACTATGCTTCAATCTCAGGCAAATTCAGCTCAACTATATGAATCTCCATTGACCATGCTGCTCCATTTTATCTCACCATATTGTATAACAACAACAATGTGCCAGAAGTTCTACTGGCACCAAATCCAACAGGACTAAAATACTATAGAAAACATAAGACCTAGAGTAAATGCACTAACGTGATTAAAACTTAGTCAACTAATAAGTATCACACAGAGAGATCTTTTTTTAATTGTGCCCTATTTTGTGCTAGGTCTGTGTGGATTCCAAGAAATTGTAGGTCTTTTTAGACAATTTCCTTTCGTATAATCTTAAGTCTACCTCGTTCCTTAACACCATCATTCACCATGGTTTCCCACACATATAGTGCATCTGGAGGTCAATGCAGGTCGTGACCAAACCATCTCAAGCAACCTTCTCTCATCTTATCCTCTATGTGCTACTTGCAACTTCTGTTCAATGTGGATATTTTTGATCTTATCTAATCTTGTATGAGCAAATATCCATCTAAGCATGCACATGTTAGCAACACTCATCTTGTAGATATGTGACTTTAGCCGCCCAATTCTCACTCTCATATGACATTGCTTGTCTTATAATTTTCTTAAGCTTGCCTTTCGATTTTGTAGATATTCTTCTATGACACGACATTTTAAGTAGCACTTCTCCATTTCCACCATCCTATCTTGATATTACGTGAGACTTTTTCATCTATCAGCTGCTCTTTTATTTAGTTCCCATCTTCGCAACTAACAAATATGAGACTGTTTTGCATGGACTGCCCTTCATAAGGCATGTTTAACACAAGACAACCTTAGGTAAAAGGGCATCATTCTCAACAGATATCTTTTATGTAAATCTTCTGTAAACAAATCTTTTTTTGCACTGCCCCATAACAGCTGGTATCTGGCATTTCTTCTTCTCATTGTTTTGGCCTCCAATGGGTTATGCCCCTCTCCATCAGAGATGCTTATGCTAGTTGGATATGTCAAAGAGTTGATAATACCATTTAAAGTATTTGGAGAATGACCCCAATGGTAATTTTTTTTGGAGTATTTGGTAATTTGAAACTGCAGATCTTTATAATTGGCACCTTCTCTCCCCTATAAACAGTATGGATAACTTTTTGGATTTTGTTAGCTCCCTAACTCTAGCACATTAGGATTTGAGGGGGTTTATCTTTTTGGCTGCTTTACACGTTTTTGCACAGTTAGCTTCATGTTAATTGGATGTTTGATAACCATTGCATCTACTTGATGCCTTTTTCTAATGCAATTTAATTACTTCACCCCCCCCAAAAAAAAACAAATATGAGACACTCATATTGTCTGACTCTCGCAGCCCGGCCCATCTCTTGAGATGGAAAATCATAGATGTTGCTTGTGATACCCTTCCATCAAGTAAAGTGCTTTCATGGCCTAGTTTCCCTTCCCTTATTGGCATTTGGCACCACATCTAGCATTAGTTAGATAAGAGGTGCCCTTTTAAGTACTACTGTCATGATTTTTTACATGCATTTGCAATGATAGTCAGTTTCTCAATGAGTTGAATCCTTGGCGCAAGCAATGTTATAAAAATCATGGCTTTGTTGCTTAAAGCAGCTCAAAACAAGGGGCTTTGCTTCATGGGATAAGCCATGTGCTTTAGAGAAGTATGTATGTTCAAACAGTGCCGCACAAAGTGATCCTAACAAAAATGGTTGATTATTTATTTTGTTGGACAAAGATAACAAGAAAAAAATGGCCGATTAAATCTCTAACTTTTAAAGAGCTGATTAGTATCATATTAGAATTTGATTAATACACTACTAATTCACATATGTTATGTACTTTGTCTGCGTGTGTTTTGCTAGTCGCTTTTCGCTTCAAACCCCTTGGACTATGTCACTTTTTTTGTACTTCTCACTCGTAACAGCACTTGGTGCAAGGTTGTAGTTCAGACTAAGATTTTGAGTTGTATGAATTTTTTAATACAAGAAGAAAAAGGAAATCGGTTGACTTCATGCAACCTACATATCTCATTGGTTCCTAGCCTTAGTCGACTAGCCCATCTTCTAGATACTAGTTATATATGCCAAGTGATCTTAATATTGTCATACTCCATCAGCAACATCAGAGAGAAGGAAGGACATCTTTAAGCCAGTTGTGTTTAGTGCAAAAGTTAGACCTGGTTTAGACCTTATATTGGATTGCATCTTGTCCAGCTAGGATGAAAAACAAAATATGGCATCTTTATCTTAATCTTAAAGGTGGAAGGTATTTAATAGTATCCGGTGGTAGATTTTCTAGATGTTCTGTCTAACTAAATGCCATTCCCTGCTTCAATACAGATTTAATTTTTTTTCATTTTTTTAACTGGTCTATTTTATATGTTATGATCTACCAAGCAAAAAGAAAAAGGTTGTGATGCTGTATTATGTTATGTTTGCGGATGTTTGTCTCAGTAAATAGTAGTTTGTCAATAAACTGGTGTATTTATGAATTTTTTACAGTGGAGGTACTGGGGATGGTGATGGTCTTCGTGGAGAGGAAGGGACAGTAACTGGAAGGAAATGTCCCAAGGGCTTGTATGGTACTTTCTGTGCGGTAATTTTTCATGACACACTGTTTTGCTATTGTCTTTTATCCCATGTTTTTAAATCAGTACCTTTTACTGTTTGTTGCTTGCTATCAATTTCATTCTTAAGTAATTTATAGATCGGTAGCTGAACCAAGTGATGCATTGTGGCACGTACCCTATAATATTTCACCCACAAGTGTTGGATTTGCAATATAAACATTGTTACTGATCAGATAGACAGTAGTTTAGAAAAGATTAGGCAGTGAATCACAATGCTTACATCACTCTTGATTTAGAAGAGCTTGACCATTTATGACTTGGCTTACAGCACTTTTTGACCTTCCCTTTAGGAGGAAAACAGAAACCTTCATCCATCGTCTTCTCTTAAGTTCAGGTGAGTGATTAATGAGGCCAATACTTAATAAAAAATTGATTTTAGAGGCCAGTGACATGAAAAACACCATAGCACATGATTATCATCAAGATTGAAGACGATTGTCTATAACTGCTTATTAAAATTTTGTTCCCTAGTAGAAGTTTGATAAAGTTCCATACAATCTACAGAAGCCAAGGTTAAATCAAAAGAGAGATTGAAGCAAATGGTGGAGAAACTAGGTGATGAACCCTGAGAGATTGTAATTCTTTTGAAACAGGATCTCTCTGTGATTTTAGGTCTTCATTCTCTTCTAACATTGCACCTATGAGCAGACACCTGTGGAGGTCTATTTAGGACAGAGCCAAATCATCTTACATTAATACCTCCTATTTTATCCTCTAGGCTCCATGTGTGCTACTCATACCTTCAGTATGATGTCATTTCTGATCCTGTCTAATCTTGTATGGCTTTTCATCTATCTAAACATCTGAAGTTCTATGGCATTCATATTGTTGGTGTACCTAACATCTTGAGGCATTATAGTATAGAACCTCTGGGCAGATGGCTCTGGAGGTCTATTTAGGGGACAGCCAAATCATCTTACTCGAATACCCTCGTATTTTATCCTCAGGGCTCTATGTGTGCTACTCGTGCCTTCAGCATGATGTTTTCTGATCCTGTTTAATCTTGTATGACTTTCATCCATCTAAATATCTGAAATTCTAGGACATTCATATTGTAGGTTGGCCTAACAATGCATGTCTCACAACCGTTTTATAACACTTACCTTCCACTTTGCTAGGTATCCTCCAACCCCACAAAACTCTTCCATTTCTGCCATCCCATTAATTCTAGTGTTATATCTTCATACATCACACAATTCTGTGCCCCCCATGAAGTAAACTTTTTCCTATAATACCCATTTTTTCCTTGAAGATTTAGGCATTACAATTCTGTCTGGTTTCACTTCAACTTCATTCTTGTCATACATACCACACTCTTCTTGCTTTGTATCATAAAACCCCTTTCCATAACTAAGGTAAGAAAGTATGAGTTCAAGGTAGATCCCTAGTGGAAACCCATGGTTATGGAAGTTTATAGAGGAAGGAGAAAGGATCTCCACATTCATTGACCTAGAAAAACATATGAGGACGCTGAATCCTCCTATATCCATTTCTCTTTTAGGACCTCTTTCATTCTAATATTGTAGTTTTATGCTTTTCTACCCTTCTATTGGAATCTATGTTGCAAGTTATTGAGTGGGTACTAGAAGCTATTTAAGAACTGTGGTTTTTGGTAGTTAACCGTGACAAACCAATCAAATCGGTTGAGTTCCTTAAGCCAAGCGCCTTATAATAAGTTCTTTCTTTACTTTCGATTTGCATCTGTGAAACCTGATTGTTTTCCCTGATCATTTCTCTTTGCAATTGCTTAAAAGTGTTATTAGCAATCTGTTGTTTTAATATGGCTTTGTGCTATTATTTCATTAATATCGGCAATGATAATTAGATATTTTCCAGCTGGTTAACTGTGATAATAATCTCTATATCATTTTAAATTGAATCAGGAATGCCCTATTGGAACATACAAAGATGCCGAAGGATCAGAGCCTTCCCTGTGTATTCCCTGTCCCATTGAGCTCCTTCCTAGACGTGCTTATTTCATTCATAGGCGAGGTAATGGCCAGTTTTGAATGATAACTCCATGAGGTGTTGCTTACTTTCTCAAATCTTTTGAGAATGTGTTGTACCAGAAGTCAATTAATTGCCTCAATTGCTGCTGCAGGAGGGGTAACTGAATCACCTTGCCCCTACAAATGTGTCACTGATAAGTATAGGATGCCAAACTGCTATACACCTTTGGAGGAGCTCATATACACATTTGGCGGCCCCTGTCCATTTTCCCTGTTGTTGTCATGCATTGTTGTGCTGCTGGCTCTTTTATTAAATACTTTGCGAATCAAATTAGTAGGATCAGGGAGTTCTTACAACACTTCAAATTCATTAGACCATCACAGTCATCACCATTCGCCTCATCTCCTTTCATTGTCCGAGGTATAAAACTCTTGAGAATTTGTATACTCTTTTGTCTTTTCGTGAATTATCAAAAGCTGTATGTTTGAAATGGAAATGTTCTTCATCTGCTAAGTTTCAACAGTTGTTTTCTTTCTTATTGTAAGGTTCGAGGTACTAGAGCAGACGAAACTCAGAGCCATGTCCACAGGATGTACTTTATGGGCCCCAATACCTTTCGTGAACCCTGGCATCTTCCTTACTCACCTCCTGATGCCATTATTGAGATCGTGTAAGAATTTATATCTACTCCTATGAGGCCATATTCCCATGGCAAACATGGTTTTGTTATTATGACTTAGATGTCTCGTATTTCTCGAAACAGTGATTCGATTGATGGGATTTGGTATGAGATCGATGATCTCGCCCTCCTGATCGTACTTCTCCCGAGATGAAAGATATCTACTCCTATGAGGCCATATTCCCATGATAAACATGGTTTTGGTATTAATCAATGATCATTCGGCATGCCGAGTGTATCTCTTCAACAGAACTTTGTACTGAAGTTCTGAGAGTGGGTTGACTTATTGACAAGCCATATCCCTTAGGGAATACTCAACAGTTCTCTGTCACTAACTTCAGCATTTCTTTTATGACATGGAACTGCAGGTATGAAGATGCTTTTAATAGATTTATAGATGAGATTAATTCAGTTGCCGCATATGATTGGTGGGAGGGTTCAGTGCATAGCATACTCTCTGTCCTTGCATATCCTTGCGCTTGGTCTTGGAAACAGTGGCGGAGAAGAAGAAAAGTTCATCGCCTTCAGGAATATGTGAAGTCTGAGTATGATCATTCTTGTTTACGGTCCTGTCGTTCACGTGCTTTATACAAAGGAATGAAGGTTGGTCTAGTTACTTTATTCTATAGTAGTTCGTATTGTGATCGTGTCAAGTTCTATATGGTAGTTCTTTGCATTCTTTTTAAGAGTGTTTTCTTGTACTCTTCTATTCTCTATGTGAATTATTACATTCTTGCTGGGTTGCATTGCTACTTGTGCTTGGACTTAATCCAAATGTTGTGTAGTTAGAAGATGATTCCCCCAACCCCCTTAAGTTCAAAAATGAATTGAAGGAACAAAACTGGGTGAGAGAGCATAATGGATGTGCACGTCAATTTGATGCATTCATTTGTTTTTGCCTTTAACCTCCATCAAGTCAATATTATACAGGAAATAGGTTATATAACTTAGTGCATCTAATTCGTACAATCAAGTTTTTCAAAGAACTTATCATGAATAAAGATCTTTCAACAATATTTAGAGACGTGCGAGGACCTGGACACCATAGTCCTTACACTTAGGTGGCAGGGATATATTAGCTCCAATTACTGTGTATTGATTTAATGAGTGTGTTGCAGGTTGGAGCAACACCAGACTTGATGGTTTCTTATATCGATTTCTTCCTAGGAGGTGATGAGAAACGTTTAGACATAGTGGCGAGTATACAAAAGAGATTTCCCATGTGCATCATCTTTGGTGGGGATGGAAGTTACATGTCACCATATTATCTTCATAGTGACACATCATTGACAAATCTCCTTGCTCAGGTCTGATGACATTCTTTCCCTTTGATTTTGTATATTAGCAATTGCTGCAACCTGTTGTCGTGATCGTTAAAGGGGAAGATCTTATTTGTTTCCAGCATGTGCCTTCAACTGTCTGGAATCGCCTGGTAGCTGGTTTAAATGCCCAGTTGAGAACTGTGAGGCATGGGTCAATCCGCTCTGCACTCCTACCGGTCTTGAATTGGATTAGAAGTCATGGAAACCCCCAGATTGAGTTTCATGGTGTTAAGATCGAGCTTGGGTGGTTTCAAGCAACTGCTAGCGGGTACTACCAGTTGGGTATTTTGGTGCTGGCTGGTGATCATTCTCTCTATAATCTCCCACAAGCTGAAAACTCGGAAAGCTTTGATGACTGCTCTAGGTAATCTTGATTAGACTTAGCATATCCTTCTTTTTTCACCTTTCTTTTTTTGAATTTTTTCGTTCCACCTTGAACTTTCGTGAGAAGTTTCTCGTCTTAACTTTGAACATATGCTATTCACGTGGAAAGCCTTGAAAACTTTGTTCTTCAGTTTGAAAGATAAATTAAACGATTCTGAAAGAATATGGATAATTGATTCTTGAAAGGGGATGGATCTCAATAGTGAAGCACCAATATTATCATTCTACAACAGCAAAACCCAAAAAAGAAGATGTATCTGCACTTACATGGTGTACATATCTATGTGATGCATATGGCATGGACTTCTGATTATATATGCTAGACTTATTCCAGTATCGTTCTAATAAATTTCAAAATTGTTAAAATGAAAGACTGATTTCTGTTGTAACATCCCCAATTGTATATTTTCTTTACAGGAAGATTCCAAAAATAGTACGAAGGAGTCTTAAGCAGCCTCAAGAAAGCCCGCAATGTGCAAGTCATGCATTATCCCGCAAAAAGATCACTGGTGGAATGAATGGTGGTCTCATAAACGATATTACTGTGAAATCCCTTGATTTTAGAAGGGATTACCTCTTCCCATTTTCTTTGTTATTGCACAATACCCGCCCAGTTGGTCGTCAGGTACTGTGCAGCTATTCAATTTGAGAATTTGATTTTATCATAATCTAACCTTTCATCTTATTATGTTTTTCAGGACACTGTACAGCTGCTGATCACTATCTTACTATTAGCAGATCTATTCATTACCCTTCTTACATTAGTTTTGTTCTATTGGGTATCCCTTGGGGCTTTTCTTGCTGTACTGCTTATCCTCCCTTTATCTTTGCTTTCGCCTTTCCCGGCTGGTCTGAATGCCTTGTTCAGCAAAGGTCCGAAAAGAGCTACTCTTGCTCGAGTTTACACACTGTGGAATGCTACATCTTTATCCAATATTGTAAGTTTCTCTACTGGTGCATTACAATTTGCATGCTTCATAAATAAATTTAGCATGGATGGGCTTCATCCATAATACGACTTGGGATGTCATATAATGTTACTCATCTATAGGACATGATAATGTTATAATGTTATTCTACGATGGAACCCTATTCTGAGACTTTTTTTGCCTATAGTAATCTCTGGGTGGGCAAAACTCTAGAAAGGTTAAGAACTTCAGACAACACATCTGCTTTTCATCCTTATTCTTCCCCTGCAAATTGTCGGCTAGTTATTGAAAAGACTTGTGAAGGCACATGTGAAAAATGAAGTGAGAGTTTATGAAGCAGTCCAATTCTAGAATGATATAAAGTAGTTGAAATAAAGAATATAGTAGTTCCAAACACTAATTGTTGGAAATAAATCTTGACTTCCTTGCTTTACATATGATTCTATCCATGTAAAAAACGTCACCCAAATGTTTAAAAGTCCAATGGTCAAGTAATAGCCGTTGCTTTGTCCTATTATTCTATGTTTTACAAAAGGAGGATATAAAACATAAGTTACTGCTAATGCCAGTGACCCATTAATTGTGGATAAGGTGCTTTTTTCACATAACATGTGGATAAATCTAGAACGACTAAAGTGTATATCATGCTGCAACTAAACATTGAGAGACAAAGTACATTTGGTTTGATCTAATGCCTCATAACATATGGATAAATCTAGAATGATCAAAGTATATATCATGCAGCAACTAAACATAGGGGAGATAAAGTACAATTGGTTTGCTCTATTGGAGACGAAACACTTTCATGGTCTTAAATTTGAGGATAACTACATATAATTAGGACCTAAATGATAGTCTGATTATAAATGCTAAAGTACAGGAGTTTCGGTGATTGGAACTTATTTTACTTGTTTGAAAGAAATCTTCTTTTGGCTTCATACAGGCTGTTGCTTTTATCTGCGGTATAATCCACTATGGAGTTGCTGCATTGAAGCCCCCAGATGATGAAAGCAGTTGGGTTACAAAAAGGTGAGACTGTCAATATTCCTACATCCTAAGTGCGGACACTAACCTCATTAAGTCACAATCTGAGAGAGAGAAAGAAAGTCTGAATCTGAAGCTAGGAATTTCAGTGTAGTTCTCCGCAACATGTAACATTAACCTAGGACTTTTGCATCTTCGATAACATGCTTTGTATATCATATTGTCTGTAGAGGAATACTGGCCGAAAAACACAGATGAAATCAGTTACTCACTTGCAAACCATTTGACATTTATGCCTATATAAATTTTGAATTATTTGTATTGTCAGGGAAGATGATAAATGGTGGCTTTTTCCTTCGATTCTGCTGCTAGTTAAGTCTGTTCAAGCTCGATTTGTTGATTGGCATATAGCAAACTTAGAAGTTCAAGATTTTTCTCTGTTCAGTCCAGATCCTGATACGTTTTGGGCGTATGAAGCTACTTCTTGACATGAAGAACATCTTGGGATATAGGATGGCGAAATTGTGCAAATTTTATTTGGAATAGCACTTCTTGGAATTTTGACCTGTATATATATGTCCAGATCAGTACAAAAGCATTGGTATACATGTGCAGTTCTCTTTGATGTAATTACTAATTAGTGTTTTGAGGAGAACATGATAGGGGTTTAGAAAGAGGATGTTTACATTATAGGTTTTTTCCTTGTAAAGGGAATGTATAGGTGATTTAAATTATTTTTGAGAGAAACACTGAACATAGATGGAGTAAGAGCAACTATTTATCTTCTTTTTTTAACATTTACTAATAGAAATAGTGAAATGTGATGCACTTCTGTTCTCAATTCTGCTTGTTAATTGCGGTACAATTCTGATTAACGATGTATAGATGTAGATCCCCTATTTTTTACTTCTGTTTTGTCCGTTTGAATCTGCTTTGATATGTGTTGTTTGTTCAAAGGGTCTTTCAAAGAGCACCTCTTTACTTCCGTGAGATAGGGGTAATCTCTGGCCTCTACGTTGAAGTTAGGGATTTGATAAAATTCAGTTACTTTGACCTGTATCTTGGGTTAAGAAATTCACTTAATATAGTTGATGATTTATCTTAAAATTCAGGAGTTTTAAATTTAAAAATTTTGAATCTGCTTCTGCAATTACAAATTTTAAGAAATTATATATAAGGGTGTCCAAGCTTCTTTTGAAATTTCACAAACTACTACTAAAAAGGCAAGAAGAATGTTATGAACTAATCCAGCTGTATACCATAGTATCACACTGACTCACTGAGTTCATAGACCATTAAGAAAAATACCTTCTTCCAAATGGTGGGGAGAGTGAGATGTTAGGTTGCCTAATTCTTTTAGGTAAATAGAATACTTTCTATGTCTTAATTTATATAACTATCCATTATAGACAGTTTTAAAATGTATTTTTATGTTTAATGACAATTGAATTTTAAAATGTTTATTTTACCCTAAATAAAATGATTTATAGTCATACTAACATCTCTAACTTATTTTATACCACAAGTTTTAGAAAAATTATTTTTCTTGAACTTTGTGCCAAATCAAATTAAATCATATAAATAGAAACAGGTTGAGGGAGTTGTTTCCACCGTGGGATAATCAAGCTCTCAGACAGTAAATATAAAAAATTATTATACTGCAGCAAAACCTGATGACAAATCAGAGTGGCGCAGCGGAAGCGTGGTGGGCCCATAACCCACAGGTCCCAGGATCGAAACCTGGCTCTGATATTTTTATTTTGTCATTTTGTCAACCAACTAAATAATTTTTTGATGAAGAGGTGTCGATAGACTCTTCTTGACCAACTGTAGCTCTGCCACTGTATAAAAATTTACCAGCGTCTGGCATCCCCATAACTTATCTAAGGGTCTAACTTATTGAACACTTCTATTTATGCTCCAATTGTGTCTAAACAGACAAGTGTTTAATAGGTTAAATCCTTAAATAAAGAAGTCATATCATACTCGGTGTATTTTCACAATTGAGATTTAAGTAGTATGATGTGTATGTAATCTTACACTACCTTGTAAAGATAAATAGGTTGTCTTTGACATACCCGTTGTGTCAAATTAAAAATATAAAGTGGAAAGCTTGAGGGTCTCCCTTAAATGCACTATACCTACTGATTTTAAGTTCCTGTATTTAACTGCTTTAATCCTACCTTCCATTTCAATGGTGTTGCTTCATTGCATTTCCCAACCCCACCCGACAGGTTGAGGGGGAGCGACAGTCAATTTAAACATAGTGCCACCATAACCCTATGAAAACGAGATTGGATTTGTGTTGTAGACTATTTTTGGAAGTTTCTATTCTAGCAAATCACGGGACGCAGCCATAGATCTTATAGTTAAGTGTCTGGAAGCTCTTTTGATTGTTGTGGAAGTTACTAAATGACTATTTAATTCTAATTCGATCTAAGAAGGAAAAAATTACGATCAGTAAGATTTGAACTTATAACATTGGGTTTTTGAGCCTCACGTTCTATCAAATTGAACTAAGAGTGCTTTCTTATTATAATGGATACAATTGTAAAGAAAACAAAATTCTTTTTGCACCCCCAATGCCTCTTGCATGCATATTGTCTAATAAAATGAAAATATGTATGTCCAATTTGAATTGACCCCCTATTCTTCCAGTTGTACACGAGCAACTTTTTTGAATAAAATCCTGCAACTTTAACTGTGGAATTTGAAATTACAAAACAATAGCTATTCCTCAAAAACAGGACTGAGAAGTCGTCACTGGACATCAATTCTATTACTACTACTAACAAGATGAAGAAAAATATGGCTAAATTGAAGGCAAACTAGTGTAGATAATTGTTCGAAGCATAAAATATACATTTGCAAATTACATATGAATGCTTGGAAAAGCAAGCAGCAACGTGTCTGACTTGTTGATTTAGATGAAAGCTTATACAGAGCACAATTGTGACAAATATATTCAAAAGAAAAAAGAAAGAATAATCATTCATAAATACATACATGTGATAAGAGGGAGGAATGATACATGGAGAACATTTCCAGAGACCTCTGTTAAGTATGTTCTCGAATATCTGTTATGAGTAAATCGTGTGTTAACATTTCCTTTAAGGCATGACGAGCTCTGGCCTCCGATCTAAATGTCCGAGCTGTTTTTGTTGGCAGAGTTACTCACTGTTAGCGAAGGGAGTTCTCATAATTTTGAATGTTGTCTCCATGGGCAACCACCTTCAAATGCTTGGTCCAGCACATCTTCCACTCGTTTAGCAAGTATTATCTGTTGAGCAAAAAGATCATTAAGTTTACAATACTCAGAATGTTTCTACCAGTGAATCGTTTAAAAGATGCACACTGTATATCACTCTGTTTATGGTATAGTGACCACACACTGATATGACACTCTCAGGCCCAGCCCAAGGGGAAAGCTAGTAAAACAATATAACATATCCTTTAGGCCCCCCAAAAGAAAAACTGCTTACCTTAATAATAAAATATTTACAACTTCAAATGGAACTACTCAAATCTTCATATTAAATTTTTTTAAAGAAATTACAACAATATCCAATGCAATGTATTTCAAGCCCATCGCTAACATTTTATTTAACTTGAATAAATCGATACCAATATAAACAATAATATTACCATATGGAAATAAAGGTCATATGACTTTTTAAGAATGCTATATTATATGTGAGAGCCCCAAAGGACATTAGTAATTATGTTCACAAGCTCAAGTTTTAAATTTTTTGCTGACTTTGATATCTTGTGAGGATTTTAGTTTCGTTTTCTTTTTGGAAGATAGTTGTGCTGATAGGCTATAGGCTTGTAATGTTTCGCTTGGTGATTAATATAATCAGTTCGTTTAAAAATAAAAAAAGCATGTTATATTATAAACAAGGACGAAAAAGGAAAGATACTAATAACTTTTTGTGCATTAGTGTGTGGATTTGAAGTTTTTTATTAGCATTTAGTTGGCCCGCTAATTCTGCTGAACCAACATACACTCGGTAAACATGAAATTCCAGAAAAAGCTACATTTATCAAATACCTCAAGACTTGAAAGCACAGTTGCTGGGACTTCAACCAGGTCCTTCAAGTTCCTCTCTGGCAGTATAACTCTTTTAATACCATATCTATGTGCAGCCAAAACCTGTACAGTACATTGTGAATGGAACCAGTCAAACTAAGAATATTTGAGTATCGAATACACCCATAGTGAAGACGTATGGGCGTTTTCAGTTAGCAGAGTAACTCCACACGCACCATGAAAAAGGTGGTTGTACTGGAGCAAAAGTACAAATGGGAGATCCATTAAGAATAGGGGAGTTCGGGCGGAAAAATATTGTCCCAGAATAAAAAGCATACCTTATCCTTGACACCACCAACAGGCAAGACCATACCTCGGAGAGTCATCTCTCCAGTCATTGCTGTGTCCGCTCTTACTCTTCTTTTACTGAACAATGAAACCAGTGATGTAACCAGAGTTACACCAGCTGAAGGTCCGTCCTTAGGTACAGCTCCGGCGGGGAAATGAATGTGAATATCTCGGCCCTCAAGAAGATTAGTTTCTTCAGAAATAGCTAGCTTCAGCTCTGTGGCTCTGGCACGAACCTATATATACAAATAGAAGAGTCTCTAAACAAGGGAGTAAGAATTGCTTATATCTACGACTACCATATCTTTTCAATTGATCCAATAAACTAAAATGTCCAAGCAGATGTATGAGGACGACTATTGGTTAGCCACACCCATCTAATACAAACCAGAAAGTATCGCTTGTAACAAAAACCTAAAAGAAGATAAGAAAGTAGTGGGCATCAGGTGGAGTTTAACATGTTCTCCAGGTCCAAGTGTGCAAATTCACAGCATGAACGCTCTCTCCCTATTACCTATTTCCACTTTTTCCAGGCTGCAAAGACAAGAACCTTAATTCTGACTTCATCCAAAACAATAATATTCAAGTTTGACTCCATGCAATGTTGAAAAATCAAGCACAAACATTAATGCAAAATAGATGTATGAAACACTTTGTTGTTTGTTTTTAAGGCATAGAACATGTAAAGTAAGCCAAAAAATGTTATTAATGGTAAAACTGTGTTTCTTGGAAGCCAGAAATTTGTCCAAATTATGGAAAGAAAGATTATGCATTCATTTGTCAATGATAGAATAAAATATCTGAGAAAGGTGATACGGCATTTAAAAAGGAGAAAAAGAAGGGGGGGAAAAAAAAACATAACACACTTCTTATGTATTAAACTGTCAATTCGGATACCTCGTTTGCAACATTCAAATTACAATACTGTTCATTAAAGTGAAGAACTGGAGTCCTCCGTTATGTTGCGGAGTAAGTTCCTTTACAAAGTTTCCACTTGTGCAATGAGGTACAGTACGATCATGTAATGTTGGACCTTACATTAAGCTTTCATTTTCAAAGGTAATTATGAAGAGGATGTACCAACACCAGAAGGGATTACTTGTATTGTTTAATTCCCGAACATATTAATAGCGAGAGAGAAAATTACCCATGTCAATGCAATCTGAGCAGATTCTTTGATAACATCCCCAAGTTGGCCAGTGAGATGAAGATCACCTTTTCCCACCATTGCTGTGGCCTCAACAAATTGAACCTCTCCACCAAATGCCGTCCACACCAGTCCAACAGATACACCAGGATTAGCAACTCGCTCTGCTGTTTCTCTGTCATCATACCTAGGTGGCTGCACCATGAGTTACTACATTAATTCACATATAGGAGAATATAATTTCTAGTATCAATTAGATATGTTGCTATGAAGTAATGGAGAAACATTGAGGGTCATGACAGGCCACATTAGGGGTAATGTGTCCCAAGTATTTGGGATCATTCTTTTAAAAAAAAACTTATAAATTACTATTAAGGAAATGGATCTTGGGCCTAACTCAACTCCATATCTAGCTCATGAAGTGAGAAACTGAGGATTGTCCAAGACCATATAAGGAGACAAACATTTCCTCTTCCATTGTGGAACACTTAATACCCCAGCCATGTCCAAATCTAGATATTAAGAGTGTGGAAGATGTAACATTTTGGCCCAAGAATGGAGAAATCACCAATTAGGATGGATTCGGCAGGTACTAGAAGAAAACAGACCTCAGGCCTAACTCAACGGAAAAGTTAGTATATGATGTTAAGATTGTCCAAGACCACAAGAAAAGACAACACACCAGTTCCTCTACCAATGTGAGACACTTGACAAATACTACAGATATCATTACATTGACAATGACTAAAAGAAAGGCTGGAAAAAAAATACTTAATGACTAAGAGAGGCTGGGAAAAAAAATACTAACACCAAGCACTTTTTCCACCATATTTTCATCAACCACCATAGGTGAGGCAGCCCTAAACGCGCCGGAAAGATCATGATTATTGACGCCCATGGGGATAACTTCCATTTCAACCTCGGCACTCTCAGCAAGTTTGTCATTCAACAGTGGTGAAGAAAGCCGTTGCACATCTTTGGCGAAAGGCACTAAATGTTCTTGCTCTGCAACTTTGACAGCTGCCTCACGTGCTAAGGCAGCTAAATTCCTTTCTAGATTGCGTACACCTGCTTCCCTTGTGTACCTTTGGATTACAAGTTTCACCATATCCTACCATAACCATAGACCAATACAAATCATAAAAGCTGACAGTTTCTTCATCAGTAAGAGATTACCTCTCCCTCAAAAGATTTAAATAAGAAAACGAAAATCTCTCAAGATAATGAGCATGTGGTAAGGATCCAAAAGACAGAAAAGGCCCTATCCACAGGATTGATTACCTAAACACACCAAAAAGAACAAAACAATTGCAGGAAATGTCAACCATTTCACCACATGCTGTTAGTGCATTGGACAATTTTTAATTTCTTTTCCCACATGCGTTGGACAATTGAGAAATAAAAAATATGACCACAGGAAACGACCCTTAAAGGTCACATCATAGTCTTTTGTAATGGTAAACATGTTAGCATTTTGTTCAGATAATATCGATTTAACAAACATAATGTGAAACTAATATGATCTAACAACAAAGATGTGAACAACTGCTTTTAGTTAACTGGACCATCTAAGATATCACATGCAGGTATTTCTTTTACCAATATTACTCTAGAAAGTGAAACCAGTATGCAATCATTAGATGCACTTAAAGAAACATAAGCATGCTTACGGTTTCTCACAGTTTCAGTACCTCAGGTATCTGAAGGAAGTCGGAACTTAAACCATGCTGATCAAGAACTCGAGGAATTAAATGCTTAATCGCTATCTTAAGCTTTTCTTCTGGAGTATATCCAGGCAACTCAATGACTTCCATCCTGTCCAAGAGTGGCGGAGGAATTGGCTGCATCCTGTTTGCAGTTGCCACAAAAATAACCTTTGATAGGTCGAACGGCACATTCAAATAGCTAAATTTGAATTAAGGAATCACTGCAAACACACATTTAATCTGAAGTCCATGATATTATTTACATAATTGAATGAACAAGCCAAGACCAATACAACAGTCTTTTCTGCAGTTGGGGAATATGCTGACAAGTAGCTTCATATGAAACTCTCAGATATGGAATTAACGTATGCAATGATAACCAGGAAAATTTAGCCATCAATATCCATGTTTGCTGCTTAAAGAATACAAAAAATACTTGAAAGAGAAGAAAAGTGAAAATGCAAATGTATCATAGAAAGAATCATTTGGATCCAAGTAATAACAAAGAAAATACAAAAACAAATATGAGCGGATACTGATCATTGAATGTTTTATTCTGTTCGGGATCAAGAACCTCCAGTAATGCTGATGCCGGATCTCCCCTCACATCAGACCCAGTCTTGTCAATCTCATCAAGCAGCATAACTGGGTTGCGAACACCTACTCTCTGAAAGTTAAAACCTTTAATTAAACTTCAAAAAATAAGAAACCAGTAACAATCCTTCAGTTTTAGTGCTCTAGAGTAGAAAGACAATGTATCACTTGTCAAAAGTTAAGAGTAGACTAGAGAGATAGTATTACCATGAAGAAACTTCCCAGCTAAACAAGGTACACATCCACTGTTTTGTCTTACTAAGTAAAATATATTCTCATAGCATTCAAAACTGCTGTAAGGAACCTAAGAGAAAGATGCCAGCTACTTTGTTTATCATGTAAGCGCAACAAGCTTCTTGACATAATACTTGAAATTCATACGAAAGTTCACTTAGTAAGTTTCCATAGGCTCAATCCAATTAAGTCCGTAGCGTCTACCAATTTCGCCATATCCCCCCTTCTTTTTGTTTTGAGATTAGGATCTCGTTGGGATGTCATTCCTTTTTCTTTTTCTTTCATTTATACTAGAACCATTGATAGTAGTAAAAAGAGGCGGCTTCAGTACTTAGGGGCCAAAAGTTAGCATGAAGCTCCTGGACATCAGAACTAAACCCTAAACTTGACAGGGTACACTAATTATTATAGAAACTGCTCCTTAACACTGAAACTAACACAACTACAGCTCTAGATGGAATAGACAAACCTTTGACAACCAAGTAGTAGCATACAATAGGATCTCTCTCTAGCAGGGAAACTAGATCAACTATAACAGAAGCAGGCCGAAATAAAAACACAATAGTTGTTTACTATGCTAGATGGATCCTTCAAAACCCAGTGGGACCAACGCTGGTCAGACAAAATTTCGGTGTGATAGTGGAATACATACCATAGTTATTCTTCACCAAGTGTGCATAGACTACAACTATGGCGAGAAACATAGACTGATTAGAATTTGCGCTTTGATATGTGTTCATACAGGCACAAAATACGAGAACATTTTACACTTCTGTAAGACAACATTTTTATAAAGGTCATTATGTAAGACAATTCAATGAACTAAAATTCAGATACTTAAAAGAATCTATTTGTATAAGTTTTGATTTAAGGACTTCACGATTAAGTATATGTAGCATATTCATTTTATTCTTCACATTTAATTGTATCTCAACACCTGCATGAGTACTCATATCCTTAACCCTGCATCCTACGATTTAGGAGATGATGAATCTTTCAGATACACATACCCAGATAAAAACATGGCTCATTCCTAATCCTGTTGATTCATTCTTTCAAACTTCTCTTTCCTGGGTAACTCAGTTGAAACTGTATTCAAGATCTTGCAAACAGCATATACAAAATGAAATGCCAGAAATCATCAAAAACCCCAGATAGTTAAGTATTCACCTTTATCCCATCAATTAGACGCCCAGGCATACTTCCAATATATGTTCTCCTATGCCCTCTGATATCAGCCTCATCTTTGACACCACCAAGTGAGATGCGCATGAACTTTCTACCCAAAGCAGCAGCAATAGATGAAGCCAAAGATGTCTTCCCAACACCTGGTGGACCCACAAAGCACAACACAGGACCCCTAGCATCTGGTTTGAGCTGCATTTAGTGTTCAATTTATATCAGCTTATTAAAATCAAGGCATATTTTAACATATGAAACAGATAAAAGCCCAACCTTCCGAACAGCTAGATATTCGATTATCCGCTGCTTGACCTTCAATAAACCATAATGGTCAGCATCAAGACGCTCTTTTGCAGCTTTTAAGTCCAATTCAAGTTCTGGGCTGGCCTTCTCCCATGGAAGATCAGCAAGTAGCTCCAGATAAACACGGGAGCTATTATATCCAGGTTGCTGAGGCTGCATTTTTTTTAGTCTCCTGATATAAGAATTTGGAGTAAGAATTAAAGAGTGGAAATTAAATGGTACTCAAGCAGTCACATGATCTGCTACACCGGGTTTAATTATAATTAAGTGCAAACCAATCCTAAAAGATCAAGCATATAACAACAAAGGTTATTTAAGAAAAGAAAAACAAATTTAGCAACACCTAACTTGTGCCAAAACGGTAGACTAAAGAGTAGATAAGAGTCATCAACAAAAATTTCTCAAAAGAGAATGAACAATGAGCACATCATAAATTAGTTCCAATGAAGAATCCATAGAGGTGGGGCCAGCCAAAAACATCCTTTCTTCATGCAGTAAACACTTCCGTATGTAATAGGTGAGTGGCCATTTGTCAAACTACATCACTGGTACCATCAGCCATGATTAGGATCATTGTCAAAGGAGTTGTTTTAATCAGAGTCCAAGAGTAGGACGGGCTTTAACAAAGCAGACAATTATAGCAGCAACTCAACAACAACAACTTACCCAGTATAATCCCACAAGTGGGGTCTGGGGAGGGTAGAATGTACCCAAACCTTACCACTACCATAAAAGTAGAGAGGTTGTTTCCTGGACACCCTCGTCACAAAACCCGTAAGTAAGAACAAACT
>JAOTQR010000100.1:19885860-19923140 GCA_025774065.1 Solanum ossicruentum
TGATATCAGCATGACGTCAGTGCACGAATTTTAATATTAGGAGGCAAAATTTTTATAGTATAAGGTTTCAAAATGTAAAGCGGTACAAGCTTACTTTTCGGATATCCTAACCAGTATAAAGGATAATGTTTAATTAGATTCAATTTATAGTAAAATAGTTATTATAATAAGATCAACTCTTTTTGCCAAATCGATTATTTGAGCCTCTATAAATGGCATTTATCAAGTTCACCAATTCCACTTGCATGCACATATTTATACACGCATTCATTAATATAATTTCAAAAATAACATTTTATTTTTGAAATGATATAGATGTTCTTGAATGCATTTTATAAATTGTATTTGCCAGATATATGTATTTTACAAATCATATTTGGCGAATATAATTTACAGGATAAAATTCATATAATTGAAAAATGATAAGATAAAATTCAAAGGATTTTAAAGTAAAATTTAAGTTAAGTAACAAAAATAAGATAAAATTAAAAATTTTCATTTATGACTTTTGGCTGTTCAAACAAACTAAAAATAAAGATAATTCATTCAAATGATCCTTTTAATTGCAATGATTTCTTAAGGAATACTATATTTTATCATTATTTGTAACTTAAATTGTACGTATTATTAGTAAGAGTTGAAGGTGTGACACAAGTCAACTAGACAGCTCGTCAAGCACTACTTATCTATTTGCCCGTTGATTGATGCACTTTGCCAATTAGTAAAGAGATTAATACATGTAAAGTTTCCAACTTTTTTTATTCCTTTTCATCTTATTTTACGTGGTATTCTTGGTTTTTTTAAAAAAAATATTATGATTTTTAAAATTTATGGTCTAAAATTATTTTAAAATATTTATATGATTGAGAATCATTTCATTAAGGGTAAAAAAAATTCTAAGATTAAATTATTTTCAGTTAGAATAAAATGATATTATTTTTTGGACGAACAAAAAAAAGTATCACATAGACAGAGGAAGTAATATATTTATTAGAAATTGTATTGTTAAAGTGATTTCTTTGCTTCTTGTGAGATAATAACAAAAAAAAATGTCATATAAAATGAGACAGACGGAGTAATACATTTACCGAAATTGTACTGTTAAAGTGATTTCTATTCTTCTTGTGAGATAATAAGTGTTTTGCTTTTCTTTCAAAAGTATGCTCCTCATTCATTTTAAAAATATTGTTTTTTTAGTTGTTCAGTTTAAAAATTTTAAGGTAATTTATACCTAGTTTCTTATTTACTCTCAGTAGTAATGATACTCATTTCCCAAATTATTGATTATACTGTATTCCATAGTTCTCAATTTCATTTCATTAATTACGAGATCACGTCATCAAATACAAAATATATAATTTCTTGTTTATTATTTCGAGACATATGTCAGACTTCTCCTTGAACTAATAATATTTCCTTATACACATTTATGGTCTTAGTAATAATTAAAACTAATAATATCATACGAAAACTAATTTTTATCCCAAATTGTTCCTCTAATATGATTTACCTTCAAACTATTGGAAAAATTAAGAAAGATTCATTGCGATAAAAGATACAAAGTTAATTATGTTAGCTTACTACTAGGAGCTAAGTGATTGAATGGGTTTAGACAAATGATTAAGCTTAACTCACAACATTAGTACTAAGAGTTAATAAAATCACAACAAATAATAAATAAAACTCTACAACTTGAAAATCCATAACATATAAATGTTAAGAACATTGAATTAAATTTATAGAGTTCGAATTCTAAATCAACTTTTATTCGAAACATGCATATATAATATAAGCAACAATTGGATGAACTATAATGAATATGATAGATGACGATGCTACGTGTTAGGGACCAGTATGGTTGTCGACATCTAAAGAGTTGGTTCTAAAATATTAAAGTGGAAATTCAATTTTTTTTTTTGTTTTCCACTCGGTGTTTGGAGTATGTGGAGTCCCGACTAAATTTGGATTGCACACTGCAGGGCATATTTTAGGGGTGACGCTTTCAACAGGATTTTTTCCATTCCCATGACTCGAACTTAAAACCTTTGATTAAGAATGAAGTACTTCCACCAATACATCACAACCCATGTCGGCGGAAATTCAAAATTATGTGGGGGCTAAATGGATAAAGATGACTTACAAAATTAAGGTCCACGTTGAAAATAAAATTGGATTGAAGAGTCAATAGCCACCTCATATTTTTTATGCAACATCTTACATGTTTCAATTAAAAATTTCCATGCACAAAAAAAATTGGATCCTCTCACTCCCATAAAAGAAAATTCTTTTTCTTGCACGAGTTTGTCGGTTTAAAATAAAATATTTTAGCTCTTTTTTGAATATTTATTTAGTAAAATAAATAAAGGTGTACTTAAAAATTATATATTTATTAATTAAGAATTAGATACTATTAGTAAGTTTATATTTCTTTCTTTCATTTTAGTTAACTTAAGTTTAAATCTTAATTGGATTACATTAATTTGATATTTTTAAATAAAAAGTTAGATATTTAAAAATTTACAAAAATTATTAAAAATGCCAACTTTTTTCCAAATTAATATGAGTAAGAAATACATCTTAATATGTTTGTCAAAATTTATACCATTTGACTTTGAAGAAGAAAACAGTGACAGTTCAAAAGAAACGGAGGGATTAGTTGAATTAATATAAGTAAAAAAATATATTTTAAAATATTAGTCAAAATTATATCATTTGACTTTGAAGACGAAAATAATGACAATTCAAAAGAAACGAAGGGATAAGTTCTTTAATACATCAAATTTTTATCAAAATTTGGGATAATTCCAACTTGCATGTATTGATTCAATGAAAAATAAATATTTAGTGTATTATTAATATAATATAATATAATCATTTCTAGTGGATTGTTATTGTTATTGTTACATATACATATAACTTTAAATAATCTGATCACTATAAAAAGAAAAAATATATTGCCATATATTCGTTAAAAGTAAACCTAACAAAATTAATGGATTTCACGAGTTTTTCATTCTACCACAATATATGATGATTCTGTTTGGCAACACGTTTACAATATTCCAACAACTTTTTGAAATTTGCAGAGTTAATATTTTGACGCAATTGGAGACGTGAAGACAATTTATGTTGTAGTTGCCCCATTAGAATAGTATAACACTAATGAAGGGTTTTAAATAAAAACGACTTTTGGACCTAATTTAACCTCTAAAACTAATTTGAGGGAAGGATTGTTGAAGATCATATAAGGAGATCAGGATTAATTATAATATTCATCAATGTAAGATCAACGTTATCCGGCATATTAAGGATTAGATATCTAGAATACTAGAACACGGACAATATACAATGAGTAGGGAACCAACCGGTGCAAAGCCACGAATATCACTAAGAGGGTTCCAAATCTAATTAAAAAGTAGTCATATGAACTAATCGAACGGAAATCGACATTTACTATATATATATATATATATATAAATATTTTAACTATATATAAATGATATAATTTATCGTCAAACCCGAATCCCCTAACGAAGGGCTAGCTCTTCCCTTCATCGGATGAAAAGCGAACTATATATAAATAATATAATTTATCGTCAAACCCGAATTTCCTGACGAAGAGCTAGCTCTTCCCTTGGGACCAACATCGGATGAAAAGCGAACTATATATAAATGATATAATTTATTGTCAAACCCGAATCCCCTGACGAAGGGCTAGCTCCTCCCTTGGGACCAACATCGGATGAAAAGCGAACTATATATAAATGATATAATTTATCTTCAAATCCGAATCCCCTGACGAAGGGCTAGCTCCTCCCTTAGGACCAACATCAGATGAAAAGCGAACTAGCTATCATGAACCTAGATTTAATACATGTTAAGAAATAGATTTTGATCCTAACTCAACGTCATCTGATCATTAAAATATTATGTTATCACAAATTCATGTGTGTTTAATTTATTGTATGATATAAGAAGTAAACCTACCAAATACATAATAGCTTCACATTTCCAATATATTTCCGTCTTTTGCTTCATCCATTTCAAACAAGTTGACGTATTAGTGCTGGTGTAACTTAATGTAACGTCATGTGGTACGACAATATATCAATAATTCCAAAAACCATTTTCAATCTTTGGTGAAAGGTCAATGCAATTATAGTTATTCCTCATCTTTGAAATGGCTAGATCTTTCATTGTAATTATATTATTTTTCCATGTTTGAATAATTTAATAACAGAAACAATGATTGTTTACCTGTTAACAATAGTTAGGTAATTCGTCAATACTAACAATAACATGTAAACAATCATCGAAATCACCAAGAAATTAATTGTCATTGTAATTAGTCCACTTCATCTGTCCCTTGGAATAAAGTTTATCTAACAAACTAGATGACATTGGGGTTTATCGGGATCAATGCCACGAAGTAGGCTTATGATAGATACCTAGGCAGTCAGAGACAATGAAGGGCATAGAACTCGATGAAATACTTTGGGGAGTTGAAAATGTATATGCAAGCCTTCTATTTCATCTAGATGAAATGAAAATTGGATTCATGTAACAAAAGAAAATTTTCTCATTCCTTAGCCGGAAATATATGTAATCATGAAAGAGGGATTAAACAGAATAAAATTTCCTCGATGCCAGAGGACGTTCTTATTTTATTTTGTACATAATTCTTGATACAATCTTTTTTTTGTTTTATCTTCTTGTAAACATTAAGAATAAATTTTTTGGACTATAAAACCAAAGGTAATGATGACCTTGGGTTGTACTTCTTCTTATTGTTTTTATAATATTCATATGGCCAATTACTCGAAATTCTAGTTTATTCCATTTTTTCATGTTAGTAATGTACACTGGTCAAATTGGATGAGGTGCAAAAGGAAGAATTCATTTGAGGAGAGGCTCGCGTTTGATTAGCTAGTTGGTGAGGCAGTAACCTACCAAGATGATGATCAGTAGTTGGTTCAAAAGGATAATCAGCCACACTGAAAGTGACACACAACCAATTAACTTAAGACTTCTCATATCTCAAATACATAAATTAATTTTTGATTCGTTGTGAGTTGATCACACACTCTCTTCATTTGTTTATCGTGGTGTAGTATAATTAGAAGTTAACCATCTTTCCTATGTAATTTCTTTCAAGTTAATTTATCTCATTAAATGACTGGCGATCCAAATCCAATATTCAACATGACAAGGATGTCCAATATAATAGAGTTGCTAATTAATGACATTGCTAAAATAATGGTTAACAAAGTATTTTGAAGATATCAAACATTGTTCATGCTTAGTTTAATTTGTAGTAGGAACTAATAAAAGGAAAAGAAGAAGTTCAAAGCACATGAGCTTTCCAAAAGATTAATTCAATATTGCACTATCAACTACTTTTTGATTCTACAAGAGGTTTGGTAGGGTTTCTCTTCTCACCGGCCTCTTGTATAGTCTTGCTAAAGTTTCAAGAAGTAGGTAGTCATTTCGTTTAAATTTGTTGATCTGATTTTGACTTATACTTTTTTTAACAAAGTAAAACTTTTTTTTTATGATCTTATAATTTTAAATTATGATATATAGATTATATCGAAGATATAGTCTCAAACTTGTCATGTGAAAAGTTAGAACTAAAGAATTATCCAAAAGAAAAGTTAAATTTTTTTAAAAATAGACTAACTAAAAGAAAAGTATGACAAATAAATTTAAACAAATAAAATATTTATGAGTCGTTTGATGTGAAGAATAACACCAAATATCCCTGGAATTAATTATAGTGTCACTCAATTTATTGTTTGGTTGGCAAGTCTGAAATAACTTATATCGAGATCAATAATTAGTACCGGGATAAGTTATTCCTTCCCTTAAGTGACATAGTATACTCGAGATAAAGTTGGTAAATAACAAAGATATCCCTTTAAACTCTTTTTATACACCACTTTGCGATAAAAAAATATTTCATTAAATTATTTTTGTAAACAAATAATTCATTCTTAAAATTTATATAATGCATATTATTATGAATGCAACAAATCAAATACTTAATAAAAAATAATTTAATCACAACTGATCTCATCATAACTAAGAACAAATCGACTCGTTAATTACTTTTGGAGAAAAAAATGACGTTTTAGTGCTTATGTCATCATATGTAACGTCAGTTGTGACAATAGCATGTAAGAATTCAAATCAACTTATGATATTCTAAAGTGCGATGTTACAAATTGTCCATTTTTTTTGGTGCTTTTGGTGAAAGTCAAACCACTAGAAATCAATGATTATAAAGTGTGAAATTGAGTTCTTCCGAGTTGTGATCGACGTGTTTCGCCTTTATATTTTTCGTCTTTTGCATCCTTAGGAAGTTTCGAACAGAAATTTGCACCCACCATTTTATATTAAGCGTCAATATTAATAAAAATAAGCAACTTTAAATATTTATAATGTATAAATTAAAATAAAATTACTAAAAAATTACTTGTTAAAATAAATAATGTTAATTACTTAAAAAAAAGTTATAGCTAAATTAGTAAAGGTTACTTTTTAATTTATGATTTTTTTTACTGTTCAACTTTAAAGTTGTCTTTTTAGTATCTAACTTTTAGGAGTCGTGTTTCTCTTTTCTAACTTTTTTTCACATAATATCTTAACTTTAATATTTAGAAGATATGTGTAAGATCCAGAATATCGACAGGTGTTCGGACATCGAAATCATCTCTCTTAGACAACAACAGGTAACTCCAGTATTAGCCTATTGGGTAAGAATAATCAGTTCGCAACGACTAATAACAATATACAGGAGTGTACATGTCACCTATCAATGCAGAGTCATGTTCAACAAAGGCCAAGTATGCCACAATTCAGTCGACCACAAGTAATTATGGTAAATATGAGTAATTACAGTTATATCGTAAGTACCTAGAACAACCAAACTCAACAAAGTCGTAGTATGACATATACTCAACAAACAATCTCATAGACAACATATCTCCATCGCAAATAATCCAATTAATTTTGTAAGGTATCGCCTATGTCTCCCTCAATCATCAGTAGATATAACAATAAACTACGGTTGATAGTTGTATATATAGAAGCATATAGGTTATACAACAACATAGAATCACCTCTAGCCAGGCAATCATATCACCATCTAGACAGTCATGAGTATTCAAAACAGATAAATATAGTCATAGACGTATCACAAATATCCCAGTACAACCACTAGTGCATAATGCAGAAGGTAATTATTGCACAAAAATAAATTTTACTCAATATACATTTTAAAAAATAATGACCGTTAATTATTTTCAAGAGAATGAAATTCATTTATTTTATTTGAATATTCAATAATTAATTGAAATTGAATAATACTTTAATCAGTCGACATGAAATTCAATCTCATTTTCTATTGAAAAATTTAGCTCCATGTTCTTTCAATTACTTTTTAGGTCGGCAGCAAATTTGGCTCCAATAAATGAGATTCATTCCTAAGTGTACAAATTAATAGTCCACTATGTAATTATGTTTTGGATAAATTGAATACATCGTCAGTAATTAAAAAGAATTATATTATTCTGTCACTTCATTTTTATATTATATTTGGTAATTTATTTTATTTTTAAAATTATAATTTTTTAAAAATTTTGTATAAATATTTTTTTCCAGTGTCACTATTTTTTGACTTTGGGGTATGATGGAATAAAGTAAAATGACTCTTTAAACTGCGCTTCTTTCAATTGTGAAGTAACAGTTAGTCAATGCAACTTTCGACGCTCATCATGTGTCATCCGAAAACAGTCGCGCTATGTTTTTAAACATAGGGGTCAGATTGTGTACATCTGATCCCCTTACCCCGTAATGGGCGGAAGCCTTTAAGACATTGAGGTAATGTTGTTTGACTTGACAGTATAAAAAATTCTTTCCTCAATTAGACGTGTATGTAGTCAACAATAGCACCTTATAAATGCAATTTGTTATTACACTAATTATTAGTATGAAAGGAAGCTAATGTGGTAGGTAGACTTAAATAAACAATTTATTAAATTTATCGAAGAAATTTATATTATAAGAAAAATTTTCGTCAAATTAAACAACTAAATAAATGGACTTAACATGTGTTAGGTGCATAACCGTTGAGTCCTGCGTGTTCTTTTAATGAATAGTAAAGTATACCAAGCAACTCAAAATAGATTTAAATTCTTAGAATGGAAAAAATTACGTTGAAATATTATTTTTAAAAATAAAATTTATAATACATAAATTTAAATTTAATCATATCTTAATCAGATATTAAATATTAATTGCGAAACAAAAAATATGAGATATTTGTAGTATGTCGGTAATATAATATTATGGCAAAATCTTCAGGCTTAGTGTGTACCAACAGTGAAAGGTTGAAATTGTCATAATTTCTAGCTTTAAAAATGTAACTTTCATTAAGTAAGTGAAATAAATAAATATGAGAATTTTTTTTTCAGTCTTGTTAGTACTTAGTAGCTGAGTAAACTCTTTAATTATAATGAAAAAACTGAAATAAATAAAATTGACATGTTTAAAATATTCTAAATTTCTTACAAGTGATGTTACCACTGACCTCACCATATGACTCATGCGTGCTCATAAGATCACTAAATCAATTGCTTGGGGTCTCAGCTTTTTGAGGCCCCTCAATTTTTTCCAACAACGTATATATATGTAAATATGTTGTTAAAAATCTCATGTATTGATAAATTTGAAAAAAATAATGGATGAAAAATGTAATAATTTTTTTACCTCATTTAATATAGAGATAGTTGTAATAATTAAAAATGAAATAGTATTTAGTTAATTATTGCATCCTTTCTTATGTGATTATCTATTTTGTTGCCTTATTTATACAATGACGATTATCATGAATTAACATTATTATTTTTATATCTGCTTTTTCTTCATTCCCCTTTCAGTATTTTTATTGTCTTGTTTCTAAAGTCTCTAAAACGGACAAATTTTCTACATTATGTAAAATTTATTATTGTGTGTTTATAAAAAGATCGAATTTATTTTTTAATGTCTTCTTCAAATTTCAAACACTAACGCTAGTGAAAAAATACTTTACTATCACTATATCAACTTATTGAACATAACTATATTTCAACATCATAATATATATTTTTCAAATTTTGAATTAGATTTTATTGTAGTAACTCCACTCATATATTTTTCATTAAAAATTTACATTATTTATACCGTGTATATTCTACTTCTCCAGATCTTACTTGTAGGACTATATTAAGTATGCTATACTTATTCAATTTATATACGAGGTCTTTCTATCAATTTGACTTTAGGCTCCAAACTTGTTGAGACGATCCTAATAAATTGGACAAGATATGTAATTATTAAAAAAAGTATTGAAAGTACCTTTAAACTTGACACGAATTATTAATTTTATCTCAGAACTATTTATAATCTTAAAACCACCCCTTATTGATTAAATGAACTTAAATACACCCCTAAATTTTTGTCATATTTTTCGGTGTTCTCAATACTTCTTTCAGCTTTTTATTAACATTCATATACTCCTACAAGAGTTTGAGATCACTTGTGATGTCATGTGACAAATTGCGGTGTATTTAAGTTGAATAAATCAAGTAAATAAATATTTTTAAGATTATCAATAGTCCAAAAATAAAATTAATAATTTACGCCTAATTCAAAAATATTTTCAATACAAAATTCTTATTAAAATTATAGTTACATTAAATAATTAACACCTATATTAGTGTGCTCATGAAACTTACTTTTAATAAATTCATAGTATAAAATTTGGTACTTATTAAGTCAATATAAGTAGTCTTTTAATCACAATTCACAATATAACTAAAGCCTACTTTATGGGTGACGGATGTGGCTATATTTTTTATTATGCTCTTTAAAAGCGTGGTTCTCGATTTTAGAAAGAATAGACAAAATATACAAATAGTGTATATTTATATAAAATAAACGTATGTTATACATACAATATACATATTTATATACTTCTTATTCATACTTCAACCATATTGATCAACCAATTGGCCCAACGCATATTTCTATAGCCTTTTCAAAAGAAAAAAAATACACAAAATAGATCTAAATTAAAGTTATTTATTTTTAATAGACTCAATCTAAACTATTTATCTTTAATAGACTCATTATTCAAATTATCTACCTTTCTACCAACTTTCTCCTTTTTATTTTGCATGCTGATGTCATGTTTATGTCAGCACAAATATTATGAAATATACTATATATACCATAGCGGTATCACATAGAATTAGCTCAGTCATTTGTGATACTCTGGCGGTATATTGATACCCAATTGATATATAGGATTTTTTAAGAAACAAATAAAAAATTTATTAAACTATAAATTAGTAGAAAATATATTTGTTATATACGTTGTCGATATATTTTTATCATGTTGGTATCATATAGGAGTGAGTTTAATCATCTGTGATCCCCTGTTGGTATATGTATATCATATTGATATATCATACAAACAAGTGTTGACATCAGCATGACGTCAGCGCACAAATTTTAATATTAGGGGGGCAAAATTTTAATAGTTTGGAGGTACAAATGTAGGGTATGTGAATGTAAATAGTTTGATTTAAAGAGGTACAAACTTAGTTTTTCCTTTCCAAAAGAGAAGTTTCTTTGGGCCAAGCTCAACTTGGTATGGTAAAAAATTCAAATAAATTAATTCGAATCAATATATATTACAATCGTATCAAATTTTGTTATAGTAATAATATTTATTTGAAAATTTCATGTTTATTTTAATAAGATATTTTTATATATGTAAATTAACATTTGATATTTAGATTTCGTTGATAATTATAAATAAAAGTATGCAAGAAATACTTTAGTGGTTTTTGGTACTAAGAAGAATGAATGTATGATGTATCTATTAACCAATTCAACCAAAGTTAATCATATTTGATGGACATTATTAATCATAATTCTTTTTTAGATATTGAAATTTGCTATAAGCATGATACTAATAATGATTACCGAATATTTTGCTAGTTATATTCTATTTTTATACATAATATATTTTTTATAAAATAGTATTACACAATATTTAAGTATAATTATTATAAATAGTAATTTTACAAAGAATATACTACTTTAATGAATGTCATTACTACTATAGGTAGAATGCTATTATAGAATAGTAAAATGTAACATGAAAAATTAATTTTCAAGAAAATAAAATTATTATAATAAAATATTGTTTGAACATGTTGCTTGGTTGATTTTGCTTAGTTGGATATTAATACCAATTGTTTGATTTAACTAATTATTTTGAAATATTTTATCATAATAGTTTTGAATTTGATTTGTTGTTTATTATCATGATTATATCTTTTCGAACTATTTCTCAATTTCTATTGAGTTTCAATTTCATTTTTTAAATTTAAATATGAAAAATTCCAGATATGGTCAACTTTTAGTATTAAATCCTTTGTGATATGCTGATTAGACAATTAATATAAGAAAATCTTTTTTTTTTTGAAAATTACCAATAAGGATCTCAATAAGTATAACTCCATGAGGTGAATGTAAGGGCAAAACCGTCCTATAATTCCTTAATATAAAAACCGATCTTTTATGCCCAATAAGTCTTACACTCAATCGAAGGCAAATTCTGTAACGCTTCAGCAGCAAAACGGAGCAATTGAACCCACGCGCCGCCGCATTTAACCGTTACGAGAACTCTATCTCGGTTGCATCGCCGGCTCGATGAATGAAATTGTAAAGTAAATCCCTTGAATGCGTAAGTTGTTCATCAATGGCTGCATCGTCGCCTGCCCTAAGTAACCACAGCGCCGACAACGCTCCGTCACCCGCACCGGCATCGGCTCCGACCGTTCCCACCGCAACTGCTGCTGCTTTGTCCAGCCTTCCGACCACAAACGCATCAAAAAATCTTCGAGGGCTTAATAAACCCAAGTGCATAAAGTGCGGCAATGTTGCTCGCTCAAGGTGATGCCTTTGTTCTTTGTCGTTTCTGTATAGCGTTTTTTCAGTTTATAAGTTGTTATCGATGATTATTGTACATATCTTGTGCTTTCTAAGTTTAAAGTGTTCCTTTTAATTATGTGTTATTAGTGTTTTTGGAGCCAAACACCTAAGTGATAATCGAAAAGTCCTAATTTTCATAAGTTAAATGAATTAGAGTTTTCGAAAATTGAATAAATTTTATAGGTAGTACTATTTAAAGTGGAATGCAGTCAAACCGTTCAATGTTTTTCAAAATGGAAAGAATGTCATTTAAATTGAAACTAATGCAATATCTATGTATGATTAGTAGACAAATTAACACAAATGCCGTTTATTAAGGGTCTTGGGCTGTTGGGGGTTTGGAGGGTGGGGATCTAAACGGCTTTATTTTGGGTAGAAGAGTGCTGAAATGGAGTGTCTTTTAGTATTTGGTTCAATTGCAGCTCGCCAGTCGCTCAAGAGAAAGGAAGAATCTTTGCACACGATGGAGAAGAAACAATGATTTGGCATTTATCTCTGTAAAGATAAAACGAATTATTGGTAGGGGCTCTTTTGGAACAGAGTGGTGGTCAGTAAGAATGTCCATGTTTAGAAGATTAAGGTATTCTCAGATAGATATATGGGCATATTAGGAGAGATATGATTGAGAACGAAGTTGTACGGGACAAGGTGGGAGGTGATCTCCGTAGCGGATAAGATGAGGGAAACAAGGAAGAGATGGTTCGTACATGTGAAGAAAAGGTGCAAGGGTGCGCCAGTGAGTAGAGGTGTGGGACATTGACTATAGCAGGAGTCGAAAGAGGTAGTAGCATGACATGACGCAACTTTAGCTGATTGAGGACACGATCTTATGTGGGACTGAGGATTAAGGTAGATGCCTAGATGGTAGTATGTAATCAAGTGTTTTCCTACTTCCAATGGTATGATTTAGGTATCACATAGTTTCCTTTTATCCTAGTGTATTAGAATCTATTGCTACACTTGTTTTGTACAATTATTATTTTCCTGCCCCTTTTTCTTTCTTACTTTCATGCATCGGTTACATTGTTTTTAGTCGAGGATCTATCGGAAAGCCGGGAACAACCTCTTTACCCAGCAAAGCTAGAGGCAAGGCCTCACCTTTCCAAACCCCACTTCTGGGATTACACTAGGTATACTGTTGTTATAGTTGTTGCTCGTTTGGGTTTGGGAGGTTCCTGATTAATTAAAATTCATTTATTTTTTGTGCACGCATTTGTCAGGCCCATTAATTATATGTATGACACAATTATTTTAGTGCTTTACATTTGAAATATAAGCTGATTGTTAGGTTGCTTCAAACACTAACTCAAATAGTTTGGTTACTTTGAGAATCCCAAGCAAAGCAATCCAAGCAATTCCGGGTTACAAAGCTTATCAAATGTAATTTGGTTCTTTATCAAAATGCCATTTCATTCCCATCAATTATACGAAATAAACTAGAGCTTTTATACACAGACTTGTTGATGGTGACTCCATACTGCTAGTAAGAGGAGTGTCTTATTACTCAGCTGGATGAGCCGACAGTATTCTGATTAACCAATTTTCAGAGAAGAGGCCCGGAAATCCGAGTTCGATGACTGTTGTTGCATTGGCCATCTATTGTTGGCTTCATTAATAGGTGCAAATTTAGAGGGTTCTCGAGGTACTGGATGATTGTTTTAGGTTTGGATGGAGTTACATGAGGCATATTTATGGTTTTGCTCCGGAAAAAAGAAGTTCTGGATAGGTGGAGCAACACATGTGAGATACTGGTCGGAACCCAATTTGGCGTGATTGATTAAATTTTATTCATTAGATCCTTGCACACAGAATATTTTGCCACAGCCATTTTATTTTGGATGTTAGTCGGTTATATTAATTGAGCGTGTCTGAGATCAATTTGGATTGTGCATTAGTTATTTGCTTTGGTATTTAACAATATATCACTTTTTCCTCAGTCATCATATTTTACTTATCAAACAAAAAGACAGTGTTCTTATGGGTTTTCTCCTTTTTTTTTCTTTTTCTGATTTGTTATGGTATGTTTGGAGAGTTTTGTGAAAGCAAGTTACTTTTGGATAGGGAAATATGTTAATAATGTCAGTATTCTAGAAATAATATGAAAAAGGAAAAGCATTACGAGAATACACAATTCTAGATATATGTTTCTATTAACAGAAACAAGAAGCGAAATATTGAAGGGTGTTCGTGGAATAACTGGTAAAGTTGCTGCCATGTGACCAGGATCCATGGGTACAAGTCTTGGAAACAACCTCTAACAGAAAGCAAGGTAAGGCTGCGTACAAGAGACCCTGTGTGGTTGGGCCTTTCCCTCAACCCTGCACATGGCGGGGGCTTTAGTGCACCGGGCTTGTCCTTTTTAAGAAGAGAAATATTACTTGCATTATAGATTACCTGTATCCAAAGAATGGTTATAATCATATAACTTTTTATATGGGCGAGTTAACAAATGATATTTTTTCCAATTAAAAATTTGGATCAACCAATAGATAAGCCAATGGAGAATTAACTCTAGTTAACAAAGGACACGTGGTTTAGGTAAGTAGCACTTATTCAAAAGAAGAGATAACATCCAATTCTCTTAAAAATTGTCAATTTCTGTAGCATGATAATAAGTATCTTTATAGTTGGTCGGGCCCTTCCTCGGACCCTTTGCATTGCGGGAGCTTTAGTGCACTAGGCTTGCCCTTTTTTTTATGTTGTGGACTCACCTTTTCATAATTCAGTGTGGAAATTTAATTAGGTATCAAAGTTAACTACCACTTTTTACTTGTGTAAAATATGAAAAAAAAAGTTCAACTACCATTTTTTCTTCATTTTGAGTTTCCTCCTCCGCCTTTCTGTTGCACTTCTTCTTATCAAGACTTGGTGTATTCTCTTTAGCTCTCTTAGTATGTACAATGTGACATAAAGATTTACTTCTTTGAGCTTATCGGGGAATGACATCCCTTTTCCTTTATGGTCTTTTTGTCAATCTAGTACTTGGACTGTAAACTTAGAAGTTACTTATTTAAGCACCAAGGAGGAGCTATGCCTATTTCTACTTGATCACCCATTTAATTTTACATTCATAAGGCGAAGACCTTTTAATGAAGCTGCAGTCTTAGGGGTATGATTTTATATAGAAGTTACTCCGCAAAAGAAAGGGGGTTACTCTTTCACCCCCTTTCACTTTTGCTAACTGCTTTTGCTTCATGAAAAATAAAGACAGATTATTAAATTTGAACTTCTCTCTCCCTGAAAAGCAAGGAAAAGTTACATCCACGTGTACCTTGAAGGCGTTACAACTGAGAGTTGTCGTCATTCGACAGCTTTTGTTGTCATCATTATGACAGGCTGATGCTCAATATTAGTGGTCCGCCGGTCAAATCTGACGCGAGAGAAGTTAATATTCATTAATTAACTAATAAAAAGAGGAATAGTTCATTAAATACATCTTTAGAGGTTGTCAAGATTGTTGGTTTTAAATATTGAAAATCACCTTCAACTTGTGTCAGTTTCCCCTGTTTCCTCTATTTCCGCCCCCTCTCTCTATCTGGTGAAAAAGCTTTTAAAGAAACCGGGTAAGGTAGAAATGGAGGAAGATATCAATGGTCATGCAGACAGGTGATTTTGTTTCTAACCTCCCATCACCTTTTACTATTTCTCGTATCATTTTGTTAGATATTTGATCATCTGCTTTCTTATCCTTACTTGCGGTGTTACATTGGTTTTATCGTTGATTCTATTCTATAAGTAATTTGATGTGAATTAGTACCCTTTATTGCAAGTTTAAAACATAAAATTATGATTATTTGGAGAGTGCTGAGCTTGGCCCTTTGTGCTAAGTGAGTGGTATTCGATCTCAGGATCTTGGGGTTAGGGCTGGAACTTGATCATTGAGTAAATCTCTTGGTTTAATTTTCTTTTAGCAGGCAATGGTAATCTCTATTCATAATAATGCTAGTCGTGAAAAAAACTAAAAAGATTCCTTGCAAACAGCGAGTCCAATCTCTTGGTTTGATTTTCTTTAGCGGGCAATGGTAATCTCTATGCAGAATAATGCTAATTGTGAAAAAAAATTAAAAAGATTGCTTGCAAACGGCGAGTCCAATCTAGTAAGACTAAGCCTTAATCTCAATTAGTTGGTGTTGGATCTTTTGCTGAATTCTTATGGATTTTAAATGATTGTCGATTGTTTGAGACAAACCAAGCGTCCATATGATTTTAAGCCAGCCTCCTCTATTTTTAACACCTTCAATCATCATAGCGCCCGCACAGATGAACTTGTGCATATGAAGTTTTACGGATGATATAACCGTATCATTTCAGCTGACATTCTCTCTTCCTATACTCCGTGTGTACTGCTTGTTCATTTTGTTGTATTTAATCTAAGTTACTTGGACTCTCCAAAATTGTTGCCGCATCCGTGTCAGATCGTTAAAAAGTACACTACTTTTGAAGGATCCGACACATACATGATGACATTTTTGAAGAGTCTGAGCAACTTAGGATCTAATCATTTCTAGTCTTGTATTCACATAGTCAACTTTAAAATTCTTATTTCTGCTTGATGTCTGTCTAACTCTAATCTTGTCGTGTGATTGGTAAGTTTAACACCACAGCAGAACTCTGAGCATCTCCTTTGTTCATATATATATGTGAACTCTGAACATCTTTTGGTGTTTGTGGACAGAAAGGAACAAGAGATGTTTTGATGGCATCTCAACTCCAAATCACTCTTCAAGCTGAATGCTTGCTTAATTTTTCTTTTGTTGGTCAAATTTGACCCGAGTCCTAAGTGCTGAACATTTTCTAGACTTTGTTAGCACTCTAGTTTAGATTAACACTTTGTATGGGAGCTGAACTGAGCTAAATGCTCCTTTTTGTCATTTTGTAACTGCGCTCCTTTTGATTTTGCATCTCCTTGATGCTTTTTAATGGAACATATTCATCAAAAAAAGAAAATGTGAACCATGATCCTCCTCCTCCATTTGGTATCTCTTTTTTTCTTAACATAACATTGAATAGCTTGATAATGAGTATGACTCTAACCTTTTTTAGGCATTAGAAGGTGTCGTTTCTACCACAAATATTTGTAACTTCCATTTTCATGGTATCCTTTACTTTTAAGACTTCAATTTCTGTCTTGTATGATTAACCAAGATGTAAAGTTGCCAAGTGATTTAAGTTGATCAATTAATCAAAGTAGCATCACTGTATCTCATTGATCTGATTCTCTCATGCCAAAACCTTTTTGTGGTTGCTTTTAAGTTACTTATTTAAAGTTTTTATTCTATGTTCTCTCATTCTTGCTAGATATTCATAACCCCCCCCCCCCCTCTTCATATGTTATCTTTCTAATGGGGAAGAGTCGAATGTGCAGGTGTCCATTTCAGTCATGCAAAAATTGCTGCGCGAAGGCGCAAAATCCCTGTCATATACATGGTATGATCAACTTAAATAATTTCACAGCTGCTGTCAGTATTCCTCAATTCTAGCTAATAAATTGCACCTATGCCTTTTTGTTATCTACGGTGAAGAGTTTGCTCTTTTCCATAAGTAGTATTATCTTTAAAAGAATGTAATTTTGTAATGATAGATTTATGTTATTCTACTTCCAATGGCTTCGGTATGTTCTTTTTTGTCCCCATTAATGCTGTTATGAAGTTTAACATCTAAAGACGGGCACAGTGCTTCATGGGGATGGCAAATGAGGCGGGGTGGGTGCAGGGAAAACCCACATAAACCTGCAAAGACTTTGCCCCACCCTGCCCCTCATGGACACTTTTTTTTGTTTTTGCCTTGCCTCGCATGAACCCACCCTGCATAAATCCGCACCCCATAATTTATAATATTTTTTAATTAAAAGAAATGTACTAGTTACCAATCCTTACTTTGACATTGAAATAATATATGTATCTTTATTTGAAGGCTATGTTTTGGAATATATTACAGTTCATTAACTGAACTAAGCTTCAAGTCTTCTTCCTTTTTTGCCTTTCCTTTTATACATAGATTTGATTAATTGTGTATTTCTTAGAGTGATTAACATTTGTTGAACTAGAGGAGTGAAACTAATAATTAAGTATGAGTTAATGATAATTATGGCATGCGTTAAAACAATCGACTCCTCTAAGGAAACCATAACATACTTTGATCAAGACTTTGTTTGACTTGTCTCCCTGTTTCCCAGAATAATTTTGATACACTGAAAGGGCTTTTCCTATTCCAATGACGTATAGAAACACATGTACTCTTTAGTTTAAGTTTCAAAAGAAAAATCCCCCGCCCCACGTTCTCTTATTCACAATTAACTTGTACCCGCCCCCGCAAAAGCACTGCCAGACAAACACGATAAACAACCCCCTCCCCCAAACCTCCCCACCCCCCTTTTTGGCATCCCTAGTGCGTGATTCATTCCTGGCTTTAAAATTTGAAGGAGTATCATCAAACTTGGAGTAGAGGCCTGGTACCTAAAGCTTTCCCCTTTCAGATTACTTGTACGTTATTTGTTGCACTGAGAATCTTTGAAACTGGTTACCATGAGGCCCCAGATGCTTACTGGATTACTTATTCGTTCACCAGATGTTGGTTAATGTTCATTTTGAGTAGTAAAGTAACATGCCACCACATGTAGACATGATTAAAAATCTGATCTCCAACTAGAGTCAGGTATCTGTAAGGGAGAGTGTGGAGTACCTGATACCTGACCATAGTCTTTGGTGAATCATTGTTTCATGATTTAAGTATCTGTAATTCTGTATTAGAGTAGTTGTCGCAAGGCTAAAAGAAAAGGCATATCCATATATGTAGTGTCTCTGGCATAAATCCTCACACTATTAACCATGGCATAACGTTTGGTGGAAACTTTGTTTCGACATCATGGATGTTATGTGGTAATGAACTGCATTTGATGCTTTTGACATGTAACTGTTTAGTCAACTTTCATTGACTGCCTGGTCCTGTAGAAAGTTGAAAGGATCAAATGTTTAAAAGTCATCAGATGAAATAGACTGATAGCAGGGACTTTAGCACATCTGCTGTTTAAGGCAATTTCTTGTTTCTTGGAAGCATATACTATAGGGCTACTTGATAGGGTAGATGTTCTCCTGTAATTCTGTCATTCATTCTTGTGCTCAAGAATATTTATCCCTTATTTGGCCTTGTGCAGTTCTGAAAGGTGGTTCAACTCTTCCAGAGAAGATACCAGCTTCTGGGTCTTCTGTGGTGGACCAGCAGTCCGCTGAAGCATCTCAGTCTGGGTAAGTTTTACTCAAATATGCATGATCATGTTTATATACGACAGTTTTAGTGATAACAGTTCAATGGGCTATAATGTAAAGAGTAAATTAAAACCATCAGCTGTCTCTGTTAACAATCCTTCATTAGGAATGCGCTTCAAGGAGCCTTGTATCTGGCATTTTGATGTGATCTCTTCTGCATTTGCATTGCAAGTTCTTGGCACTCAAAATCTTATTATGCTATTTGACTGTTATGTTACCTTCTGTGGAATTATCTGTTGAATTAGTAGGGTTTATTCACGTGCATTTGCGTATCAACTGCATGATCCCACACCCAAATCTTCTGTTAATTTAGGCAGAATAGATTGCTGATTACTGAGCTTCTTGCTCTTGATGTTGAATATTGTATAACTTTTATTTTCTTTACTATAGGAGCGCACACAGAGCTGTTTCGCTTCGTCAACTTTCCACCAATTTTGCACAGTTCAATAACTTGCAGACCCCACTAAGGTCGAGGAGGCCACTGAGCAGAAAGGTATGCGGAGTTCTTGTGTTTTCTCTATGAGTTCACTTTTAAAAATTGACCTTAAATGATTATTACAGGATGCACAAGTCATAAATGAATGGAGGTTTATGAAGTTGAAGGAACACAGGGACAGCAACATTGAAGCTGAAAATGAAGCTTTTGATCGCTACATGCAGAATGTTGGTCTACTAGAGGAGGTATTTGCAGTGAATACAGAAGAGGATGAGAAGAATGAGGAAGGTTCGACAGAAGATGATCACGAGGCAATGATAAACCGGTTGAAGTTACAGCTCAGGTCAGATCCAGTTAGAATAGAGAATACCAGAAAGAGGATGCAACATGTTATAGATCAGGGACTGAGGAAGGTGAGGAAGTTGGAGGCAGGTGACAATGCTGCTGACCGTAATGATCTAGATGTACTTGGCAAAAAGAAAAAGGCTAAGACTGCTGAAGCTGCTGAGCATGTTGCGGCATTCACTGATCTTATAGATAAGTTGAACAAAGCTCGAAATGAGGAAGACCTGAAAGTTTGCTGGGAGATGAAGTGTCAGCTGTTTAACCAACCTAAAAAAGAAAAGCAATCAGAGTCTGAAGATGCAGAGGCATCCACTGAGCAGAGCTCGAAGGAGAGTGTCCTGCCAAGATGGGGTGATTCTCAACCTAAGTGGTTCAGCATAGCAACTATTTCTGACGAAGAACTTCGTCAACTTAATGAAGAGTTTGATTCACTTGAGGATATAGAAGAACTGTAACTTTATACTATCTTTAGGTCAGGCTGTAAGTCATGTAGTCATTAGTTAGGAGCTCAATTTCGCGGTCTGATCCTTTATGTTTCATGTTATATTATATAGTAACTAGTGAATGCTTGACAAATTTTAGTGCCTGGTGCACAGCTTAATGGTGACCCATTTTATGGCGTTGGTTTAAAATCAGTCTTCACCACCTATTTTAGGTGGCTGTTTTATTTCATGCTAACTGGACTTTGGTCCATATATGAAAGTCCCAACTCAATTATATTTTGTTCCTTGTAGGACTCTGAACAACTCTGTGCCCTAACATGAATACAAAGTTGTTCTGAATTTGCATCAAAGTATAATGAGAAGGGCACATTTGGATCGTAAACATAAAGTGTATATTTGATCTAAAAGTATAACGATGGACATATTTAAACTATTTTTGATAGTAAACTTTTTCCATTCATCAAATTCTTGCTATATTCACGTACCACTAAAAGTACACCGATGGGCGTATTTAAACTATTTTTGATAGTAGAAGGGTATGTTTTGACCTTTTCTTGTTTATCAAATTCTTGCAATATCACGTACAACCTGAAAGTATACCGATAGACGTATTTAAACTATTTTTGATAGCAGAGGGGTATGTTTTGACCTTTTCCCGTTTATAAAATTCTTGCAATATCAATACGTTATTGCTTCCCCCCCCCCCCCCCCCCCACCAAACCAATCAACAAGAAGTCCAAGCCCACTACCTCAATTACTATCAAAAACCAGTAGAAATCAATTGGTCATTCTTCCACCTTTCATTTAAAAAGTAACCACAATTATATTGTATGAAAGTTAAACTCTGCACATGAGACCATCAGTTTTTTGGGCTATAAAGATTCAATATAGAGTTTTCTATTTCGTAAAAACAATATCCATTGGCTATATTTTAAAGTTCTACTTCTGAAATTTGAAATTTCGTGATAATGGTTTCGCATTCAATTATAGGAGTTAAAATGTGGCTATTTTGTAAATGTTACCATTATGATAATGTGGCTATTTGTGAATGTACCATTATGATTTCTTAATGTTGTGTTTGAATATTTTGTGTTGTTTTTGAATATCTCGATGATCTAATATAAATATTCTTTTTTAAGATTTAAATAGGTCTACTTGTTGACCACTAGAGTTTGCCTTGCTTTATTTTTTCATAATAACCAAATAAAGGATAATAATATTTGTTGATTTTATGCACCAAATCCAATTTGACTTTCATTATTCCTCTTCACATTGCCAAGACTAAAAGCCTAAAATTCTTCTCATACAGCACTATCAAATTCATAAGATAACTTTAATGATAAGTCAATAGAGCATCATCAATTGCCACATTCTAGCTTCCACACATGGACCCATATATGTTGGTGTACAAAAACATTAAATAATTTCTTTCTCCAAATTTTAGTGGATAAAATTAGGAAAAATAATGCGGATAAATAAATATATATTAGTTAATTAACTAACATAGTTATAGTTTGAATTAACTATGACTCGCGGCAAACATCTAGCTGCAATTACAGTTCGAATTTTGTATAATTCGCGTGATGTATATAAACATTGTGCATGATTATACAAAAGTTGTGCACGAATCAAATTGTATACCAAAATATACAAACATTGTGAATTGTATAGCAAATTATACAAACATTGTGCACAAATTATATAGTGAAATATACGAACGCTATACAAAACTGCAAATTGTATAGCGAATTATACAAACGTATACAAATGTTGCGCTAAGTATACAAACGCTGCTATAACTATAGTTACGAAATGTAATTACCCAAACTATAGTTATGGAACATAATTAAGGTACTTTTGAGTGGTTATATGCGAAATTTTCTCATAAAATTACTCGATACCTATGTTAGTAAGAAATAGCATAGATACTAGGTGAATTACGCCAGGTGAGCATAAGTTAATCCTAATACCACAATTAATCGAATTCGCATTTTTTTTACTTTTTTAAATTTATGATACTGATGTTCGAATCAATTTTGGCTCATCGACAATTTCGTTCTATCTCTCATCAACATACGTATTGAGTAATTCTGTCCATAAAAATTTAATTTGTTGTTTTACTTTTTCTTCCTCCAATGTTGTAAGGATAGATTCAAGAAAATGAATACAAATCAATGGGAGAGGAAACCAAAGATGTGGTCTTGATTACTCTTTATTTTAAGAATCTTGCAACACTATCCTCACACTTCACCTTCTTGTTTTAAAATAGCATCCCAATCAGAACCCATGAATGGCCACACACAAAATGCAAATATTACAATAATAATGTGATAGTGGTATAGAATCCCAATAAGTTCCTCCATATCATGTGCACCAAAAAAGTGAAATTTAAATGAGAATAATACAATCTCTTTGGAACAATCAAACAAAATAAGAAGGTCCATGTTGCTTTGTTTTCATCCAACTCATTTATACTTTTTCACTTTCAAATTATCTATTTTGATTTCCAAAAATAATTATCTCAAGAAAGATTATATTTGTTTTGTCCAATAATAATTGTTCAAACAGTATTTGTTTATTTGTAAAATTAAGAGATATATAATTTTATATTTAATTTTTAATTTATTCTTATCATTAATTATAATTATTTTTTAATTATATTTTTTAAGACATTATGTTTATTACATTCAAACGACGATTTTGATAAATTACTCTTATCATTTACTGAATTACAACTTGTTAATCCCTGTACAAAAAGTTAATAATGGACAACTATTATTAGACGAAACATGTGTCGCAAGACGAAATAAGTTGTAAAATCAGGAAAACTCTCTTATTAAATATTTTCTTAAATGACATACAATAAATAAATGTCACGCTCCGGGAGAATACCCTAGACGTAATTGGCACTTGGAGACTATCGCTAGACCCCAAGCGTATCACCTAGTCTTATTGCATTCGTTCAATCAACTCATATGCGAAAGATATAAAGAGAATAATAGACCATCAGTGGACTATCACAATATCTATCATATAAAGTATGAGAGAAGTATCTCAATAGAAAAGAAATAAGAAATAAACAATCCTGACATCAACAATCACTGTCTGTGTCTATGAAGCCTCTATAGCTATCCTCTAAGAAGGTACCATGACAAACCATAGCTACCACAGTCTAATTAAATAAATCATGAACAAATGAAAAGATAAACATGTCCTCCGAAAGCAAGGGAGGACTCACCAAATCTCTATCTGGGAATCTGCACCTCAACGATTAACCTGCTGACGTCCTCTGTCTACAGAATCTGCATCATAAAACGAAGCAGTGCCAAAGGGACGTTAGTATATGGAATGTACTATATGTAAAACGGTCTAAAGTAAACAATTCGCAATAACAATAGCTCATCAATCACTCATCCTCAACTTAGAGTAAAGGACAGAATTCTACCACTTCACTATCCATCAAGACATCATACAATCACATCAACGCCAGAGTACAATCAACAAGGAAATCTATCTGGGAGTTTCTATAACCGACAATTATTACCTATGAGCCCGGTGATGATACGACGAAGAGATGTCGCGGCCACATCCGTCCGGTACCTTGTCGGGATACAAGACGAGTCTGTCGGGGATCCCAAAAGAAGTCTGTCAAGTCCTCCATGGGATAAAGGAAACATCTGCTTTTGCGGTCCAATCCTCTCCTACGCTGGCCACGTAGTTAATGAGTACAAGTGAGACTCATTCTTACCCATTTCGATGTTAATACTCCTCCGAGGACTCAAGATGCTCATAAGTTTATCAAGGTCAGACTGGTTATACAACCAACCCAAGATCATTCTACAAGAATCACTACTCAAAACCCATCAACTAGCAATTTACAGCTTAATCTACACATTGGAGTACATGGAAGAACAAGTTCATGTTCTAGGTAGCCTTTACATACCTGGTTTAAAGAGTTATCAAGTTTCCTTCAAGAACTTACACTCGAATTCAGAACTCTCCACCTTCTGTTGTTCTTCTTCTCTCAGAAACCCTTACGTAGAAAACTTAAAATAGTAATGGGTTTTGAATCTTCAATCGCCAATAAACGACCACTAAAACATATTTTAAGACTTAAAAATGGGTTGAAAATGACTAAAATACCCTTCTCCAATTTTAAAAGAAAAAGTTTAAAATTGGTGTACTGGTCCGCGACGCGCCAGTTGCTCGGACCAGTACATGTTCGCTATTTTTCAAAAGTTTTAGTTTCCGTCAAAAAATTGAAGAAAAACTCAAGTGTTGGTGCGTGTCTTGTCCGCATCGCACTAAGAACGCAGACAACCACTGATTTTCAATTAATTAGCAAAAATTATTTTTCGCTCCGTTTGCTCTTAAATCGGGCCGAGACCAATCTCTAACTCAATTTTTCACACTGATTGGAAATTCACTCTCGAATTTTTCATCGAAGCATTGAAAGACGCGTTTTGCTACGTTTTAGGGACATTTCGATAATTTCATAAAGTGTTACAATAAAATATGTTAAATAATTTGAAACAGAAATATAAGTGGAGAGAAAAGAAAAAGATTAAAGAGACACAAGGAACTCCATTGAAAAAATATTCTCATTAATTATGACAAAGAAGTTTCACATTATTTTCAATTCCCTTGAAGCAATGTCCTCAATTTCATAAAGAGAGATTTGTTTGGTTGCTTATTTGGTAAATACTCCTAATTGCTTTATTTATTCTCCATGTGTACCTCTAATAATTAATTGCATGACCTTTTGTTTGGTGGAAATCCATCTCTCCATGCCAATTTTCCCCCTTGAATCAAGGTTGTCAAATGCTTTCAAGTTTCAATAGTTATGCAATTCTCAACATCAACTTTTCAATAGTCTTTACCAAAGGATCTGATAGTAAATAGTTTGTACATTTTTTATGAGAGGTCTTAAATTTGAGCCTTTGGAATATAAAATTTTTTGGGATAAAAAATACTTCACTTTTTAAAGTGAAATTTTTTCACATGAATTTAAATTAATCGAATCTCATTTTCAATAGTTATGCACATCTTAACATATCAGCTTTTTAATAGTCTTTATCAAAGGATGTGATATACTAATAAATAGTTTTGTTCATCTTTAATGAGAAATTTTGCATTCCAATTTCTAGTATATAGGATTTTCTTGGTATAAGAAACGTTTTATTTCTTAAAGTAAAACTTTTCCATATGAATCTAGATTAATCGAATCCTAAAACAGATATCGAACACTAAGAGCGAAACCAAAAAGAACTTATTTTTGCCAATTCTTTTATGATTTAGAAATAACATGCTTCTGAATTCACCTTTCACTTTTGAAATTGTATTTTAAGTACATCCAAATATAAATATTATTCCAAATATTTTTCATAAAAGATATAACTAAACACAATTTTATTTTCAAGCTGTTTAATTTCTTGAATTTCACATGAAGTGAAAATTTTGAATTTGAAATTCAAAGTAGTATTGGTTAATATTAAAATGCATGAATTTCAAATAAAATGAAAAATATTTGAAATGTAAAGTTGACAAGCTAAATGAAATAACGTGTAGAGTGGGGAAGGAGGTTACATATTTATGGGAATGGTCTGATTATTCTTCTCTTTTAGAAAAGTTTGGGCATGTGTATTTTGCAGTGAAGTGTCATGTGGAGCTTGTACTATTTTTTAGAGTGGAAATAATTACCCTATGAAATTTGTACTTCTATATTTTTGTCAATTTATTTATCTCAATTTTTATAATATCGAGAATCAAATATTTTAATTTTAATCATAAATTTGGATATGAAATCATTAAATTTTTTAAAATAAAAGTAATATATTTAAAAGTTATTTCCTCTGTTCACTTTTCATTACTTGTCATTGTTTCGTTTTTCGAGATTAACTTGATTAAATTTTAAAGTTAAATTGAAGTTACTAAATTTAATATTTAAAAATAAAATATAGATTGTCGAAAACTATGCGAAAAAGGTTATAAGTTGCATTCTTTCTCATCTTGATATGAGTGAAGAATACATCTTAGAATGCTGGTTAAAGTTCATATAGTTTGATCTCGATAAGTGAAATAGTGACAAGTAAAAATGAATGGAGAAAGTATATTAATTAATAATATAGGATGTTTAAAAAGATATATAAAAAAATTACAATCAAAAAAGATATTTATTTGAATCTCGAAACATATAAATTGAAACAGAGGGAGTAATATTTTTTTGCTTTGCATTGTCAAGCCCCTCTAGAAGGGCCATCATCTCATGTACCTAATATTCAATTTTGGGAGAACTTCACTTTGACCCATATTTGATTAATAATTTTTTATTCTTATTTAAGGTTAAAAGTGTGGGAGATAATAATTCAAAAGTCATTTATTGTGATTAATTCAAGCAATAAACTAAAATTTACGTGTGTAAACTTGCTTTTTATTGTCAATTAATATGTTCTTATTCAATACTAGGTACTTGTATTGAAGTTCAATTATATTAAAATTGTATGTTGTAGGGTCTGTTTTGGAACTAATTCTCCCAACGTGATTTTTTACGTACCTAAAACTCCAACTCCAACTCAAGATTTCTAACTAACTAATAATAAACAGATCTCAATTATTCCATCACAACTTATATGAATAATTAGCTATATATTGAAGATAATTGATCACTTGATTTATTAACTACTATAGAGATGGCTTACGTAAAATTGCCCCACTTAATTTAATTAAATCATATACACTTCTAAAAAAGTATAGTATCATTTATTATTTGTTTGGAGTATAAATATTCTTATCACCTAATAATCGTGTTAACCGACTATTAGTTTTTAAATATTAAACAAGAGTCAAAAAATTACTTTTCCAAAAATCGTTATGTGGAGCAATTACGTTAGACTTTCATTATTTTAAGTATGAAAATGACCCTCCTAGAATGAACATGTCTGATATATTTTTTTTGGAATTATTTTAGATATACGATTACTGAAGCTAGTTTTGAAAATGTCATTATCATGTGATCAGGAGCTCACGGGTTCAACTTTGGAAATAGACTCTGACAGAAATGTAAGGTAAGACTGCATACAATAGATCCTTGTGGTAAAGCACTCCATCGAATTTTGCACGTAACGGGAGCTTTAGTGTACCGGACTTACACCCCCTCCCCCTGCCTCCCTTTTTTTTTTAATTCATATAAAAAAGGTTGAATTTCAGACAAAAACGATTCAATATTATCATACATGATTTAAGTTCAAATAAAAAATAATCGAAGTTCAACTATTTTTATTTAAATTTAAAGAACAAGCTTTGCTCATATATAACTTTTTGCATTTCTAAGATTTGAATAAGTAAAACCTAACTTCAAACGCCATATTTGGAATGAGTAAGAAATACATTTAATTTCTTGAAAAATATTAGTCCTTCTAAATATTTGTAATAGAACAGATCATATAGACAACAAGATATGTTTAATTAATGTGACTAATAATGATTTTTGCTGTGTTTATTCTTTACGTTGTAATGTCCAAAAAAGAGTGAATGTACAACAACAAAAAAGTCCATTAAATCCTTCTGACCCACTCTAAAAAGATATGGGATCTAATTGATATATAAAAAATTTGTAATGATTTGACCTAATACTGTGAAAGTGTTGTCCATTTTTGAGCCTAATCTATCACGGATTTATTCCTTTGGACTCACCCAAAAGGCATTTCACAGCATAAAGACCAGTCTATTACTTTATATACCCAACATCTCTCCTGTGTTTTGTCGATGTAGGACATCTCCTCTCAAGATGAGTTGTTACAAAATTATTAGAAGTGTAGTTTGGTCTGATGTGTTGTCTTTATATTCTTAAAAGAACAACATTATTTATATTAAAAAGGATAAAAAATTATAGAAAATATATAGTCTCTATACAATATAGATTGCCAAAAGTCATAAAAAGTATACATAGACTACACAATATAGATTACTTATACATAGCCTATGCATTGAATATATAATATGATACACTTAAAAATTGAATATAACTTGACTATACATGAAATATATACTAACTATACAACGAATGACATCTTTTTTTATAATATGTTGGCCGATTTATTTTTACAACGGATTCTGGGTTTCTATATTTTGTATATAGATGTATATAAAATTTCAAGCGTGGATGATTATCTTTAGAGATTCCCAACATATCATATGATTCTCGTGACTTTGACACTAGATGTTCCCAAAATGGGGACCATGGGGTAAATTCAATATAATAAATGCCTATTGATATTCTAGCCTTCCTTCTCCATTCAGGGCCTATCTAATTCTCTTATCTCTTGAACCTAGTCGTCACAAACCCAAAATCAAAATGGCCTTCCTAATTTGGATCGTGTTGTAAATGCTTTGGCTAAAGCAATCTGCTAGTCATCGGTTCGAATGGCCATCTATCGTAATTATACAAATAAAATTCATCTAAGCCTCGATGTGTTGGGCCACGATATGAAGCTGGGCCTACTACAATTTGGGCCTCAATTCTAAACCTCTCCTTTAAGCACGACCCATGAAAATGAGTCCAATAGTCTGTTCGGCCTAATTATTTTTTTTGGTTTTTAAATTATGTGTTTGACCAAACTTGTTAATTATGTCTTTCTATTCAGAAATTGAATGGACGGAAATGAAGATAAAAGAAAGAAAAATAAAAATATTTTGCTATGTATAATTACATTACATTACAACTCATTATTATTTTGGACAAAGAAATTCCATCCATAATATATTAAAATGATCAATATGAGTTGGATTGACTCGTGATTTAAATAAAAAGATTATTAAAAATAAAAATAAAATATTAAAAATAATAAGAGGAGTCTAAACTTAAATCTTAAACTGTGTGTATAAATATTACAAAATTAAAAAACTTAGATATTAAAAATATTTTCTTTTATGCTTACATCCAAAGTAAATAAAAGAACAAAGATTTCAAATTGAAGTTGTACAATCAAATCTTTATTTGAAGTCAAACATAATAAGTATTATTAAAATTATTTTATTCAGAAATTTGAGACTTAGTTAACAAATAGCTAGTAAACACCATGTAATATTGTCTTATTAAAATTTTTGTTAACAATTTAAAATTAGAGTTTGAATTTAAAAAATACATATATGTTTTTCTTCAAAAAGTGTGTTGGCTCGGGGCAACCCGTCGACCACATGGTTACGGTTGGAATGACTATTTTTTGGCCCACCAAAATAATGGATCAACTTGATTTGATCCATAAAATTATACGAATGAGTTGATGATCCATATTGACAACGCTATAAAAAATATTTTATTTATAATTTTTATAGCTTGAGACACGTCAAACGAAATTGTTTTGTTTAAGTTCATTACTTTTGATCTCACCAAATAGGCAAAATATAATTACCATAATTGTACTTTCCCTTCTTAATTTTTCATTTTCTTTATGAAATAGAAATAGAGACAAGCACTCTACTTAAAAGATGAACATTTTTGTATTTGTTTGGAATATAACTGTTCTTAATTATCGCCAAATTATTACGCCAACAAATTAAAGGTTACCCAACCCCTGATTAATAAATTAAATAAAAATAGACAAACAATTTTTCATTTTATTTTCATGTGGAACAATTCTCAACTACCTCTCATTAACCAAATACATTTCTAATCTTAGACTTCATCTTTTTTAATTATGAAAATGACCAATTTAGGAAAAAATATATATTGTATTGGAATGGTTTAGTTAGGCCAACTCCCTTCAAGGATGATAATAACAATAATAATATAAATAAAGATAAAAATAAATAAATTATTAGAGCCAAAATTAAACGGACTCTAATGTTAATTTAATTTATTCTCTAATTATATAAGTATGAGTTGGAGAAGCAAACAGCTCTTTTGATATGTCTACTTAAATTATATATATGCTTCCTCTTATACATTATATTTTTATAAATATTTGACAGTAGCAAGAGTCTTAAGGATTCAATATCAATTAATTACCAATTACCAAAAACAATAGTAATCAATGTGCTATTCATTCTCTTATTAATTATAAATATAAAATAGAAATAAAAAATAAATATAATAATAATTTGTTTATCAAGTCAAATACAAGCTTGGTACCGTGAACTTCCTAACTATGTTCTCCATCTTAATCTACATATAATACTAACTTTAACATTTTTTTTTATATTTAATAATAATTTAATTTTAAAATTCTTATTATTAGATGATTTACAACCACAAAATTTTCAAAATTTATTTTATACAATAAGTTTTAAAAGTTTTTATTTTTTCAATTAATTTTCCTGGTCTAATCAATAAGGCGAAGTCAGAATCTTTTGTTAAGAAGATTCAAAATATAAAAGATTAATGAATCATAACATTTATTATATATTAATTAAAAAAGTTAATTATAACCTTAAATATATAATGTAATTTTTTCATCGAAGAGGTTTAAACCCTCTTGTTCCGATTGGCTCACTATTAAAATATCAATAGTTTGCCATCGGAATCTCCCATCAAAAATTGTACACTAGCTATTTTCATAGATTTTGTTTATTCAGTAAGATAATAAATGATCATCGATTAATTTTTGTAGTTCTAATAAAATTCTATTTTTCATTATGGATTTTTCCTAGTGAGTTGGTTGAATGGGAATGGTGCGAAAGAAAATCTTGTTTTACAACACAAATTTATCATTAATTCGTAATGAAGTTATATATATATATATATATTAGTATTGGCTTCACTTTTATCTGTCTAATAATTTCACATAAATTGTGATAGAGAAAATAATATATACTGCAAATTGAAGAATCCTCTCAGTGAAGTCATGTGACTTGCCCAATGCATCATTTGACCAAAACATAAAAGAAAAATAAAGAACGTAAAATATAATAATTTTTTTTTTTTAAAAAAAAGATATATGTGTATATTTTATTTATCTCAATACATGTGATGGGACGTTGGGGTTCACATTGAATAGAGTTCCCCTTTAGATCAGCAAAAGAAAGTTTGAAAACAAGAAAACTATTTAATTAACATAATACACAATATTATTGAAGGAGAAAGATTGTATATAATATAATGTGTCATACATAAAATTTTCTATAAGAATTTGATTGTTTACTTAAAGGTAGGTGAATGAAAATTGGAGTATGTTCCAAAAAAATCGGTATAAGCGTGGATAATAATGTGACGCAAATTAAAAAGTTGGTTCGAATAGAGATAGATTCAAAATTTATATTTTACAAATTCAATTTTTAGGTTTCTAATCATTAAATTAAACTTCTTGTATTTCAAAAATAATGGGTTCGATCTATAAATTTGTTGTAAGTTTTATATATAAATTTATATTTTATATTGAAAATATTGTATTTAGCTGAATCCGATGCTCTAACACATCATCTATCGACGTGACACTACTAAAAAATAATTCTTTTTCATTGAAATTTCCTATCAAAATATGCTCAAACATTATTTCTGCAAATATTTTGATTGAATCAGTGAGAAAAGAAAAAATAGTAATGTTTCCATATGAAAAAATTAAAAAAAGAATTCAATGATATAATTTAATAAATAATAAATGAGAAAATCATACTCTATAATATAAATTCTCCGCTTATTCACGATGAAAAAAATCTTTATTTCTAATAATGCTCGAAACTAAGTCAACAAGACTCAATGGAGGCAACAAGGCAAAGCAACGTGTATGCAAAGGCAAGAAAAACATTGACACCCATATTTTTGCGTTGTATTGTTAAAAGAGTAGTGTGATGGGTACGTAGTACTAACTAAGCTAAAAGATGAGTTTGATAGCCCATTCTTAATAATGCAATTGGTTGAGGTGCAACTAGCTAGAGTTGGAATTAGAGTGTCTGCTCCAGGTTCGATCAAATTCAAAAATTTTATATTTATTTTAGAAATTCATTATACATCATTAATCTAAAATTTAGTAACTTTAAAAAATTAAAATTTAAAACACATAAATTTTGAATTTTGATTCTGTCTGCCTCTTGAGTACAACATAAATGAGTGGTGAGAAGAAGATGATAAATGTTGTTGGATTTGACCAAAAAACATTAAAGATCTTTTGGTGCTATTCCACTTCAAATTGGATCTTGAATTAGACTTAGCTCCACAAGACATAATAAAAATCCAAGAAAGTTTAAAAATGTATTTAAGTGCTAATTAATTAGTCTAATTGATAATGACAATACAAAGGCATAATATAATGATGTGCCGAGGTTCCTGTTCGTAACATATTTTAAAGTGATAGAAAATAAATACAATTACAAATAAAATATGAAACAAAATTTTATTAACAAACAATGTGGGTACAAATTTGTTCCTCCCTTGATTCATCTCCCTTTAAATTTTTTCATGATTTGAGGGTCTTTGGTGGTGTATTTTCGAAAGTAGGATGATTTTGACCTCTTTATGAATATTCAAATATTTCTGGGGTATTCGAGATGTATTTTCAAGAGAATATAACACTATTTATATATGCATGAATTAGAGTTTAGGATAGAATAATGTTCAAGAAACGCTTGCTGAAATATGACTCATCTCGTAGAGTCATACGAAATTTCGACTCCAATCAAGCCAACAAGGTCATGTCTTGCAAAGAGAAGCCACACCATAAGATTATAGAGCATCTCAAATATGAAAAGGATCAAAGGAAATAATACCAAAAAAGTGAAAAAGGGAAACTCATTGAAGCAAAATCATGTCATGTTTGTACTCTTTCATTGATTCCAATTTTTTTTTACAGCTTACACTAAAAACAACACCTACTCTCTGGCCGTTCAAGTACCATTACTTCTTTTGTTTTGTACTTAAAAAATATCACCATCTATACGAAGCATTTCGCATTCATACACGATTCTAAATATTAGAGACACACTATATTGTAATGTCTATATATACGAAGGAATACGTCTAGAAAATATGTTGAAAAATCACCATTTCTAGAGGTATCATTGATGTCTTTTTTGTAATTTTTGTTACTGCCACGACTATGTGGTAGGAGTATAATACAGATAACCTAGCTACCCTGACATAAGTATTAGTGGCTGATTTCACGGCTCAAAACCAATAGTTTTTAGATCATGCATAGAGATAATTTTACTGTAATGTCAAAGCTCCCTTTGATTATAGGTCATATGTATTCCTTAAAGAACGGAAAAAAGAAAAAAAAAAGGAATTAAAGTCTAAAGCAAGTTTGATTCGAGCTGATACAATAAAAGCTGCAAATAATCATCAATTCCTCATAAAAAAAAGTTTTTTTATTAGTAATTTGAAAAAGAAAAGTAAAAAGGTAAATATTAAAAACTAAAAAGTGGTGGCATTATTTTGTAGGTAAAGTTTTATGGATTTCGGAAACATCTGAATTTTAAATTAATCTAACTTAATTAATTTAATTTTAGTAATTTATCAAATTAACTCTTGTAAAGCAAAACGTAATTAAGTAAAAATGAATGGAGGAGTAAAAAAAAACAGACACACAGAGAGAAAAAAGAAATTAATTTCTTTCTTTCAGAAACTCAGACATCTCTTCTGATTGCAAACAGGAAAAAAAATTTAAAGAAAAAACAAAAAATAAGAGAATCCTTCAGTCACTCATGCATGCAGACCTATTACAGTAGTCATCCAGCCTTGGAAAGTTAAAAAGAAAAAACTTTTATTCCTTTTATTGGTTTCAAAAGAAATGATAATTTTTAATTTAATAGAAACATTAAAAAACCATATCAATAAAATATTTTCTTTTGTGTATAATTATGTGGTATTCGAAAATCATTTATCCAACTAATTATGACATCTACAAGATTGGTGGTTGCAATCTTTAATTATGGATGTTTGACTAATTGGTAAAAAATGTAAATCACAGAAATGAAATAAAAATATAAATCAATTTGTATCGAGTGTTTGTATCAGATTAATTAATGTATATGATAGGTGTTTCTATATATAAAAAAAAATTCTCTCAAGCATGGCTAATCATTACATATTTTTATCTCGTAATTAAATTATTTAATTATAATAACTTAATATAATTTGATGTAAACATTCGAATCATGTAAGTTTTTTACTAACGAATGTTTCATATTTGATGGCTTTGGAAGGACGATATATATATATGAGGCGTCCGTGTTCGAATCTTGATTACTAAGGATAATTTTAAATATACACAATCAACTAATTAATTGACAATAGATAAAGTCATGTTTTATTCACATTAAGAAAATAGTCAAAAATCATAAGAAATATACGATGGCTATACAATATATATATAATTTGCCAAAAATCATAGAAAGTCTAGATTGACTATACATTAGATGTACTCAAAAACTAAATATAGTTTGATTATACATGAAAATATACACTAATTTTGCATAACTATACGACAAATGACCAACATTTTGATTATTGCTTTAACCGAATGATTATTTACTGAAATTATTTCTTATTTTTTCCAATAATATAATATTTTGTCCTTATATACTTTTGGATTTACGGAGATGCGCATTTCCAACCCAGCTAGTCAATTGTTCTATACGTGTCAAATTTGGCTGGAATCAACAATATTATTCTTATTTGTTTAGAATCAAATAATGGGGTATATTTCATTGTGAAAAGTACCAAATCACTAATAATTAATATACTTAATTAATTCTTTTAATCTCATCCGTTCAATTAACTAGCAGTCAATAATTCATGACCTAAGATATTTATAACCTAAGCTTTTAGCAATAATATAGAAATTTATTACTTTCTTAATAATTAGTGTCACGATTTTTTTTTTTAATTTGAAGTACCTTTACTCTAGGGTTAGCTCTTTTTTATTAAAAAAAAATCTCACCTAATATTCATGTATCCACGTCAAAACTCGATGAGATCAAATTCAAATTCGCGTCAACAAGTTCATTATTTTGGGATGGGGCAGTGGCACATTCAAGATTTTCATTAAAGAGGTTTTAAAAAAAGGAATAGAGAAAACTATTAAAAACACTCCTGAACTTGATGCAAGATATTACTTTCATCCGTGAAGTATTGACAGTCTTAAAAACACCTCTCTATTTGATTAACTAAACTAAAATATACCCCGAACTATCACAAGTGTTAAAACATCCCATAACTTGGCAAGAATTTAAGGGTGTATTTCACTCTTGTTGTAAGATCAGGAATGTATTTAAATCCAGTTAGTTAAGTAGATGGGTGTTTTTAATACTATTAATAGTTCGGAGATGAAGTTAATAATTCATGTCAAGTTTAAGAGTGTTTTTAATACTTTTCTCAAAAAAATATATTAATTCAACAGAGCTCAAATTCAAGACCTTTTATTAAAAATTAAAAACAACTCATACTTACTACTCCATAATAATCTTTTGATAATCCTACCTAAATTATTGACCATATTATATATCATATTAGGGAGTACAACTAGTGAGAAATAGATAAACCACAAATGACCAAGTATATAAGATTGGAGGAAAAACAAACAAAATAAATAACACATGGTTTTCAAAAAGGTGGTAGATATATCCTAGCTAATAGAGTTGAACTAAAGTGACCCCCTTCTTTTATCATGAAAAATATGACAAGATGTACGCAAGGGACCATATATAATATGATAATGTCATTGCATTAAAGTATAGATCATGCATTTGTCAAAAAGAAAGAGGTGCCTTCCAAAGCAAATTCAAATTAATGATGCCATATTCTATTGGCGTCATCGAAAACGATGAAGATTGAGCTCATCTGAATTCAATATTTTTAATATAGAATACAAAATAGATTTATAATGTAACGATTTAGTTCGCTGGTGATATTGTCCGCTTTGAGTCTAGGCTCGCATGGCTTTAAAATGCATAACTAGTAGATAAGACCTGTTTAGTTTTAAGATATGGAACTTCTCATTTTAAAATGGGTTGTTACATACACCCCTTTATAGACTCAGCGTCCTCGCTGATGTTTGTCCCACCGTATGAAGTTCGTCTAGATTTAGCACTGAGGTTTACCCCGCTTCACCGGGATTTGCCTAAATTCAATTGAACCCTGACCCACATCGACAAGAATGACATATGAGTGGCTCTGATACCATCTTTAACGATCTAACATGCTAATGATATTATTCGCTTTGGGCCTAAGTCCGCACAACTTTTAAAATACATTACTAGTAGGTAAGACCTGTTTACTTATATACCCAACATCTCTCTTACGTTTTCTCGATATGGAACTTCTCATCTTAAGATGAGTTGTTACATGTAATTTTAAAAATATAATGAATATTATGTTAAAAATTTTAAACATTAAATTCATCAAAATTTAAATCTTAAATTCGCCTCGAAATTCTAAATTATGTTTACTTATTACATGGATTGATGATTAGAAAATTTGGATTAATCTGATCAATGAATTACTAATGACAAAATATTATTATATATAAATATAAAAGCATAATATATAATGGCAGTCAAAAGGAGGACATAATATATAATGGCAGTCATTAATTTAAGGACATAATATACATGTTCTTGAAAAAAACTCAGTAATAATACACACATGTGACTATTTATATATGTATATTTAATAAAAGATAGACATGACAAAACTTTAAAATGGAAATGGGAAATAGTGACTACACTTGAAAATTAAAGACAAATCATCAAATGCATGTATAAAATTAGAAAAGCACATGCAATGAAGAGAGTCATGACTCATCACTATCACTAATA
>JAOTQR010000100.1:19956549-19987249 GCA_025774065.1 Solanum ossicruentum
AAATGATTATATATAAATATAATAAAAATAAATAAATATAAGATAAATAATGACAATATAAGAGATTATGTCAGTATGACTAATTCTTTCTTTGCAAATATGTATAATTTTTAATTTTTATGAATTTCAAATAAATACAAAATTTTTAAAATAATTATGGCCACATGCCAGCTAATTAACGCACAAATAATGGTAAGTGGGGTATGGTGTTTGGCTTTTTATGTTAATTATTTTTGGGCTCAAGCATAACACGTGGAGTTAGTGGGGACCTGGTCATCACGTACTCCACCTAAGTCAAGTTTCATTCATTATATACTATATAAATTAAACTAATTTATTATAATTATTTTATATAATGACATAAAAAAATCATTAGTTCACTAAAATTAAGTGATAGAAATTGGGACAAAGCAGGTATAATGTATTTATTGATTTCATATAAATATTTATAATTATATTTTTATCTCTATTAAATTAATTATATCAAAAATTAATTCTTACTTTATTTTTATTTATTTTTGTAACGAATAAACTATTATTTCATATTTAAGAGAGGGTGTATATTATTTGTGAATGATATAGTTTCAACTGGTGGGATTTGTGAAAGAGTTGACGATAGACTAGAGGGAAAAGAATTGAAGTCTAAAAAGGTTCGGGTTGATTAAGATTGATATATTTTTATTTATTTTTGTAACAAATAAACTCTTATTCCATTTTTAAGAGAGGGTGTATATTATTTGTGAATGATATAGTTTGGTGGGATTTGTGAAAGAGTTGACGATAGACTAGAGGGAAAAAAATTGAAGTCTAAAAAGGTTCGGGTTGATTAAGATCAATATATTTAGCGCATGTTTGAAAAAACATAATACAATTGCAATTTGATAAAATTAGGTGTAAGACTCATATGATATTACAGAATATAATTTGAATTTGATATAATTAGATGTAAAATTCATATGATATTAGATATTTATATTCAATTTCACTAATATGAATAGGCTTTGAACAAGAAAAACTATACAATATGAGCAAGAAAAAAATAATGAATTAGATAAAGTTACTTATAGAAAGTCAGATAAAGAATAAAAAGAAATGGGTAAAAAAATTTTGGACTAAAAAAAATAAAAGCAAAAAAACAAGTGATAAGAGCATTAGGAATAAATAATTTTTTTTAAAAAGTATTTATGGAGAGTAAGATAGTAAAAATAATCTTACTATTCATAAAAGAGTAATTTTCTTCAACAGTATGATCAAGTTAAAGATATTATTCATTTTAAAATTAAAAACTAATTTATAAAATTGACATGAAAGTGAAGCTCAGTATACACATCATCTAAAATATCAATAACGCCAAACTTTTAACAAATAAGGGTAAATTGCTAAAATATTTATTTATGACTTCTAAAGAAATTTATAGAAAAGAAATATTATTCTGAAACTTATATGGATGAGAGTAGCAAAATAAAGTACATACAATTCTAAAAAAGTTTTTAAAAGTTTTTTATTCAATATTTAAAGTTCATGTTAAAATTTGAAAGAAATTTGAATTGCCTATCAAAGAGCTTTCGATAAAATTTACACCACGATCATATTGATTGAAAAAAAAAGAAGTATTAACATGAAAACTAAAAAGGAGAAGGGAAAAAAATTGTAGCAAATTAGAACACATATAATTATTAATTGACTACTTCTATAAGGTAGCGACAAAGTTTGCATACAATTCCCTAGACCCAACTTGTGAGATTTATGTTATTGTCGTTGTACTACACAGCTTTTAAATCTTTTAGTTTAAAATATATTTTATTAAATTAATACATCAATAATATTTTTAATTTTAAAATCTTATTATTATTATTATTATTAATATAATTATTAAGACCTAAATTTTTTTTAAAAATTATGATATTATTCTCTTAATAATATTACACATTAACCATAATAAATATAATAAAAGTTTAATGGAGATAATATATTATTTCCTAAGGGAGAATTTGTTTTCAAATAAAATAAATGTAATTAAAAAATCTAAAGATTTCTAAAATAATTAGAAAAAAGCATCCAAAAAATCTATCTTCTTTTGTTCATTTTACTGTAATTTACAATTTCATATGATGCAAAAATGCAACGTACAGACATTAAATTCGTATTAAAAATAGCATAAATATTATATATAGTATTTTTTTAATTTATCAAAATAAATAAATAATACAAAATATTAATTTTTCAAATAAAAACTCTCCGCCAATAGATTCACTTGCACGGAATCCTGAATCCCTGCAGTGAACCAGTGGTTTACAATTTACACTTCTTCCCCCTGCACTCCCCAACCCTACCACCCCACACTCACCCCCCCCCCACTTCACTAAACCCCTTCTTTATAATCAACAATTTTACACACCCAATTTCCCCAAATCCCACTTCTCCCCTTTTCTCTTCTGTAAAAGAAAAAATGGAGTCACCATCTTCAACGAGAAGAAGATCATGTTTCATTGAAGATGATGGTCTTGTTTCTTTAGCTGAAACTGAACCTCAGTTTTCAGGCAACAATAATCAAAACCATAGTAACAAGAATCTTAATTTGATTTCTAGGCCTCTTTATTATACTGTTTCATATAGAAGAAGAAATAGCTTGAGGAATCTCTCCTCCTCCTCCTCTTCTTCATCTTCTTCTTCTTCTTTGTTGTCTCCAAGATCTGTTGTTACTGCTAGATTTGAAGAACCCCAACAGTATTTCTTGGATGCTTGTTTCCTTTGTAAGAAAAGAATTGGTGAAAACAGTGACATCTTCATGTACAGGTTTGTTTTTTTCTTCTTTCCAACTTTTTGAGTCATTTTTTACTGTTTGTTTAATGGAGTTCTTTTATTTCAGTTGTAAAGATCCTATTTTTACTTCTAGAAAACAAAAAAAGAGGAGATTGTTGTGGTTCTGTTTAGTCCATTTACAAGTAAGATGGAGATCTTTGGGAAATGGGGCTCCTTTAGATTCATGTTTTCTTTTGTTTTGGGTGTAAAGATCCAATTTTTATTCATGAAAATTATAATAATATGATGGAGGAAGCAGTTTGAGCTTTATTACTTCTAGAGAACAAAGAAAAAATTGTTCTTTCGGGTTCTGTACTTTCCAGTTGTAAGATGAAATCTTTGGGAAACAGGGTTTCTTTAAATTCATATATTTCCTTCACTTTAGCTTTAAAGATCCAATTTTTACTCTTGAAATGTTTATTAACTTGTGGAAAACAGAGAATTGCTTTTTCTGGTTCTGTTTATTTCTTTGCTAATTGCAAGACAAGATGAAGTCATCTATGCTTTGTTTTTCTTATTTTGGGAAAAAGGGTTGCTTGGAAATATATTTTCTTCATATTTTAGCATACAAAGATCTAATTTTTATCAAGAAATTGTACATGCAGTGTTATACATGTCTTGATATCCTATCTACCTATTACTCAATAAATAGGGTTCCTTTAAATTCTCTTGTTCTAGCTCTAAAGGTTATTATTGTAGAATATGCCACTTCTACTAAAAATGAAGAATTGGCCTTTTGTGTTGTGTATCTACTTTCCAATTTCAAGATGCAGTGTTTGATCTTGAAAAAATGTACTTTGTTCCATTATTGTCTACATGTTCTAGAATACAAGATGTACTTTTTAATATGGAATTCTCATCAATTGAATTCCACAACTAGGGTCTGGGACCTCATAGAGATAGACCGTTTTGAAAACTCTCGTAATCACTAATCAGTTGACTATCTGAATTATTACCACTCCTCATGTTTTAGTGGCCTCGAGAAACAACCTCTCTGCCTTTATTAGCTAGTGGCAAGATTTGCGTATATTTTACGCTCTTCGTGCTTCACTTGTTGGATTCCACTTGCACATGTTTTATTACCTTAGTTTTGATTGTGCTTGTGATTTGTGTATTACAGAGGGGACACTCCATTCTGTAGTGAAGAGTGTAGGCAACAACAGATAGAAATGGATGAAGCTAAAGACAGAAAAAGGAACATGTCTTCCATTAAAGCTATGAGAAAAAAGGAACAAAGACAACAATCCACTTCCCCAAGCAAAACTTCAGAAGATTACCCTTTGAGACCTGGAACTGTTGCTGCTGCTTGAGCAAATGAAAAATGAATCTACTTGGAGAAAAGAAAACAAAATATTCAAGAAGGTTCATAAATATTATAAATATTACCAAGAAAAAGGAGTTCATGGGGAGGAGATGATGAACTTATGAAGAAGAATGAACATACAGAAGAGTACCTTTTTTAAAAAATTATTTTATTATATTACTAAGTTTAATCTATGTTCTGATATGAAAATGCTGAAAAGTGGAGAGGAGGTTTGTAATGCTCTCTGAAAAGTGGAAAAGATGAATGGCCTCTTCTTTTTTCTTTTTTTTTTTGAATGTTGGCCCCAAGTTTTTTTGGTGCTCCTTTTTTGGGGTTCTCTCTTGGCTTTTTTTTCCTTTTCACTATGGAATGAGAAGCAAAGCAATAACAATGGAAGTTACTCTCTTTCATAATTGTTGTGAGTATGCTCTTCAAATTTTCTTTTATGTTTGGGCTAATTTAGTCATTCATTTTTAGCAAATAAAGAGTGTTATTTTCTTGGCACAATATTCAAATTTGATTCTAAACTTGGTGTGAATTTGCAAGTTGGAATTTAAATTTTCAACTTTCACAAATAGGTACTCTAACTTGTCAATGAACAAGTAGACACTGCATACTCAATGGCTTAGTGCATACTCAATGGCTTAGTGTATGTGGAACAATCTCGCTTACGTGTTTTTTCTGTCCTATGCTACGACGTCATGTTTGTTCACGCAAGCACAATCTGTATACGTCACACCCTTTATTTTACACGTAATATAGTTAAAAAAATAAAAATAAACTATAAAAGAGCAAAATGCATATTGTTTTTTACTCAAAGAGAGAAAGGGAGAAGAGATAGTGCAGGTATAGCAGAAGCAGATTGAAACAATGAAAAAAGAATGGTGATTATGAGCACAATCTGCTCATACGTGTTTTACAAAGAACATGAACAAATTGTGTATAGCAAAGTATGTGGAAATGAAGTTGAGGGGTAGAATAATATCTCAACACGATATTAAGGTTCATAAGCTTCAAGAAACAATAAAAAAAGAATGGCGATTAAAATGGGAAGATCAATATGTTATAGGGCAAAATAAAATATAATTTCAAAGTTCTTGGGTGATTGAAAACTTGAGTTTTCAAGACTGTTAGATTATGCTGATATGATGAAGAGTTCAAATTCGGGAACTTCTTGTTGGGTGAGAACCGACAATGAAACAGTTCCTGACAAACACTCGTTTAAATACTTCTATGTGTACTTTGTTGCATTGAAGAATGAATGTTTGGAAGGTTGTAGGAAGATTATAGGCTTAAATGGTTGTTTTTTGAAGGGTGCTTGCAAATGAGAGCTATTAGTGGTTGTTGGAAGAAATGAAAATCAACAAATGTATCCAATAGCTTGAGCAGTGGTGAATCAAGAAACCAAACACTCTTGAATTTGGTTTTTAAGATATCTGATTGCATCTTGGTGATGGATTTGGCATAACCATCATGTCTGATTGCAAAAGGTATTTATTTCATCTCATCTCTGTTTCAGTTTGCCTTCTATAAATTCAATATTGCTTTTCTTCCATCATGTACAGTGTTTCCAGCAATTTTACATATGAAAGGTGTGATTACATGGAACCCCATTGTAAGCAAAAGTTAGTGAACCATAAACCAAAGCAACAAAAGACACAAGTTTACTTCCTAATGCCTTGGTTGCAAGCTTTTACCATGAGGTATATACTTGGTATGAGAACTGGGATAACCGAAAAATTGAATCTTGTACCGCTGTGAAAGAAGCATTTTCTAGTACTAAAATATTCCTGTGCCTGTGTTTCCATATAGAGTTGGCTCATAGATTACTTGCTTAAAGGTTGGAACTTTTAAGCTTTTAGCATGAGCTATATACTTGTTCATTTCCTTTCCATTTTGTCAGTTTTTGCTATTGGTACCTATATTGTACTTAGGAATGTTTGCAGACTTCTGATCAAGCATTTAGCTTTATAAAATGCATTTAGCTGTATCTAAATTGATTTGCTGTATCAAATTGATTTGCTGTATTTATGAATGTTTGTAGAGTTCTGCTATTGGGACCTCTGCTATATTTAAATTGATTTGCTGTATCAAATGCATTTAGCTATTGGTGTGAGTTTGAAGTATATGTGTGGTTTTCTGGGTAGCTGATCAAGTGAATAGGAAATAGAAACTCTCTGTTTAAGAGTTCCTAATTTTCATCAATCCTTCTGTTTGTTCTCTATGATATTTTTCATATAAATCCCAAGTGTATGCTGAGATATTTAATGAATAGTACTATAAACCAACAACTTTGCATGGTGAAAATGATATAGTTTTCTGGGTATCTGTTTAAGAGTTCCTAATTTTTTGTAAGTTCTGTTAGTTCTCTATGATGTTTTCATATCTGAATCCATCAAATGTGCAGTTAATGCTGTAAAAAAAAAGGAGATGATTTTGCATTGAGTTATATTGTGCAATATTTGAGGTCTTAAGTAGACATTTGAAAAAAGAATTTGTGCAGTGTCGATATGTTTACCTTTTGAGAAACGAATTTGTGCAGTACCTATATATTTGCTATTCATGATCAATGCTGAGTTTTGTTTCTTTCTTGTAGGGACTTGAGTCAGCTATTGCTGAGTTACTTTCTTTTGCTGAAAGAGGAATTTGTGCAAGACACATTTGGGCAAACTGGCAAAAGAAATGGAGAGGTGAAGAGAGGAGAAAAGCTTTTTGGAGGTGTGCCAAAGCTAATTTTGAGGTTAAATTGAAAGATGAGTTTACATATTTGGGAAAGTTTGGTGATAGAATATGTGAGTCTCGCTTGTGTATAACAAAGAATTTTGGTGTAGAGCTTTATTTAGTGAAACATCGAAGTGTGATGTGGTGGAAAACAATATGTCTGAAATATTTAATTCATGCATTGTTGGTCCTACGCACAAATCTGTGATTAGTATGCTTGAAGATATTAGACGCAAAATAATGGATAGGCATGGGGAAATGATTAAGTTTGCAAGTACTTGGACTAGTGATATTTCACCTATGGCAAGGCATATTTTGGAGGAAAATAAAGAAATTGGTAGGAAGCTAAGGGTGAATTGGAATCATGACATACGATTTGAGATACAAGAAGGACAATATAGACATATAGTTGACATGGTTAGGTAGATTCGTACCTGTAGGCTGTGACAGTTGAGGGGAATTCCGTGTCAACATGTAGTTTGTATTTGTATCACATGGGTAAAAAATCAGAAGATTATGTAGACCATTGGTACAGAAAAGATACATCCCTGAAAGCTTATAAGTACTTCTTACAGCCTATAACCAATATGGTTATATGGCCTGAAACCAACAACCCACCAATTAAGCCCCCTGAAGTGAAGCCAATGCCCGGAAGACCAGCCAGATATAGAAGAAATGATAAAGATGAACCAAGAAAACAGAAGTGGTGAAAAAGCATCAAAGAATGGGGTCAAAATGACATGTTCCAAATGTCATCAAGTTGGGCATAACAAAAGAGGTTGTAAAATGGTAAGAAACGACATTTCTATCTCATTTTATAATGTTTATTTAATCTAATTTTTTTGCTTCATTAACATGCCGCTCTACAACCTTCCAGCCCACTCCACATCCTTCACAACCCACAGGACAGCCTTCACAGCCCACAGGACAGTCTTCATAGTCCACTACACACCAGTTGAGCAATTTATATTCAACTACACAGCCTTCATGCTACACTGCACAACAATCAAGCACTCAACATTCAACTTCTTTGTGTTTGGAAACCTCAAAAGTTATAGGAACTAAGAGGAAACAATCAACTGGTGCTACAAATTCAGCTAGAACAAAAAGTTCAGCAACTATGGAATTTGGTGTATACACAAATACACAATCCGGAAGACAAGTGATTAATGTAAGTATATTCTTCTTATGATTCTTTTATATCTTTATTTATCTATCTTGTTAAAATATATACACTTATCATGCAGTCTGGAAGAGCAAGTGAAAGAGTGATCTCAAGTAGGTCAGTAAAGCATGCATCACAAACAAATGTTGACCTTGGATTCAAACTACCTGGTTTGAAATGGAAAGGAAAGGATTCTATGACTGGAAACCAACTTCAACTAATGTCGTAGCAAAAAAAATTGCAAATCAAATCGAAGTGGGTTCCATAACATTCCAACAGTGTTGATTATGTGTTTTCATGGTGAAAAACAAGACAAAAACAATGATGTTGATAAACAACTTATATATTTTTTGTTGCTTGCACAATTGCTTTGATGCCATTATGGTGCTTAAATTATGTTAAGTTAATGCTTTTTGAAGTGATGTTGATCCATATATAGTATATGTGCAAACTGTATTATGATATATATGATTACTGAAGTGTGACAAACTTATTCAAATATAAAGCTAAACATTTGTTAAGTTAAGTTGATTTACATTATTTTATGAGAGATAAAAGTAGTCATCCCTCAAAAATAACTACATAACAATCAAAATAATTTCGAAAAGCAAAATAATTCAAAAAATTAACATACTAACAATTACTACATAAAGAACTCTCTATAAATCCAACATAGTATCACAACGATCAACAAAACTCGATAGATCCTTCTTATCTTTTTTTTTCTTGATCATGATTCTTTAGTTTTTTCTGTAATCCTGAAATCGCAATTCTAGCATGTTCAGTATAATTCATTTCGCACAACCTAAAAAATTTACATCCAACCTATTTACAAACAACAAAATAAACATAAAATTGAATCTTGAATATTAAAATTTAAATAAAAAAATTATTATGTCATACCAGACCATCTTCACATCCAAGAAACCAACAACCTGGATTATGTGCGGACCAAGAAATTTTCTTTATTGCTCTTTTTCCATAATGACAAAAAATATTTGAATTCATTATTTATCAAAAGAAGGTAAAAAAAAGTGTAAAAAAATGAAAAGGCAAATTCTTGTGTATTTTTAATAAAAAGAAGAAGAAAAAAATGTATGTTAATTTGAAAAAGTATATATATATATATATATATATATATATAGAAATGTAGTTGTGATAAAAGGGTAAAATTGCCCTATTTTTACCGTTGCAACGTACAAAAATGCACCACTCACGCGCCTAATTTTCGTGTTAAACACGCAGTGTGCCATGTCAGCGTGCAGTGTCTACTTGTTCAGGAATTGACAAGTTGAAGTGCCTATTTGTGCAAGTTGAAAGTTTGAGTTCTAACTTGCAATTTTGCGCCAAATTTAGGATCAAATTTGGGTATTGCTTTTCTATTATGTTTAGTATTAAACAACAGTATGAAATTCAATAATGTTTAAATTAAAATTACAAAGTATGATTAATGTTATGATAGAGTGGAATACTTTTAATCAGCGATCTTGAATTTAAGTCTCTTTGGATATTGAGTTGCCTTTGTTGGGAGCAATTGACCCTCATTTTTTGGTGGTTTAAATTCGATTTAATTGAGCTTTAATATAGATAGCAGATATTTGATGGAAAAATGGAAAAAAAGGATTAATTTAGTAATAAGGTATTTCTAATAAATTCTTTTAAAAGGCATGTCAAATCAAGATGGGGCCAAATATATTTGCCTTTGAATGAGGACCTAGTTAATTAATTTGTTGCTTCAACACTTGGCAAGTTTGTAAAATTGTTTGAAGCTTTTCAGGTGAAAAAGAAAATAGGATCAATTAAATTTGTTAGATAAATGCCACAAATAATTGATCTTAGGTGTCTATAAGATTCTATATAATACCTTCTACAGTAGTAGTTGAGTGGTAGGAGAAACATGAGCTTGACTATTTTATGTACTATTTAGTTATTTGAATTTTAATTTTCAATCAAATATTGTATTAAGTTTTTATATAAATAATTTATTTTTTATTTATTTATCTAATATCATTATTATACATGAATGCAAATACTGAGCTTTAGAATGGTCTAAAATTGAAGAGTAAATTGGGTTCAATTGAAAATTCTTTTAAAATAGGTTAAAGTTTGAATCGACTGAGATTGAAAATAATAAATTTATCTTGAGCCCATCCCATATCATTTTGGAAAAATTACAGAGATAATTTATGTTTACATAATTTCATATAATCTCGACTATTTTAAGAAATTATAAAAATTTCTTAAATGATACAAAATTGTAACACCTACTGATATAAATTACAATCCTTACTTTTTCATATATCATAGTTAAAATCCCTTAATGCTCATACTTTTTCGACATGTATCACTGTTTTTATTTTTTTGTATCATAAAGAAGGAATTTTTGGTAATTTGGAAAAAAACTGGTATTAGTTGAAATTATCTAAAAAAAAATATATGAGATTTATGTAAGTTATACTAAAATGTTGGCCGAATTCCTTAATTCCAATTACCAATTATCGAAAATGTGATAGACCTGTTCTTTCTTTAATAAAAAATCTCAAATTTAAATTTTGAGTATGAAAATATTTTTGATAGAAAATTTATCAATCTTTTATATGATTTTGGTTGAACTGATTTTTGAGTTGAGTCAAATTCAATTTAGGTATAAAAGAGTAGAGAATAATGTTAATATGAAAATATTACAGAATAAAGTTTCTAATCTTGTTTGCCCAAGTTCTTGGCTACTCCTTTTTACTGTTTTTCTTTTATTTTTAATTAAAAAACTATGGAAATGAAAAGAAATGACAAGGAAAATTCTCGATCCACAATTGACTGAGAGTCAACTTTAAAAATAAATCAATTTATTTCTTAGATGTATTGTCATGTTTCATTATGGAAAATAAATAGTTTTATTTTTAATGTAAAATTAATATTTAAAAATAAAAATTGTACCTAACATGAATAAACGTTAAAAGTTTTTTTAAAAAAATTATCAGTAATTTGAAGCAAAAACATTTTTTAATTGTTTTTAAAATTCTCAAAATCTAAAATGAAATTTTGTGTTGAATTTTGAATTTATAACTAAACATATTTTCGAAATTCAACTTCTGAAAAAAAAAAGAGAAGTTCCACGGCCAAAACCAAAATAAAATAGTGGTTAATTATACATCGCATTGAAATAAATTTCAAATTTAATTAAAAAATAATTTAGACTGATTTTTTGATTAATCTTTTAAACATCGAGTTTTTTAAAAGTTAAATGCACGTCAATTTTCAAATACTTTTGTTTTCTTTTTTCAAATGTTACTTTTTCTTTTACACACTTTTTTTTTCCCTGAAAAAAGTCTAAAGCCTACTTACTTTCTACTATTTTTTTTTGAAAAGCCAACAATCAGTCTCACCAATAACAAAGGGGACCACAAATTCAATAAAGAAAAAGTGTTTGGGGCTGAAATCTTATTTATGAGAACTTTTGGGAGTGAATTGAACTGTAATAATAATAATAATGGCCTGTAGGCTATGGACCAGTAACACTGACTACGACCTGAACGACGATGACTATGGAAATTAGGCAGCAGCACTCACTTCTTCTGAAAATGACTCTGATAATAGTGTCCTCTACACGATTTACCCATGTTTTTTTCTTGGCGAGGGAGGGGGAAGGGGGACTGCGAAATTTCACAGTTTACCCATGTTTTTTTTATCACTTACGGAATTTCACTAGTCGAGGAGCTAAATACTTAGACACATGCTAGTTGCAATATTATGTTCTTATCTGATGTTGATGCATTTAGATACGTCCAGATGCATGTATATCAAAATACATAAAGTCAAAAATTAGGTGTAATTTTATTTTGAATATACTCTGTTCAAGTGTATTTGCAAAGGAGAGCTTGAGAGTAATTGGTAAAATTATTGTCATGTGATTAGGATGTCATAGGTTCAAACCTTGAAAACAATATTTGGAAGAAATGCAACGTAAAATTATGTACAATAAGTTGAGCCTTTCCTCGAACCCTGTGAACCTTGAGGTTGGACTTTTTCTTGGACCCTTGCACATAGTGACAACTTTAGTAGACAGAATTTGTTCTTTAAGTGATTTTGTGTATCTTTGAGATAAATAAACAAATTTCGCTCACTCCCATTGCCTCCAGAGTTCATTCAAACCCCATTCGACGAAAATTATACTATATTTTTAAAATAATCTTTTCATGTATATATATATATATATATAGTAGATGTCAAACTCCTTTCAGTTAGTTCATATGTATACTTCTTCAGATTTTGATGTCTTGGTAAAAATTTTGATTTTATCACTGCTAGACACATATGAATCATATCAAATACATACAGATGCATATATATTATGTGATTCGCATATATTTGTGATATATGGATAAATCTCGTTTGCCCTTCTCCTTATTTTAGTATCTCTGGTAGCAAAAGTCGAATTCTTAAGTGTATCTAGATAAAAATTTAGTATGGATTTTTAATCAACGATATAAAAATATAATTATTTAAAATTATAGGAAGAAGTGATAAATGTGATAGAAATGTTAGTGGAATCAGATAGTTTCTCCTCTTCCCTTTTTTTCACTTTTCACTATTCAAACTATACAAATCCTAATATATTTCTTCGTTGTATTAATATTAAGAAGTGTCACAAAAATTGAGATATTTAAAAGTAACTTGTAATAACAAATCAAAATAAAATTGAAAGCTAACTTGTCACAAGATTTTCATATACTATTTGAAAGCTAATTTCACTTAGCTATTTAGGCATGCTGCTATTGTGTGTCACTTTCCTTTCCAGAAAGTTTTTGCTTTGTCACTGTTATGAGCTGTTTGTCATATATTTTTCCCCAGTTAACTCCAGTTGTTTGCAATGCTGAATTATTATTGTTGACATGGACCTCTTCTTTTGGACCTTTTCTACTTGTCAACTCTAACCATTTACAAGCGGTAAATTTAGAATTTTAAATTTATAAATTGTATAAATATATTAATTTATTAAATTTTGAATCAAATATTTATATATATTAAATAATTTTTTAACATAATTAATAGTATGAATTAAAGATACTAAACGTTATGATGCTTGAGAAGTGTAGCTCTGCCTTTGCTTAAAAACCCAATGAGACATCAAAAGGACCCTATGAATAGAAAGGTTTCAGATATTTTTTATTTCTTTTATAGTGCACTTAGTTGCCTTCAGGAGTCATAAAATCGAATCGATCGATAAATTGAATTGAAAAAAATATTATTAATTTATTATTATCGTATTTCTAGGTTAATAGGTTTTTAATGGTTTTATAAAAAATAAAATTATTGAATTAATGGTTCGATTTTGATTTTTCGTATTGAATTATTGGGTAAATCGATAACCCATTAAGACTATAATAATTTACTACTTTAACCCTTCATAAATATTAATAATTTAACATCACCCGATACTAAATCGATACTCGTATATCATGTATTTGCTTGGTTTCCAATAACCCATTAGAATATGAGGTCAAACATTGCATATTATTAAATTTAAGTGCTCATTAATTTATTTTTTTTACTGTATCTCATCGTGTTGCGTCAAATTATTAGAGAAATTATATATTTATTTTATGAATATTTTATTATTAAGTAAATTGAAAACTGAACCGTCAAAGACTAAAAATGGATAATTAAAAATTTGATAAAACATTATCTTATTGATTTAATACATTTAAAAATCAAAAACTGATAAATCAAACTGATAATACATAAAACAAAATTAAACTGAGCAATGCACACCCTTCCCCCATTTATTAGAAATTGAGCTTTTACATTTGTCCACTCTTATATACTTTTGCTTTAAAATTGGCCTAAATCACCCAAAATTTAATATTCAACACTTTAATACTGATTTCAATTATTTCCAATAGTTAGATTTAACCAAAATCTTCATATATAAATAGGTCACAAATAAGTACTAATGGGTATTCTTTCTTCTTCTTCTTTTTAACATGAGGCCAAGGGCGAAAAGTTCATATTTGTAAATTTTTGAAAAAGAAATAGACTAAATTACTTGTCTAAATTAATATGTATTACTTAATTAAATTATTTATTATAACTATAAGTTTAGACAATTACTACTCGCCACCAATGTTTTATCCAAGTTGCTAGGGACACTTCTGTATTTATATATGACAAACGAACCATACGAATAGATTTGTATATTGGCAGCTGATAATACAACTGGAATTTATATACACTAATGAATTCATATACTGACAACGAATTATACTATCAAGTATGCATATTGATAATGAATTATACAGATGAAAATAGTCGTTGCAAATGAAACTACAATTAGACAAACTACAACTAAGGAACATAATTAAAATACTTATAAGTAATTATTTATGAAGATTTTTTTTAAAAAGGAAAAAAAATAGAGTAACTTGCACAAATCCCATATTTTTTTGAAGCTAATTCTAATTAATACCAACCTTTTTAAAAAAAAAAACTACTAAAAATTCCTTCTTTTTGATAATACAAAAAAATCAATAATACATGTCGAAAATGTAGGAGTATTAAATTTTTTTAACTATGATATATAGAGAAGTAGGTATTGTAGTTTGTATCAAAAAGTGTTGCAATTTTGTATTATGTAAGAAATTTTTATAATTTTTTTAAAAAATCAAAATTATATAAAATTATATAAATATAAATTATATATTTTTGTAATTTTTGTGAATCAAAGACCAAATTCTTGATGGCATGGGCTGATATGGACCTCTGTTTTACAAACATAAAATATATAGTTGGACACTTTACCCTCAAAAAAGTCTAGAAGAGTGATACATTTGGGGCCTAAACAAAAGCCCAATCTGCAATGAATTCAATCTTTATTTTAGTTTTCTTAATTTTTTTCATATAATTTTTATTTAGTCAGATGTATGTATTTTGAATAATATAGGCCAAATTAGATGTGATTTGTTTCAGATACACTATATCTAAGCATAATTCATATGTATTAGGATACACTAACTCTCTTGCTTGTCTTTTTTTCTTCCTCCCTCGCTTGTCTCTCTCCCTACATATAAAGAATGTATCTGATATTAAAGATACATATATTAAATTGAAATATGGTACAAAAATATTACTTGGTGAGAGCAATATATAATTTATTTCAAATTAGAGTGAATTGGTATTGATGGTAGGGATGTTTGAGTAATTACATGGTCCTACAAAAAATATTGTATGCGCATACATGGAGGCTAGTTCAAAATTAAATGATACACAATATATACATACATTTATATATTATATACTGTACATATATACATACACATACTACATACATTTATATATTATATTCTGTACATATATACATACACATACAAATACACGTATAAAACCTCATGCATAGTTGAACGATTACCAAAAAAAGTCAAAAAATAAACTACGCACAAAACGGATGATTGAGATGGGCCATTAAAGAATGGTACAAATTATAAGCATTCAAATAATATATCCATTTTCGTTTGTTTCAAAATTTAGTAGCCTATTTAAAAATTTCACTTCAAAATGTGATCTTTTAAGCTCTAAATTCTTCCAACAATAATTGTCATCGTTTTCAACCTTTGTGAGCTTCATTGTATAAAGAGTTGATTTCTTCCTGCACTTATACACACTTATATAAATTATATATAGTTATTATTCTTCTCCATTACGTCTATAAGTCGCGTTATATTTGAATTTTCATAAATCATAATAGTAATCATATTCTTAAAAAATATTTATTTTGGTATGATTTTCGAAGAGCCATATTTTTTGAGTTTAGATTGTGGTAAAATTACATTTCCTACTCCACTCGATGTTGTGGACATACTTGTCTTAATCATTTTTTTTTAAAAATAGGCTAAACAACTTGGAATCCTGGGAAAACTCTATAGAAACGGGTACGTCGATGGATGAACTAGAACCGAACATATGTGGCTTGCTATTCAACTAACTCTTGAGGAGACGAAGCTGATCCATCGAATTAGCTTCTATGAGTATCATGTCAAGTAGATGAAGTGATGGGGGAAATTTAGTTCAGTTTATCCAACAAAGGCTCCTAGCCAAATACTCCCATCCTCCCCCGATCGGAATCATATGTCACGTCCAAAGTCCCGTTAGGGCGGACTGACACCCATTGCCGGTAAGGCTCGGAAGAACCAACCTGTATTTATGCGCTTTCTATACATATTATAAGGTATTTCTACATTTGACATGCCCTTAAGAAAATAAATAGTGATACAAGCGAAAAAGAAATGTATATGACTAGGCCGTTGGGGTCACAGTGGTTAAAGTACGAGACATGACCACACTTTAATTTATATTGTCCACAAAAGCCTCTAGATAAGGAAAAGTATCTGATAAGGATCGAGACAGGCCCCGCCTCGACTAACTGTACAATACAAAAATATAAGCTTAGATGCACAAACTCCGAAACAACCTGGAGCTTGGTAACAGCAGCTGGATATCCTGCACTCCTACTGGGGAGATCTACTAGCACCTGTACCTGCAACACGAAATGCAGGTCCTTCATAAGGGACGTAGTACGAGATAATGTACTGAATATGTAAGGCAGAAAATACTATATACGAAGTAACAACTCAAATGAAACTATGCACTGGTGTAAGATAACAGACCACCTTTAGTTATACTGTGGGACCATGTACTTTATATTCTTTTTATCACTTTACCTTTACTGTATAATCTGTGCACAACATGTAATACAAATGACTAGTTGATCAGTGGTAAAACTGTATCGAGATAGTCCCTGACTAGGTTTTTCCTTAACCCCTCAGGCTACTACCCGTGATAGGATTGTCTCTGGCTAGGTGATTCTTACACCCCTCGGGCTACCACCCATCAATAGACAATATACTTTATCTTTCAATTACCTTTGAGGTAATTCTTTGGTAGTCACAAATTGGAGCTGTAAGGTTGTATATGTAGTATGTGACATGTAGATAATCATACAAGATAATATGACAATGAAGGAGTACGTTACACAAATAATGAAATGCTTATGAGATGAAACAATCTATGAACTTTATTTAGCAACAAGAACCTATGTACCTTGGTATACAAGCATGTATGCAGATTTGAAGGTGACTGTGTATGGAAGCATATGAACAAGTCAAAGAGTGGAGATACGGTTAATAGTTGTGTCGGAGTTGGCAAGTGCCTTTATGTGCCAAGGAAGAATCTAGATTTCATGCCAAGTAATACGAAATCAAGTAGCCTTACATACTTTGTTGTACGACCTCGTTATTAACTCAAGATAACCTTCCCTTCCTCCAAATATATCTATCTACAACATAGTAGGTGATAAAACTAATATTAGTAGCCAATAAATACATCTTGACAGCCCAATCACATAAAATAATAACACACGGGTAGGAGGCGGGTATCTATAAAATCGAGCGTATTCTTTCAACCTTTCCACTCTTAATCGTATTTTCCAATACACATTCGCATGTACACATCATGTGCAGCCTATTTTAGTGGCATAATAGTCTTACAACAGCCCACAAAGCACAACATACAACAATTCTATACAACCTATGAATGGACAGCATAATGTTATGCCCCTTTACCCTATTTTGACGTCGACAATTCCAAACCCGTTCCAACTTTAACTAAACTGTTCTCAACATATCTATACATAAAAACAGCCTTGAACCAGTCTCAGAACAGTAAAAAATCAGTCATTAAGGATGTGAGGCAATAGCTTTCTATCTATCAGTCCATAAATTCTAATCAACATTACACTTAAGATAGCACAATAAAACTCGTTTGTTAAATGAAACCAAAATCAGGGCAACAACCTTAGGGTAATATCTATAACTCAAACTATGTTAAGAACATTAACTTCTCTTCATAATACAACCCACAAACCATAGAGAAGTCACTAAAACAAAAGGTAAGTGTGCAACAACTTGCTAAACATATGCTGTCCAAATTTTCAGCACAAGCATAACTAGCATATACTTCTTATTTTTTCGTGAAGAAACTATACTAAATACACAACTATAAGTACTTATCTTTGCCTTCAAGATTCAGCCTTCCTTCAATAACCCTAAAAACTTCCTTTAGCTGCTTTACAAAGCCAAAAAAGAAGAACAATAAAGTTTTGTGAAAGCTGAAAAATTTTCAAGTCTAAGAGTGAATATAATTTGCTATTTGTAACCCCTTTTTAAAGGACTAATTGTGCCGACTTTCTTTTGACCTTTTGACCACCCAATACCACATATTATTAAGCTGGTTATGCATCAGTTTGGCCCTTACACTTGGGCCTAATTGGATCTCAAAGTTAATGGGCTTGGGCTGACCATTTCCCAACTTTCTCTTCACTTAGTTTGGGCCCAATTAGCCAAGTGGATTGTGATGTACTTGGGCCCTTTTTATATATTCTCCTTGGGCTGAAAATAAAGTCCATTTACGATGGTAAAATATGGGCTAAAGTTATACCCTTAACACAGACTTTATTCATAATCGGACTTGAACAAATTCGACATCGGGCCTCATCTCCATTTAGCTAGCAATTTAAGCTAAGCAAATAGGTGACTCACCTGCTAGCTTCTTAAGTTCTACAAGCACCTCAATTCTCTTACTTCATTTAAGACTGTGATCTCCTTAATTTGACACAAAACATGCATAGGCTCGACCCTCTTAAATGTTAGACGCATATATCCACTTATAACATGAAATTCGAACACTTTTAAAAATGGGCAATAATTTGACTAAATCATATCATGTTTCATTTGCATTGTACTAGTATTGTAAAATGTGGGGTGTTACATCATGTACCTAATCTCGATTTCAAAGTCAAGGACTAAAATCTAACTTGAAATTTAGTCAAATGACCAAATTGAAATTTTAATGGCAACACGTGAGTACCACGTGATTAGCCCTTGCTTGATCTTTAGTTTAAAATTACTCGGCAAGATATTAGCTGCTCCACGTGTAGATATTTTTTTTTTATAATTATAAATAAATGGAGTATTTCAATACTAATATATATAAAAATAAAATAAATTATATGAAAAATCTCAAAAACCTTCTCATCGTCACTTTGCCTTTAGCTTAGAAAAACTGAAAAATAATAATTTAAGTTAACAGGAAAAAAAAAAAGAAAAAGACTTGCGAGATTCTTCCACGTTCGAATTCTCTTTTTCTCCGTTTCTTCTTCGCTATGGGGAAACTTGGGGAATACTTCAATCGGTTCGTTCGTTGTATATATAGAAACTTGTAGAGATTCATAATCACAGTGTTAAGATACTTTGAAGGAAGAGGTGATCAGTAGAAAGTCGGAAAGATGTTGGAAGATCAGGTAGCGTATTTGTTGCAGAGGTATTTGGGGAACTATGTCATAGGACTCAATAAAGAAGCTCTCAAGATCAGTGTTTGGCAAGGTTTGTTATTCAATTCCTTAATTGCATTTGCAAATGTTCTGAATTGATGATTTTGGTGAGCTTTTATGTTGATTCTATTGCTAATTGTGTGATGAATTTGTGTAATTTAGTGTTTTTAAATGGTGTAGATTGGATTAGTACTATTTTGCTGTCCTGCATTCACATTTGGCCATAAAAATTGCGGCTATTTGAACAAAAGTTGTTTTTGTTTTCAAAGTGGAAAGTGATGTTTGAAATTTGGAGTTTTGTTTAACCATGAATACAAATTGGAGTTGTTTTTGAATTTTTGTGAGTAATTTGGAGAGTAAAAAGTGAAATAGCCGTTTTTTTTCCTTTAAAAGATGTTGAATTCCGGAATGTTATGGCCAAATGTGTTTGCTGGAGTTGAACTCTGGAGAAAGTCAGAAAATTGTCATGGCTAAATTCCCCTAAGTTTATTTAATGTTAAAATGTTTTGGGATTGAGCTTTTTTTGCCTGAGAGAACTTGAGACTTGAGACATTTAATCAATGGTGAGTGTGGCAGATTGCTGCTGCTTTCTTTCCTTTTATAAGAAATCTAAGTCGCATGAAGTCAGGCGGGCATTTATAGCTGCTTTCACCACAGTGATTCCACAAGGAACATTTATAGTGTACCACTATGGTTTCAAAGGATCATTTTATGGAAGATCTTAGGCCTGGAAGATTCAGGACTGTTGGCAAGTCATGAATTGAAGTTTATTTTTGAAATAAAACAGGCTAGAGTAGGCATCAGGATTAGTCCACTATGTGGAAGTGGATAATGAAACAGTCATGTTGCATTATGGGGTTGTGGAACTTCACTGAGTCAGATTGTTATTTTTTTCTTTTTTTTGGATAAGTGAATTCTACACATTATTTATATACAAGCATGATGATGTATAAATTGTTGCTTGGTTTTGTTCAATTTCTTTTTGTATAACAACAAATCAAATCAAATCACATATTTTTGGGTCAAGCTCTGTGTTGCACTTGAAGGTACATTCATCCATGGACATGTTCAGTTTTTGTGTCTTCTCCACAGTTTTTTTGGGATGGCATTGTTTATAAACAGTTTTAAGTGTTCTTGACCATATCTGTGGCAGTTAACCTTATACTTTTGTGGATTAAAAAATTGCTTGGTTACTAACACATTGTGGTATATGTGACAGGCGATGTAGAATTAGTAAATATGCAACTGAAACCAGAGGCTCTCAATGCATTGAAGTTACCTGTAAAAGTCAAGGCAGGATTTCTTGGATCTGTGAGACTCAAGGTTCTAACCCTAAGATCCGACTTCTAAATGAGTTGTTTTGACTTTTTGAGTACTTGAAAGTGAACCGAGTTTTTTTGGTTGTTCTTGGCTGTGGATGTCTTTTCTTATGATTAATATTTTGAACTCGAGGGCGTATTCATAATATTTTGAATCGTTTTCGGCTGTAATTATTGTCCCACTGTTGTGTGATCTGGGAAAGCAAGCACACATGACTGTATAATTAATATACTGATGAGTCAGTATTGTTTCTACAAGGAGGATTGATTGATTACTTGGTACTTAAATTATCTCAACTTTTTTGACTTAAAAATGAAATTTGAGCTGAATAAACTAATGACATCAAGAAAGAAAACTAAAACCAGAGTTAGGTCACCCTTTGGAGTAACTTGGATCATACCATTGCATGGTAATTTCATTGTAACCTTTATTACCTGTTTGCTTAATTTTAATGGATTAAGTTGGTGGTTCTAGTGCATTATTGTCCAAATTCATACAATAACACATATCCATATGGATGTTGTTGCTACTTTATGAACTAACCCTAAGATAAGCACTCGTTGTTTTGTAAGCAACAACAACAACAACATACCCAGTGATATCCCACAAGTGGGGTCTGGGGAGGGCAGATTGTACGCAGACCTTACCGCTACCTCATAGAGGTAGAGAGGCTGTTTCCTAAAACCCTCAGCACTCGTTGTTTTGTAAGCATATTTCCTATTTTACAAGCAAATCAATTTAAGTGTAAATTTTCTAAATAAGAACTTCTTGATTTAGACTTTACCAACTCTTGCATATGACGGAGGAAAAAAGGGGGACAAAAGAAATAAAATTTGATAACATAAAGGAAAAGCAATTTGTAAAGGAAAATAACCCAAGGTAAAAGAAAGGTCAGGTCAAGGAATTATAGGAAAAGGTGTGGAAGGAAAAGGAAACAAATCGAAGCCCATCAGGATAGGGCATGGACGAGCCTTGACTAGGCCAGCAAAAAATGAAGCATGACTTCAAGAGCTCGAAGCACAGGAAAGGCAGGCTGCAAAGACGATTGTTTTCAAAGCAAAGGCCCATATATTTACCTTGTCAATCATTTAGTTTGCCTAAAGCTTAAAAAATATTGAGTTACTACATCAAGTCAATACTGCCATGTGTCAAGAAGAATTCAAAGTTATGCTGAGTGCTTTTATATACATATCATTGCTCTTAAAGCGCCAACGAACTTGGTGCTTCGCTGTACTTTTCACTTTTAACTACCCTGGGGTTTTGATGTACTAATAGTGTGTCCACCTGCCAGGGATTCTTATTATCTCTAAATATTTCATTTCTTTTCCACTGTCATATGACTTCTCATCATTTTCCATTTAACATTAGGACAGTCGGTATCCCCTTTATGGGCACTTGTTAATTAAGGAATTCATTGGCATTTACATGTCGGTAATTAGTCCATAATTACAGGTACCATGGAGCAGGCTTGGCCAAGACCCAGTTCTAGTTCACCTGGATCGTATTTTTTTATTAGCTGAGCCAGCAACCCAAGTTGAAGGATCTACTGAGGATGCTGTCCAAGAAGCTAAGAAGAATAGAATACGAGTAAGGTTTTGAGTCTCAAGTAAAGTACTTTGCATGTCGACAGGATATGTTTGTTGATATTAACTCTTTTCCTTGCAACTAGGAAATGGAAACAAAGCTTGTGGAGAGTAAACGAATGCTACAGACAGAAATGGTATATTTCTTTGTCTTCTGTCAAATGCATAAAACCTTTGACATATGGGTGTCACCTTGAATGCTCAAAATGATGGGTTCATTGGTTGCTTCTGTCAGTGTAGACTGTTAATCTGATACCAGCTTTACTAATTTGATTGGTGAACAATGGTTCTTGCTTTCAGATGTGAACTTATGGTTCTAATGAAATAGCGATTTGTTTATTTCTTGCTCTTGATGAAAGTAAAAAGTGAGAGATACAGATAAGGTGCTGTTGATTAGCTACACTAAATGCAGTATGACCTAGTTGTTTTAATAAGCATTATCTGTGCTTCGAGATAATGATGAAATGGAGACGAGGCATTATAGTTTCTAATGAGATATAGTGTAATTAAATAAAGAAATGTTTTCTTTCTCTAACTACTTCAGCTTTCAGATGATATTGTGACATACTTCAACATGGTGTCTGAATAGCTAGAAGTCCTGGGTTTGCCACCCACAATTAAAAAGAATTTCTACGTGCTTGCTAATGAAAAACAATCAGACCCACACGTGAGGAACATGTTTAGATATAGCATAATTAAGTACATAAATGTGTGCTCTCTAACAACTTAAGTTTTTGGATGGAATGGGTACATACTCAAATTGTTTCTTGTAAATTTATATGATAAATTAGTATTATACGTTCCTTTTTTTTAATGGGTAATCATAATGTGTTTACAGGCTAAGGAATAGGGTAAAAGCAACTGGGATAAGAAAGATAAATATAGATATTAATGATAAGGTCATTAAGGATATCATGCTTGGATTCTGCTATCACCAAGAACAATGATAATGTCATTAATATTATCATGCTTAGATTTTGCTATCACTAAGATTTAGATCAAGTATATCATAATATATACAGGATTGGTTGAAGGGTTATGTTTTTTTATTAACGATATATAAGGAATCCTATCCACTTCATACCAAGCCAGATCCATTAGATCTGATAAGGGTGGATGAGACCCCTAGTGAAGCCTTATAATGTGAACTCATAGGACCCATCTCGGTCGACCCAGAAGAAAACACAATGGCAAGATGATAATATCGTCCAGAGGGTGGATGATATATTATGTTCATTACATAGCCTCTAAAGGATGGGTAAATATATATATTCACTTTTAGCCTCTAAAGGATGGATGAATATTTATGTAATTAAGAAGTCGCACTGTATTTTCTAAAGTTTCTTTAGAAAATATAATTCAAGATTCTAGTGATGGTATGCACATCTTTAAATGAACTGGGATTTGACATCAATGCTAAGGTATTCCTGACCCTTATGTGTGTGGCACTCATATATGCAATGTTTTTACAATGAAAGTTGCCCAAGTCTGCTTGGTATGTTCTGTTTTAGTTTTCTATTTTTAACCATTTTTAGGCATCCTCTTTGGTTCAGTTTGTGACATAACCACAGATGGAGAACAAATGAAAATCATATTTCTAGCATGGAATGGTGGTTTTGCAGAATATTGTCCATCATCATCACTTTAACCAATTTTCTTTTTTGCTTTGCTCCTCAAGAATAAGTCCTGGTTGGGGTCTTTGATCAACACAATAATTGGGAACTTGAAGCTGTCAATTTCAAATATCCACATTAGATATGAAGATCTTGAGAGGTAAGGAGGTTCAAATATTGATTTCTTTGAATTTGTGGTGAAACTGACTAGCTTTCTCCATGCAGCAATACTGGCCACCCTTTTGCAGCTGGTATTACCTTAGAGAAACTCTCAGCTATGACGGTAGATGATACTGGGAGTGAGACCTTTGTAACTGGAAATGCATTAGATTTCATACAGAAGGTCCGTCTCTTCTCTTTCGTGTTTTTAAGTTAATGAAAGGACATAAGTTCTTAACCACCCCCATCCAATGACCTTGCATGTCCGCTATGCATTTGTAATTAAGCAAACCCCTTATTCAACTTCGCCACATTTCTTGCGACTTCTCTACTTTCGCCCTTCGTTGTGTTCTACTATAGATGTGCAAGACTAGTGGTTTTCACTGAAACAGTTTAGAATCTCTAGTACTCTCTTGCTTCTGATTGTAGCTCTTCTGTGAAATCATGTCAACAATGAAGGTAAAGGAGCTGAGGAGCTTCCTATCAAAAGTGGAGAAGAATCACTTTCAGAACTGGAGTCGAAAGGAATGCCTTGTCATTGCAAACTTACTATGATATAATTTCCATTGAATTCAGAACTATACTAGTCTGCTGTAGTTCCTTATAGAGAGAAAAGTTAATCACAATGTAACTCTTATAGTTTTCTATCTTAACCCGAGATTCACCAGTTTCACAAGTGTGTGCTTACATGTGAACTGTCAAGTCCATATTTATTTAATGCAACTTTATTGTCTTGTCTAGTGTTTTAATATGCTGTGATAATTCCTTTCTATGTTTCTTGATAAACTGTACTTCTGCTTCTTTCACGCTTTTTATTGATTTGTTTTTTGATATGTTAAGTCTGTAGAACTTGAACGGTTAGCTGTTTATTTCGATTCTGATATCAATCCATGGCATATTGACAAACCATGGACAGATTTGCAACCACAGGAGTGGGTCAAGGTACCTTTCGAATATTCTACTAGTCATTTGGTGCCTGCCCTTTCTGATCTGTTCCTATTCCTAAACCTAGTTCAATTCCTCAGATTTTTAGATATGGAACGGATAATGGTAAACCTGCTGATCATATCAAAGAGCATTCCTACATTTTGCAACCAGTGACTGGGAAAGCAAAGTTTTCGAAACAGCGACCTAATCCTTCACGTGATAATATGGAGCCTCTGCAAAAGGCAATTGTGGCCCTGGACGATGTCACTCTTTGTTTGTCAAAGGCTAGTCTTTCTAACTTTTCTTCTCTACTTCTATTTCTCATCCAATGTGGAATTAATTATAGTTTATATTGGCTTTTTTACTACTTCGTTATGTTCTGCAGAATGGCTATAGGGATTTATTAAAGTTGGCCGAGAATTTTGCTGCCTTCAATCAACGGTTAAACTATGCTCATCTTCGTCCACATGTTTCAGTGAAGTCTGATCCAAGGTCTTGGTGGAAGTATGCTTATCAAGTTTTATCTGTTCAGATAAAAAAGGCCAGGTATCTAACTAGTTTCTTGAAAAATTAAGAGACTCGCCAAACTATGGATTAGTCCTCTTACATTTTTATATTCTCACAACAATCTGGTGAAAAGGCTAAAGACCAACTTAATAGGCCTAAACAAAGGTGATGAAAGAGGAGTTAACATGTTTCTACTTGTCCCCCTAATCGAAACATTTATCATATTTCTCTATTTATTTCATGTGAGCGAAGTTATAGGGCGTTTAGAAAAGAAATGTGACAGCTTTTAGAAGATGTAATATCATTTCCTCTTATTCCCTCATATAAGCCATGTAGATATATTTGTATGCACGTACGTGGAGAAGATTTGATTCATGTATTAATTAATTATGCAATTGTTGTTTGTAGTGGGAAGTTGTCATGGGAGCAGGTCCTGCGGTATACAAGGTTGCGGAAAAAATATATCTCTTTGTATGCTTCATTGCTGAAATCTGATCCTGACCGGATAGTAGTAGATGATAATAAAGATTTAGAAGAACTGGATCGCACACTTGATGCTGAAATTATTCTTCAATGGAGGTAATTTGTGCTGCATGTGTCTTTATATTATTTCATGAATTTTGTCTAATGGTCTACATCAATTCAAAGGCAATATGTCGGTGTGCACCATTGTGGCATTATGTAGCTTTCTGTTAGTCCTGACAACACTATTGGATGCAGTTTTAGTGAGTGTATATTTTTAGGCAATTTTTCAGGTGAAATCTCCCACTTGTGGGATTTCACCGGGTAAGTAGTTGTTATTGTTTTGTCAGCTGAAATCTGAGTACTCTACCTCCTCCTGTGTTACTGTATTGCTCTTTATCTGTCTGTCTCTGTCTCTGTGACTAAGTTCTCAAGGTGTCAAAAGAAAAAAGAGATAGAACATTGGATGTTGCAGTTAGAGCTTAACAATTAATCAGAATTCTCAAATGTCCGTCTTAATGCCTCAGCTTCCTCCTTTTTGTATCCTACCAGTTAGATACCATTTTGGTTATGGTTGTAGTCTCCATGTATAATATTGGTCCAAGTAACCACTTGAGCTAGCTATTGGGGTTGTATTAGACTTAATATTCATTTTCTTAATATAGTACTGGAGCCAACTTTTCGTAAGCCCATTCTCGTGCCAGATTAATGTTCATGTGTGGACTCCAAAAAATTTAGTTGCACATGAGGGAGGGTATTAATTGGAAGTTTATAAAGTTTTTAGGCTATTCCACTCATAGTATATTGAAGTTGTAGATTGGATATTCTGATTTTTCAAATGGTATTAGAGCTGGACTATCAAATGTTGGGCCATCCATTTGATGTTACTTCACGTTCTAGATGTTTAGCCAGGCAAAAGGGTGGGTGGTTATGATGTTTGAATCCCACATATAGGCTCCTTTGATATTCAACAAACCTCACTGCTTGAGCTAGCTTTATGGTTGATTAGGTCCAAGGTGCATTCTCCTTTGGTATACTTCTATCATTTTTCTTTCACGTATCTTTAGCTTAATTTGTTCTTTTGATTGAACATGAACTTGTTGATTGAGTTGTTTTCTTCCTTCATGATATGTCAATTTCTTCCTTCATGATATGTCAAGTGTTTTATATATCAGTTTCTAGGTTTAAGAGTGTTTCAGAATGTGTTGCTTGTATTTTATTAGTTAGATAATGGTTCATGCCATGAAGAACCATGACAACACTACAATGATGTTTATGCACAGAAACTGTCCTATCAATATTTTAGAATTTAGACAGATTTTTGTATTATAGAGTTACATTTGTTTTTAACTTTTCAACAGGATGCTGGCACACAAGTTTGTGGAGAAATCAGTAGAATCGGATTCTTACCTTAAAAAACAGAAGTCAAAGAAATCTTGGTGGTCTTTTGGCTGGTTATTACTGGATCTCTATAACCCCCTTAGTTTCTGTACTGTATAGTGCTTTCCGTTCTTTTTCCTTCTTTGAAGTCTTATGTGGTTGACCAACTTCTCAGGTCCAGCCAGTCAGTTGACGATGAAAGTGAGCAAGCAGAGTTTACTGAGGAAGACTGGGAGAGGTTAAATAATATAATTGGGTATAAAGAAGGTGAAGAAGAACCACTGTTGGCAACTCATGACAGGAGAGATTTGCCACATACCACCTTGGAGGTTCACATGAAGCACAATGCCTCAAAGCTTAGTGATACTAACAACTGCCTAGCTGATTTGTCATGTGATAACCTTGATTGTTATATAAAGCTTTATTCAGAAGCAAAGGTTTTTGATGTAAAACTAGGATCATATCAGTTATGGTCTCCAAATGGCCTTCTTGCAGAGGTGAGAATCTTCACATTCAATTGTAGAGCAACGTCGTCTTGCGCTTAAAGTGTGCTAATGCTCTCAAGTGAGGCACAATTCATGTTGAGCGTCACTACATGTACTCCATTTGTGCCTTCTATTCCTAAGCCTGAGCTATATTTGCACTTTTCGCTTTGATAGCGCAATTATAGAGAGGTTGGGGATTTGGGATATACATTTCGTTCTCTTCTTTTTAAAGATCCCTCTCTGTACAGTGAAAAGCTGATATCTGAAAGCTTGCGAAATTTTGAAGTAGATGGTCTATTTTCTTCTCTTCTTATGGAGTGGGGTAGGGTGGAGTTGGGGGTTTAAGTTGGACAGCCTCATTAATGGTAATATATTTTTTGCTCAGAGTGCAACTGGCAATGATTCCTTGGTTGCTGCATTTTGCTACAAGCCTCTCGATTCCAACATTGACTGGAGTTTGGCAGCTAAAGCTTCTCCGTGTTATGTGACTGTAAGCTGAAAGTTATATTTGAGTTCACCAGTTACAACAGTTTAGCGTTTCGACTGACCGAATTTCTTTTCCGTAGTATCTGAAGGACTCAATTGACCAAATTATCAACTTTTTTGAAAGTAATGCTGCTGTGAGTCAGACCATAGCTCTGGAAACAGCTGCTGCAGTACAGGTTAGCTTTAGCTTCTCATAATTTTCTTAGTTCCAGATCTCAATTTTGTCATTTTTCCATTTCCTTTTCCTTTTCCATCTTTTCTGCTCACTGTTCATTAAATTTGGGTTTAGATCACAGCATATTCTATGGTTATAAACCATTTGCTTCTTAGACCCTTGTCAAAAAAGGGAAAATTTGCTGCTTAGGGAAGTTGCTTGGAGCATTACATGCTCATTTGTGTCTTAGTGTAGTGAATGAGCAAGTACCTGGGAACAATATTTTTCTAGTGCCTTCCACTTTATTTGCTTGTTTTTGTTGTTCTTGGCAATGAATGGGGATGAACCTGTAAGAAGTTACTTCTTTATTGGTAGCTCTTCTTGTTTTATCAAAACAATTTTAATTAAGGTGTCCTGGGGCACATGGTAATTGTGGGCGTTGTATCTGTTTGAAAGTAATGCCAATGAGAAGCTTGAAAAGGTGGTTGTTCTATTTTGACAAAAGAACGCAACTTAGCAAATATATACTACTTAATTATTTATCATAGCTGTAGTTTTAAATAATTACCACTTGCCCCTAATGTTTCATCCGAGTTGCTGGGGCCACTTCTGAATTTGTTTGTTGACAGTGAATTATACAAACGTGTTTTTATATTAGCCTTGACTTATGCAAACAAATTTGTATATTGGCAGTGAATTATACAAACAAATTTGTATAGTGGTGGCGAATTATACAAACGGAAATATTCATATCGATGAAACAACTTACCATATTTCTATATTGATAGCTGTTAGAATGGGAATAGGAACAAGAATAATATCTACAATCCTACTTAGAATAGGAATAGGATAGTACATTGATCCTATTTGGAAAAGGATTATATTATAGTATCCTAATTGGAAAAGGAGTCTAATATAATATCTGTAAATAGGGTCTCAATGTAATAATGTAGAGACACAATTTAATAATATTTTTCTCCAATATTTCTCACATGGTATTAGAGCTTCGACAATCTTGGTAGGGGAAAAAAAACTTCCATGCCCAACAGGCAGCTATGACCCATATATGCCGCCCGTCTGACCAATGATTGTGTTACCCAATGATTATGTTAGTAAAAAATTAGGTCACCGTGTATCTTTTTGTTTCTAATTTCTCATATCTAATTTGCGTAGCACCATGCATCTTTCCAGTGATTACTTTCTCATATTCGATTTGTGTAGCACCGTGCCATCTTTCCGGTGACTACTTTTTCATATTCAATTGTGTAGCACCATGTCATCTTTTTGATAATTAGTTTCTTGTGTTGGGTTGTGCCATCATTTCGACCCTATCCATACATTTTTTATTCAAGTAGGGTCGTGCTGTCAATATGATCCTACCTGTATAATTTCTATTTCCAATAGGATCGTGCCATCATTCTGACCATATCCATATAATTTTGTTTCTCAGTAGGGTCGTGCCATCATACCGACCATATCCATATAATTATCCTTCTAAGTAGGTTCGTTCCATCATCTGACCCTACCCATATAATTTTATTTCTCGAATTGTGACCACTTTCAGCCATTAGATCTAATAATCCAATACATGGATTTTTTATTAATTGGATATTAAGAATGTTCTTTTTCGTGATGGTCTCAAGGAAGAAGGCTATATAGAGCAACCACCTAGTTTTGTAACTTAGGGGGAGTCAGGTAGCCTTTCATGTCAATTTTGTAGGTCTCTCTATGATGTGAAACAATCTTTTCAAGCTTTGCTTGGAAAGTTTAGCACTGTACTTTAGGAATTTATCACCTATGTTTTATCGAAATTATGCATCAAATTCAATATTTTATGAGAAGACTAAACACACTTAGATTGATTGTCAATTTTGTGACATCGGGTGATCAACCTGCAAATATCTTACCAAGCTTTTCATCGGTCGTTGTATTAATTAAATTTGTAATAAACTAGGTACATATGACTTGTATGCACCAGCTTGAGGGGGAGTATTAGAATAGGAATAGGAACAAAAATAATATCTACAATCCCACTTAGAATAGGAATAAGAATAGTATATAGAATCCTACTTGGAAAAGGAGTCTAATATAGTATCTATAAAATAGGGTCTCAATGTGTAGAGAAAAATAAAGAAAAAGGAACACAAATGATTTACGAGGTTCGGCAAGTGGTGCTTATGTCCTCGGGCTAAAAGCTCTCTCAACTGTGTTGTGAGAGGTATGGCATTACTTCAATATATACAGAAGCTTGGGCTC
>JAOTQR010000100.1:19987349-20002096 GCA_025774065.1 Solanum ossicruentum
AAACCCTATAATTAAGGAATCCCTATAATTAAGGAAACCCTATAATTAAGGAATCCCTATAATTAAGGATTCTAACACAATGTAATAATGTAGAGAAACACAATTCAATAGTATTTTTCTCCAATATTTCTCACAGTAGCAAATTATACAAATAGATTTGTATATTGGCAGCAAATTATACAAATGGAAATACCCGTAGCAAAGTTATGGAGTATAATTAGGCAAACTGTAGCTAATGAGCATAATTAAGATACTTGTTAGTATTTGTTTGTGAAAATCCCTCTTCTATTTTCCCTTGAAACTGAAAGATTTGGCGGTTGTAACATTACGGATCATGTGATTGCACGTAACCAATTTCCATGGAACTTGCTATGATCATGCTTCTGAGAATGTACAGATTGGTGCTGTATTCTGCTTAGGAGAGGTAAAGCTTTGGCGGTGTGTGCTAAAAGGTGACAACTATACTTGAAGTAGTTGGATAAATGATGTGAGTGGCACACCATTAGCATATACACAGGATGTGGATGGACGGACGTTGCAGTGCACACAGAAAGCATCAGTGGCATTGCATGAGTGGTAGATGGCTTGAGCCAGGTGTAACTGTGCAAACATGTGGCAAAATTTGCAAGGGTTTGAACAGCTCCTTGCAGGACACGTTTGATGCTATTGGCTGCCTTTGACTGGTGGTTGGGACGGCTGATTGCTTGTTTCTTAAAATTATTTGCTGGTAAACTTTTTGAGAATGATTTGTCAAGTCATTTTGGACTCAATGGTGTCTACAAATTAAAAAAAGGAAGACTACAAGTGTATCCCTTAAGATTTGCTAATTACATGATTACAGAAATTTAGGATTGTCCTGCCAGTATGAAGATTCTTTCAATATTTTACAGTCTCAACACCTGAGCAATGCCTTCATGTAGATCGCCTGTTATGATATATCCTTAACACAGGCAACCAAAAAGATGCGTGTTTCAGATAATGTTTATGAAGCATTGAATGATCATCTTCTCTTCAGACATGACACATTTTTGGACTATTGTACTAAATGGCCAGACAATGCTTGTGGGGATTACTTGAGACCGTAAGGATCGTTGTAGTCTACATATCCCAGGAGTAACAAATCCTAATGATATACATAGGCTTTGTCTTCAACATATCCTAGGACAATTTTAATGTTTGCCCTATGTAGACTTCATCATCAAGTTCGAAAAGAGGTCAGTGAAATATGGTTGCTATGGATATTAAGGAGGCAAACAAACACAAGATGAGGCAAAAACCTTAAACTCAAGTATATCACTTGATTACTAGCCTAGCTTTGAGACAATCTATTCTTGTGGAGTTTCCACCTTGGTATAAAGGAACTATCCCGAAAGTGCCACTGTTATGTGGGATAGACATTTCTTCAACACGACCTGAAACCAATCAGGGAGACCAATTGCTTCTGTTCCTATGTATTTTTTTTTTTGAAAAATTACACCAGGTGACAGCTCATACATATGTTTATCATTATTCTGGTGAACTTTACAAAATGACCCAATTCGGATAAAAGTATCATATTTGATGCAATTAATACATTAGTCACGGTTTATCGCTATTTAGCCACGGTTGAACTGTGCTAAATAACTATTAAATTTTTTTGTTATTGTTTATATTTTTTTGGGGCTCTTTTTTTTTAAAAATTTTTTTGGTAGCTGTTTTACACCATAACCTAGTAATATGGATATTGATGTCTTAAAAATGTTGAATTATTCAACACTTGTAAGAGATTCTTGGCATATGTTTGTTTTTCCAATTTTTCATTTGAAATTTATTGGTAGATGATGTAATTGTCTTCTTGTCAGATGACAATTGATGAAGTCAAACGAACTGCACAACAACAAGTTAACAGAGCTCTGAAGGATCAATCCAGGTTGGATACTTGTTTTAGTTGTCAAGTTGGTAACTTGATATTGTTGAGTTTACTTGTCCTCACAATGATTTGTGCAGTCAAAAAGAAAAATTGTTACATGTTATTTATTTACTTTTTGGATAAAGTAATAACATTTCATTAATGAAGGGCATGAAAAACCGCCAAAGAGTATTACCAATAAGTAGAGAACCCCACCACCACCACCACAACATACCCAGTGGAATCCTACAAGTGGGGTCTGGAGAGGATATAATGTACGCAGACCTTACTACTATCTCATAGAAGTAGAGAGGCTATTTCTTGGGAACCCTCGTCTCAAAAATCCATAAGCAGAATAAACTAGATATGACAAAAAGGAAAGGACAGGGAATAGAAAGAGCACATAACAATATGTAAATACGATAAAATTTACATACATACTACAGATAATGACAAACATGATATAAATACGATTATTCCTATTACCTTACTAAACCCCAAGGCCAGACATCCACCTAACCTTACAAATCAATTAGCCTGCTACTCTAATTCGCGACCTCCACTCCTTTCTATCTAAGGTCATGTCCTTGGTGAGATCAAGTTTCCCCATATCTTGTCTGATCACTTCCCCCCAATACTTCTTCGGTCTACCTCTATCCTTCGTGTAGGTCCAAAAATCAACCTCTCGCACCTCCTAATAGGAGCATTGGTACTTTTTCTCTGCACAAGTCCAAACCATCGCAGTCTCGCTTCCCTCATCTTATCAGCCACAAGGGCCACCTCTAGCTTCTCCCGAATGGTCTCATTCCTAATCTTATCACTCCTGGTGTGACCACACATCCATCTCAACATCCTCATCTCTGCGACATGCATCTTCTGAACATGTGCCTGATAGTGAAGCCTAGGTGGTATTGGGGAGGGATGATGTGGTGTACAGGGAGCTAGTGTTAAGATTCAGTGGTCTAGGATTCTAGGCATGTCTATAACTTCTCAGGTTCATCTATCTTCTGCAGTTTAAGATGTAGCATTGTCAACCCTTGAATGGCCCAAATAAATCTAGTACCAGTAGACATTGACAGGTTGCATTCTTTTACACCATCCACTACGACAACAACATGCCCAGTCTAGTTCCATATGTGGGTCCGAGTGGGTAGTGTGTATCCAACCTTAACCCTATTTTGTTACTTTGTGAAGGTGGAGGGGTTGTTTCCGAAGGACCATTGGCCCAAGTAACCACATAAAAAAATAACATAAAAAGGAAATAAAATAGTGAAGAAGTTACGCCGAAAACAATGGAGGAAAGAACATTAGAAATAACAAATAATATGATGAGCTAATCAAAAGGTAAAAAACGACAGGTAATAAAAAATATCCAAAAATAAGGCAGAAGAGTAATCCACAGCTGGATGGAGCCAAAGATTTACTATTTTTTGGCTTTGGGGTATAATGGAATAAAACAAAATGGCTCTTTAAACTGTCTGCGCTTCTTTCAATTATGAAGTAGCAGTTAGTCAATGCAACTTTCGACGCTCATCATGGGTTATCCGAAAACAGTCGATCTATGTTTTAAACATAGGGGTCAGGCTGCGTACATCTGACCCTCCTTTACCCCGCAACGGGCGGGAGCCTTTGAGGCTATGGGGTAATGTTTTGTTGTTGTTGTTGTAAGGCAGAAGAGTAATAATAATAAATATTGATATGGAAAACTAGACAACACTCAAATACCTACTTACCTTTTACCTTAATCTTGGACCTCCATATCCACCTATCTAGGGTCATATCCTCCGTAAGCTTTAGGTGTGCCATGTCTTGTCTAATCACCTCTCCTAATACTTCTTCGATCTGTACCTACCTCTCCTCAGGCCCACCATATCCAACCTCTCACACTTCCTTATTGGATTTATTTATTGGGGCATCTAAGCATCTTCTCTTCACATGTCTGAACAATCTCAGTCGCGTTTTCCTTATCTTGTCTACCATAGGGGCCACTGCCACCTTGTCTGGAAAATCCTCATTCCTACAATTTCTCCTTGTATGCCAACACATTAATCACAACATCGTCATTTTCGCTACTTATATCTTCTGGACGTGCAAGCTCTTGACCAGATAACACTCTGCCTCATACAATGTAACTAGTCTAACCACCACTTTGTAGAACCTTTAAGTCTTAGTGGCACATTCACACAGACATCAGATGCAATCATTCATTTCATCCACCCTCCAATATGATGTGTAATATCCTTATCTATCTCACCATTACTCCGGATTACATACCCAAGATACTTGAAACTACCTCTTCTAGAGATAACCTGATTACCTATCCTCTCTCCCTCATCCGCCTCATGAGTTACATCATTGAACTTGCGCTGTGAGTGCTCTGTTGTAGTCTTATTCAAACTAAACCCTTTAGATTCCCAGATTTGTTCTCAACATCCAGCTTATCGTTAACTTCATTGCGCGTCTTTTCAATCAATACATCCATAAATAACATCCATCATGGTACCTCTTCTTGGATATGCCACGTTAATTCATCCTTCACCAAGACAAATTAGAACAGGCTAAGTGCTGATCCTTGATGCAACCCCTTCATCACTGGAAAGTGCTTCGAGTTCCCTCCCACTGTCCTTGTCCATGTCTTGGCTCCATTGTACATGTGTTTACTCACCCTAATGTAAGTTACGGGTACTCTTTTAGCCTCTAAACATCTCCAAATCTCCATTAGGGAATTCTTGCTTCTTTTCCCTATACTTCTCCACCAACCTCTTTACGAGATGAATGAATTGTGTAGTGGAATGTCCTGGCATGAATCCATAGTGGTTATCGGTAATAGACACACTCCTCATCCTCATCTCCACCACTCGCTTCCGAACTTCCATAGTGTGGCTTAGCAACATGATATCTTTGCTGTCGTTGAAATTATAAAATATCCCTCCTTGTTCTTGTACTACGGGATCATTGTATTAAACGACCCAGTCAACCACTGCATTCCTGCATTGCTGACACTCTTCCAAATGATTAATATTGATATTGATGTTGATATTAATGTTGATATCCACTAAAAATTAGTATTGATATCTGCTTTCTACCAGGTTCTTCTTAGATTTGAAAATTGCAGCTCCAAAAATTACTATTCCTACAGATTTCTGTCCAGATAGCACTCACTCAACTAAGCTGCTTCTTGACTTGGGAAATTTGGTGATTTCTACAAAGGTAAATCTTAGGATCATCTGAATCTAGAGAACTAGATATCCCTAACTTGGCTAATGAGCTGTGTTTATGTAATGCATGCAGGATGATTCTGAAATTGTTTCTCCTGAAGAGATGAATATGTATGTTCAATTCGATATGGTCTTGAGCGATGTTTCTGCATTCCTTGTTGATGGTGATTACTATTGGAGTCAAAATCCAACCAATGGAGTTGGTCCATCTAGGTCCAAGTTTGTTACTTTTTTGCCTGTTATTGACAAGTGTGCTCTGGTTCTAAAGCTGCAACAGGTGATTGCACATTTATTCTGAACATGATGTTACATTCACATAATATACCTTAGTATATTCTCACAGCTCCTACTTTGTGTATAATCCTTCTAATATTCCAAATTTTCCAGATCCGACTAGAGAATCCTGCCTTTCCTTCGATGAGACTTGCAGTGCGTCTTCCTTCTGTGGGATTCCATTTTTCTCCTGCTCGGTATCATCGGTTGATGCAAGTTGCAAAGATATTTGAAGTAGAGGAAATTAATGATTCAGATGTTTATCGTCCTTGGACACAGTCTGATTTTGAGGGGTGGTTGTGTCTTCTTACTTGGAAGGTTGCTTTCAGATCAACATATCCAGATTTTGTCGCATACTAATGTATGCTGTAGTTAGTTGTACATTTCTGATAATTATTAGTTCTTTTATTCTGTAGGGTGTTGGAGGTAGGGAGGCAATATGGAAGCGTAGATACCTGTGCATTGTTGGATCCTTTCTTTATATACTGGAAAATCCTGGCTCTAGATCGTACAAGCAGTATATCAGGTAAAGACTTTCATCCATGTTTGGCATGACCTAATCAAAAAAGTTACACCAAAACACTGCAAAAGCAACTACATGAGGCTGGTCAACATCCTTTATTTTGTTTAATTTTGGGTAGACATGACCAACTGTATGATGTTGAAAATACCATGGGTGTTAGGTGAAGACTTAGTACGATAAGGTTTCCGGAGGAAGGAGTGCAGTGTAGGAAGGTGTCTATGGCAATGGAGGAATTTTCGTAATTTTATTAACGAAACTCTGTTTTACTGATGCAACAACAACATACCCAGTGTATTCCACCAGCGGGGACTGGGGAGAGGGTGGTGTACACGCAGCCTTATCCCTACCTAGCAGAAGTAGAGAAGCTGTTTTCGATTTATTTTTGATAATTAATGGGAAAAAAGAGAAATAAAATAGACAATGTCAGGATTTTTGGTGGTCTTCTGTGTGAGGCCTATCTAGGTTTTCTGATTGTAATTCTTATTGGTCAGTCTTCTCCATCTTTTATCTGTTCAATGTATCCTTAACTTCATTCTTGTATTGTCTTATTGCAGTTTACGAGGGAAGCAACTATATCAAGTTCCTCCAAATGATGTTGGCAATGAACAACATGTGTTGGCTGTCTACAGTGCTGAACGATCCAACAACGTACTTGTCAATATCTTTGGCTTCTTCTGGTTGTTATGAAGTTTTCAGTTTCTCACCTTCCTTACCTTATCGTCACATGTAGATTGTGGAAGATGCAAATGCATTAATACTACGTTGCGACTCTGAAGATTTAAAGAAGACATGGCAGAGTCACTTGCAGGGGGCCATCTATCGTGCATCGGTAGACCTTTGTGCTGTTTCTCTTATGGTGATTTGGAATAAATTACTCATTGATATGCCAATGGTTAGAGGTGTAAAATTGTCGCTCAAATGTCTTTGTCAGACAACATCTTTATGTTGGTGCTTATGGTGAAATATGAATCGAAACTGCTATTAATAGTTTGGCATAAAGGTGAAAATTGGTAAGAGGTGTCAGCAGAAGTCAATCTTGGAGGCTTACGTGTGATAAACCTGTTGGCTTGTTGTCTGCCTCAAAATTTGCAGGAGTCTCTCTCTCTCCTAATTCCTTTCCTCTGGATGTTGTTAATAGGTCGAGATCCTAACTATAAGTAAATGGGATCAACTAAAAGCAATGGGAAAGTAGGTTTTTGGTGTGTGACTAAGAGCTAGGCTATACCGTCTTATTTTTTTTAATGACTTCCAAGGATTTGGCAGATTAAGTCTTGGATTTTAGTAGCCTGTATGGAGTGTCTAGTGTGATCGTTATCGTGATGATACTCTTCCTCCCTTTTTTGGGTTTGGGTGTTGTAGGGGGTGTGAGAAATATCAGAGGAAAATATTATTGAATTGTATATTTACACGTGTATTTACATTGCTACATAAAGACCCTATTTATAGACCTTTCAACCTAATCCAAATCCAACTAGGAAACAACATACTATTCCTATTCCAATTCTAAATAGGACTATGTAATCTTATTCCTATTCTAACGTTCCCCCTCAAGCTGGTGCATTTAAATTATAAGCACCTAGCTTGTTACAAATATAATTAATACGAGGACCAATGAGGGACTTGATGACTTCACAAACTTTGTAACAATATCTTTTGAGAGTATTTTTTCTCTGACGAAGTGACAATCGATCTCAATGTGCTTGGTCTAAAACATTGGATTTGATGCAATATGAAGGGCCGCTTGATTATCATACACAAGTTTCATCTGATCAACTTTGCTAAATTTTAGCTCCCTTAATAACTGCTTGCCCCAGATAAGTTCACAAGTTGCTGAAGCCATTGCTCTATATTCTGCCTCTGCACTTGACCGAGCAATCACACTCTGTTTCTTGCTCTTCCACGATACCAAATTACCTCCTTCTAATACACAATATCCGGATGTAGAGGTTGACCCCAACCCCACATTAGTATGATATTGTCCGCTTTGGGCGAAGTCCTCACGAATTTTTTTTGGGCATATTCCAAAAGGCCTCATACTAATGGAGTTGGGTGAGCACTTATATTGCTACATTTTTCTTCATTTTTCGATGTGGGATGGGGTTTGTACATACTCAACAATCCTCCCCTCAAACCAAGACCACATAATTCGTAACCTCCCCTTAGCGATTATCGATTTCAGATCTGCCACCATCTTGTACTGCTCCAACAACTCATGGGACACGGCGCCCGACTATCTGTTCCTGTTGGGAAGACTTTCGACACAAGGCATTACCGTAGACCTCCACATCGCTAGGTTACACTATCTGATCTGCCAAATCATCTTGTACCGCCTTATCACCCAACGGGATACACCGCCTGTACCATCACTTGACAGGAAGACTTTCGATACAAGGCACCCATGCAGATCTTTGGTCCTGATGCCATACCGGTGACTGCGCACATGTCGGTCCATCACTCCTGCCCTCCGAACCTGGGCTCTGATATCATGTGAGAAATATGAGAGGAAAATATTATTGAATTGTATATTTACATGTGTATTTACGTTGCTACATAAAGATCCTATTTATAGACCCTAGAACCTAATCCAAATCCAACTAGGAAACAACATACTATTCCTATTCCAATTCTAAATAGGACTATGTAATCCTATTCGTATTCTAACAGCGGGAAACAGGAATATATATTCGTTAAGTCCTAACATGTTATTGCAAAGAGAAATGTTCTCAAAAGTGAGGTTTCATGCAGGGATCAGCTCCTATAACTGGTTTATCTGAATCATCATCCGAGTCTGAAGATTATGAAGCTGATCATGCAGGCAATGATGTAATTGATCTCTCACAAATGGAGTCTCTGTATTTGACCGGTGTTCTCGATGAATTAAAGATGTGCTTCAATTATAGTCATGAGGTGAGTATGGGTGAAAACTATCAAGGACAGTTTTTCTTTTAAAAAAGAATGATCACACTGACGGTATAATATGCTTTCCACTTTGTCTAGCATGATCAGAGCTATACTAAGGCACTGCTAGCTAAGGAGAGACGCTTATTTGAATTTCGAGCAACAGGTGGTCGGGTAAGATGACTGCCAGTTTGGATATCTATATAAGGTTTTGTTTTAATCCCTGTTCTTTTTCTTAAATGGTTTAAATTTAATGTCTTACACAGGTTGAACTTTCAATTAGAGGCAATGATATTTTTATAGGGACTCTCCTGAAAGCTCTTGAGATAGAAGACTTAGTTTGCCGGACAGGGTTGTCTGGCTCTTGCTATCTAGCACGATCCTTCATCAGAAATATTAGTGCACCTCCCCTTTTAAATGATGTTGACAGCCAATGTGATGATTCTAGTCAATATGAAGGAGAAGAGTTCTATGAGGCATCTGAAAATTTAAATGACCTGGTTGATAGTCCTTATTCATCGGGAAACTCTTTACCGTCAGAAAAGACCATGTCAAAGGCTCCTAGTTTTAATCGTTTTGCTGGTCTTCTGCCTGTTGATTTTAACGATAGTGGAACTAATTCAGTGATGCTGAATGACACATTAGATAGTTTCGTGAAGGCTCAAGTGGCTATTTATGACCAGAAGTCACCTCGTTACACTAGTGTTGATACAAAGGTAGCTGGTTTTTCTTATCTGACTAAATTTATCTGCTTAATTTTACACTTAACGATATCTAACTTGCTTGTTGGTTATTACAGGTAGCTGTCACACTTGCTACCTTGTCTTTTTTTTGTCGTAGACCGACAATACTGGCAGTAATGGAATTTGTAAATGCCATTAATGTGGCGGAAGAAAGCTCTGAATCATTCAGCGACACTTCTTCATCAGCCATTACACAGCAAGATAATCCAAAGGAAAATGTAACAAGTGATGTGCCTGCAGTGATGGGTTTGCTTGGGAAGGGAAAGTCTAGAATTATTTTTGGTTTGACACTGAACATGGCTCGTGCCCAGATTTTGCTGATGAAAGAGGGTGGATCTAAGCTCGCTACTTTGTCTCAGGACAATTTTCTTACTGATATCAAGGTCTGTTGTTTCTATCATTTTTTTCCCATTGTGATATTTACCATGTTAGTGTGAATTCTCAAATCTTGTTTTCTCCTTGGCCAGGTGTTTCCATCTTCTTTTACAATAAAGGCATCGCTTGGAAATCTGAGAATTAGTGATGATAGCCTTCCGAGCAGTCACCTTTATTTCTGGGCATGTGATATGAGGAACCCTGGCGGTAGTTCTTTTGTAGAGGTAATTCATTGTATAGCTGGTGTGGTGGTTGTTCTGGCTATTGCTGTTGTTATTATCTTTGATTGCTGTTGTTGTGACTGCTGTCTTTATTGGCTATGTCTATAGTTGTAATGAAGTTCTAACATATAATTTGCATAGTTACTTCCGCAGGTATGATCAAAATAGCTACTGTGCACTTTTCTGGTTTGATACTTTAGCAACCTTTATTTAAAACAAAAATTTTAAAGTCCTTTCACCGAGGGTGTGGCCTAGTGGCCAATGAGCATACACAATCCTTGGAGATCTAGATCCAAATTCCCGTAGAGACAACAACACTAGGTGATCTTTTTCCATCTGTATAAACCTTGGTAGGCAGAGTAACCCACTACTTGTGTTGGCCGGAAGAGGAAATGTACATGGTGGAATAGTCTAGGTGTGCAGAAGCATGCTCTGACACCACTATTTTTTGTAAATGGGCTCATTGACTGGAATCTTATAATTCCTTTTGTTATTTTCTCACTGTCATCATAGTCGTCGTTATTGTTAAAGTTACTTTGTTAGGAAGAAGGTTTGATCTTCTGAGGTGGGACATAGTATAATCTCTCCAATTAGGGATACAGATTTTTGAGCCGTGGACATGAAGCTTTCAGTAGACATAGTAATCTCTCCTTTTATCAATTAGCTAATCAATCTCATTTTCATAGATGAAAATCAAGAAAAAGAAATATAATATCATCAACAATAGCATGCCAAGAATGATTTAACCAAACACATCAAGGAAGGCATTTAAATAAGAGCAAATTACACCGAGAGATACTAAACTTAAAAATTACAAAAAAATAGCCCTTGTTGTATAGGCATGTATAGTCAGTCTATATTTGTGTATCACAATGTATATTTAGTGTATAGCTCATGTATAAGTAATATACATTGTATAGTAGTCTATATTTTCTCTAACTTTTGACAAGCTGTATTGTATAGTCATGTATAGTTTCCCTGATTTTGGGCTATTTTTTATATACAAAACAACAACAACATACCCAGTAAAATCCCACAAGTGGGGTCTGGGAAGGGTAGTGGGCTATTTTTTATATAAATAAAACATATACTCCCTCCGTCCAATTTTATGTGTCACCCTTTCCTTTTTGGTCCGTCCCAAAAAGAATGTCACCTTACTCAAATTGGAAACAATTTACCTTTAAAATTCCCTTTCTACCCTTAATGAAATGATTCTCAGCCACACAAATATCTTAGAATGATTTTAGACCACAAGTTTTAAAAGATTTCCCCTTTTTCTTAAACCCCGTGACAAGTCAAAGGGTGTCACATAAAATGGGATGGAGGGAGTATTACTTTTTTTGTCAACTTTTTACTTTTTTGTATATACATGTAATTTCCCCTTTAAAATAATTGGGTGCATCGCACCATAGCACAAGATTTGCATAAAAGCATTAGACACTTTTATAAAGTTCAAGCCTTGGGCATTTTCATCATTTTAAGTCAAATCATGGAGAAAACATTCAGGCTTGTCTCATACATGCATGGAATCTTATTTTAAACTCTTATTGTCGAAGCATGAGTTGATTTGAAAACACACAAGAAGCTTAAAGTTCAACATGCCTCAAAGCCATTCTAGTTTAGCTAAAAGTTTTGTCAGTCGCCCTAATAATACTCAACAACCTCAATCTACATATGCGAACTTATGTGTATGAACAATGTATCATGACAATACTGATAGTCAACAAAATGTTTGACACTTGGATTAAATTCTTAAACTTTCGAAATTTAACCCATTCTCGCAATATCATGCTCAATTGCCTTAAAGGTGGGTCATGGTGTTGGTGTTGCAAAGGTTGGATGTAGAAGAAAAAGATGATTGTACTCATGTATACCATGCCCTTTACATAAGAGTGGACACAAAACTGAAAATGCTAATCTGATACGGTACAAAGCAGCAGAAAACCTAAAATACAGGAAACTATTGGAAGTCCTAAATAACACAAATGGCTAACCATTTATTGTTGAACCATCAGATAGCTGAAAAATAGGAAGCAAATAACAAGTTCCTAAACTGAAGGGTAACATATATTATCTGTTAATATGCCCTGGCAATTCGGGGCGACGAGAGCAAGACTCAACTTGTGAAATGGTGCAGAAAAGCTGTCCGTGGAAGAGGTTTGGTGAATGGTGAGGATGTTGGCAACTTGATCAGCGGAGTGAAAGTGACGAATCTCAAGTGCCTTTCGTTGAACTTGCGCACGAACAAAATGGAAGTGAATAGCTGCATGCTTCATCCTACTATGAAAAAAATATGATTAGCACAAATGTAGGTGGTGCTAAAATTGTAACAGTGAACAGTTGGTGGAGAGATGGAATTGACAAGCATGAGTGAAGATTTTCTGTTAAAACTAAGTGGCTCCTAATGGGGAAAGGAGGTAGTCTTGGTAACTTCTCTGTTTCAGGTCATTTAAGCGTTTGACTAGGCATGTAGATTAAGAAAGAAAGACTAGCCTTTGGAACTTAAGTTCTTAAACATGTTACTTTGGTACAAATTCATGCCATAAATTTGCTTTGTCCTTGAATTTGTATCTAGTCTTTTGGTTTGAAATTCGATACACTTCTGTGGAGGTGTGTGTTTATTTTCCTGAAACTAACTAGTCACTGTGTTTGTGGATTTTAGCTCGAGTTTTGTTCATTCAATGTTGATGATGAAGACTACATGGGTTATGATTACAGCCTTATAGGCCAGTTGTCTGAAGTGAGAATTGTTTATTTGAATCGCTTTATCCAAGAGGTAGTGAAGCTTTAGATTTTCTATTTGGCTATCTCTTTGTTATGAATAATGTCATGATATACTTTGATTTTCATGTAGATTGTCAGTTACTTCATGGGTCTTGTTCCAGACAGTTCCAATGATGTCGTCAGAATAACAGATCAAGTTACAAACTCAGAGAAGTGGTTTACAAGAAGTGAGGTTGAAGGATCACCTGCTTTCAAGTTGGATCTTTCTCTAAGAAAGCCAATAATATTAATGCCTCGAAGGACTGATAGCCTTGAGTGAGTTTACAGTTCTCTGGTGATGCTTTTGAATCACTTCTGTTAAAATATGCAGCCGTCACCAGTTGTCTAATTTAAAATTTTGATTTACTGCCGATTTTTGGCGTATCTTCATGTTGATATCCATCTCTCTATATTGCGGGGATATGTGGACTGAACATTTATGAGAGGAACTTTAGTAACATTCGTGTAACAAATAATCACAGCTGATCTCATAGTTTCTTCTTGCAGTTATTTGAAGCTTGATGTCGTTCACATCACTGTCCAGAACAAGTTCCAGTGGTTTTGTGGTAGCAAAAGTGATATGAATGCTGTACACAGGGAAATGTTAACAATCTCTGTAAGATCATTTATCTCTATTTGTTTTGTTTTTGATGGAGATGCTAGTTGCTAATATCACTATTTTTCTTAGAGCAATGAGGAAATTTGACAAAGAATGAAATAAGTAGTCCAACTCCATAAAAATCTCATTTTTGCCGCCAGATTCACATGCTTTTGCATGAAACAAATTTGCATATTACCAATCAAAACCCGTTTGAAGCTCAGTTAATGCATCTAATAAAATATGAAAAGGTTTTGCAATTTTATCTATCAGAATATTTTACATAGGGAATTTGTAGATTACCATAGACCGTTAATTTGGTGGGCTTGCTTTATAAGCTTAATGATACTATAGACAGATGCGACAATAGGCTACTAATTAATTCACCTTCTTTAAGTTGCTCCCATACGTTGTTCATCTTAGAACATGTCTTAAATATACCTTCCTTTAGGTCAAAGATATCAATTTAAATGTGGGTGCTGGTTCAGAATTGGGTGAAAGTATCATCCAAGATGTCAATGGAGTTTCAATTGTTATACTGCGATCACTGCGGGACCTATTACATCAAATTCCTACTGTTGAAGTTGCTATCAAGGTACTTTAATACTAAAAGTTATCTGACTGTTGTTTTGGAGATCAAGTCGTCCCTATTTTCATGGTGTGAAAATTTCAGATTGAAGAATTAAAAGCTGCTCTATCAAGCAAGGAGTATGAGATAATTGCAGAATGTGCGCAGGAAAATCTTTCAGAGACTCCTAATGTTGTGCCGCCTCTGATAGATGACTCCTCATCACCTTCAGCTAACAAGGGACAACATTTATCAGTGAGAAATTCTGATGTTGTTAAATCTGAAGCTGAAGATAGAGATAAAGATAAGTGGATTGCAACCAAGGTCTCTATTGCTATTAATCTGGTTGAGCTTGGCCTTCACTATGGATTGACAAGGGATGCATCGCTTGCAACGATGCAGGTAATTGAGTTTGATGCTCTTTTATTTAAATTGTATTTTTTAAATTATTATTACCCTTTCAAATTGTATTTCCGTCTTCTTGCTATTCCAGTTTGTCAAATTTTTTTCTCCTGTGAAATGAAAGAACATTGTTCTCTGATGTTTCTTGGGTCAATAGTTGTCACTTAGATGATATAATGGAAACATATAGAGGAACAACAACAACAACATACCCCAATGCCTCAAAAGGCTCCCGCTCATTGCGGGGTGAGGGGGGGTCGGATGTACGCAGCCTAAC
>JAOTQR010000100.1:20002196-20020991 GCA_025774065.1 Solanum ossicruentum
CATTTTGCTTTATTCCATCATACTCCAAGGCCAAAAAATAGTTAATCTTTGGCTCCATCCGAGATTGATGGAAAAATATAGAGGAACAAATTTTGCTAATTATGCATTGAAGATATAGTGACGGAATTGATCTTATTGCATGTTAGATATTTGTTTGCCATTTTCGTCTAATTAAAAAAAGTAAATTTGAGAAGAGGCAGATGCTAGAACACAAACAGTTGGGCTTGGTGTTGCATATCACTTCATTCTGGTTAGGCAGTTTTGTGAAGAATGTATGGTCTCACTTATTGATGAATTGATCTCAAATATATTTGCATGAAGTGCAATGCTTTGGATAGTTGTATACATACTGTGATTACTCATATCTATTTTGAATCATCTCTTTTTATATCATAAATTTGGCACATCATCATTATTGATAATAATATTTATATTCCAATTGGGTTTATTCTCTGTTTTAATTTATGTTTTAACTTTATGCACATAAAATTCTGAATCCAAATCTTATTTTTGTTTCAAGGTAAGTGGTGTGTGGCTTCTTTACAAATCCAATAGTGTGGGAGAAGGCTTTTTGTCTTCGACACTTGAAGATTTTACCGTGATGGATAATCGTGAAGGTATAGCAGAGGAACTCAGGTTGGCAATTCGGAAACCTGAAACAATTGGGTATAATCCTTCACAATCAGTGGCTGATGCTGGTGAATATGGTGGCATGACCTTCAATACAATTGGTGACAAGGACCTGAAACTGGTACCTGCAATGGTTATTCTTGATGCAAGATTCAATGAAAATTTGACATCTTTTTCTTTCTTCATTCAAAGGCCACAACTGCTAGTTGCACTTGATTTTTTGCTTGATGTTGTGGAATTTTTTGTACCAAATGTTCGAAGTATGCTTGCAAATGACGAAGATGGAAGTTGTCATATTGTAGATGCTGTTATTTTTAATGATTCAGTTTATAGTCAGTGTTCTGCGGAACTCGCTCTTTCTCCTCAGAGACCTTTGGTTGCCGATGATGAAAGGTATGACCTTTTCATATATGATGGTAAAGGTGGAATTTTGTTGTTGCAAGATAGGAGAGGACAAAACCTCTCTTCTCCGAGTGAAGAGGCTATAATTTACGTTGGAAGTGGAAAGAAGTTGCAATTTAAGAATGTTAAGATCAAGGTATGTCCTCTACACGCATGATTCACTTATTATACAAATCTTGATTCTGAAGCTTTATTGTTTTGATGGCGATGGAATGTCCACGTTGGTTTTCTTTTTTCTTTTGTGGTTCAGAATGGAAAATATTTGGATTCATGCATTTTACTTGGAGCCAATAGCAGTTATTCTGCTTCAGAGGATGATGAAGTGTTCCTTGATGAAGCTTCGTGTGAAGGACCATTGGAGGATTATTCTGGAGAGACCGTTGATGCTGTGCCATCACCAAATACTAATGACAGTAGATCTGCAGAATTGATATTTGAGCTGAAGGTAAAATATCTTACTTTTTAGTTTTTCATTGGCTTCTACATTTCTATTATTTCCTTCTCTGATATACTTGGAACTGTTTTTCCTCGAGTCGGGTGTCTATCGGAAACCACCTCTCTACTTCCAAGGGGTGGTGGTACGGTATCCGTACACTTACCCTCCCTAGACCCCACTTTTTGCTGTTACACTGGGTATATGAATAGCATTGATATCAGGAAAAGATTTTCCTTGCAATGATATACTAAAATAGTTCATTTATGGCCTTTCTACAAGTGTAAGCATAAGTCTTTCACCTTACCTCAGTCTCTACAATCCACGAGCTTCATGAATGATAAGAGTCTTATTATCTATGATTAAATTGTGAATCACACCATGATTTGATGTTACACTTACGAGTGTTTGCTGCTCTCTGGTGTTCATGTGTCCTTTCTCCAACAGATGCTATTTGTTTGTTTTGGTTTAGTAACCATTTTTTCTCTTTTTAAATTAGCGTTTATATTTAGGCCTTTCAGTAACTAGGAATGGCAGAATGACTGTCCATAATCTCATCAGCGTTCTTAGGTTCAGATTCATGGGTCCTCCTAAAACAGTCAGTTTGGAGAAAAGTGCATTTATACACAGATGCTCCCAGGCACTTCTCCCTAGGTGGCTTCTGAAGATCCCTTCTAGGTGTCTAGAGCCCCTTTTCTGGTTGTTCTCTTCGATCGGCATCGCTTTCCTTCCTTGCCTTTTTTCCAGGTAGCATTTAGAACATGGAGAACAGGTGGTATTTCAACAACAACAACATACCCAGTGGAATCCCACAAGTGGGGTCTGGGGAAGGTAGAATGTATGCAGATCTTACCACAACCTCATAGAGGTAGAGAGACCGTTTCCTCGGAACCCTTGTCTCAAAAACCCATAAGCGGAATAAACTAGATATGACAAAAAGGAAAGGAAACAAAATGAGTGACTAATAACGAAAAGCACATGATAGTATGTAAATACGATAAAATTCACACATATAAGACATATAATGACAACACATGATATAAAGACACGACAAAACCTACTACCCTACTATACCCCATGGCCAAACATCAACCTAACCCTACTAACCTGTTAGCCTGCTACTCTAATTCGCGATCTCCACTCCTTCCTATCTAAAGTCATGTCCCTGGTTAGATCAAGTTTCGCAATATCTTGCCTGATCACCTCCCGCCAATACTTCTTCGGTCTACCTCTACTCCTCTTTGTAACTCCTAAATCCAACCTTTCGCACCTCCTAACAGGAGCATCGGTACTTCTTCTCTGCATGTGTCCAGACTATCACAGTCTCGCTTCCTTCATTTTGTCAACCACAGGGGCCACCTCTAGTCCAACTTCACAGCGACAGGAAAACTGTCGTCAAACTGTTACTAAACCTGTTCAGTTTAACTATGCCTTGTCCTTAATTTCCTTGCTAAGTGGCGGAAATGACCATAAAGATCCTGCCTCATGTCCATCTTTCCAATTTTTCATCCTGACCAAACATAGCATGAATGATCTGTGGTTTATTGAATTCATAGTTGTTTTTTTTAATAGAAATTTGAACTTGCAACTTGTATTTTTGTCACATTTTATGGAGAACTCAATACAGGCTATTGGTCCAGAGCTTACCTTCTATAATACGTCTAGAAGTGTGGGAGAGTCTGCTGCTCTTTCAAACAAATTATTGCACACACAGTTGGATGCATTCTGCAGGTTGGTTCTCTCTACAGACCATTACAGTGTTTTGTGTTTGTTGTTACTTTTATCTGTTGGGAATTGCATCTTTTTCATGTTGCGTCCTGATTTCATGAAACTTCCAAGTTGCATATGGAAGTCCTCTATCAGCTGTCTTGGGACATGCTAGTTGGTTCAGTAGGCCCATTTTCCTTTTTTTCTCTAGAATATACTTATATTTGTCTACTGATGATTTCTCTGATAATATGTTGATTGGTTAGAGTGTTGACTCTATGTTTGTTGAATTAGTTTCTAAAATGGTTCTCTCTATTAGTTTTGAGGAATTTTGATGGTGTAAGCTTGTAGAATCAATAAGATGATGACAAAGGTCCGTTCAGCAAGCTCTCTTTAGTTTTTTATTATGCTGTTGATTCAGATTAAGAATGCTTAATGAAGATACTTGACAACTGTATAGTATTTCGAATGAGTTGCTACTTGCCCAGTTTTTATTTTTTGGTATGAGACATGAAATCAGACCACTTCTTCAGCTCTTCTTTGCTGTGTTACTGTGATGATCAAAGTAAGTTTTGGTAATGTATTAATTATCCTGTGTAGTTTACTAGATTAATATGAAAGAATTTTGCCTCCTGCCGTAAATTATAAGTCAGCAGAGTAACTAAAAATCTTTCAATTCCCTTGCTAGAACATTGTATTTTGACACCCTCCTTCACATGTAGCCTAACTTTTGGGTTACAATGTGGTGTTGGGCTACTGGATGTGGACTTAACGGTGGTTAGAACAGGCTTATTAAAGGTTGATTTTGACACCTTCTAAAAAATGCTTATGTATCTAACTGAAGATCTTAAAGGAAATTGATGCAGTAGCTTAAAGATATTGGTAAACCCCCTTTACGTATTCCTTTGGTTGATTTTATATACCTCTTGATGCAATTATATATCACAATCATATTCTTGGTTTTGTGTTAGACATTAAATAAGGTAGCCTGCTTTTGAGCTTGGAGTGGAACTCGTGTAATTGGTACCATGTGCTATTTGCATTCGCTACTTGTGGTAACAACAACAACAACTTGTTGTTCGCTACTTGTAGTGTTCTTTTCTTTTCTATGAGTACCATTTATGATATTTCCTTTTTACTGTCTTTTGATGTTTAGGTTTTTGAAAATAATTCTAGGCAAGAGTAGTTCAAACTGATATTTAAGAGACATTTTGGGATGTCTTTGTTGCAAAGTCCTCTTTTGTAACCTATGACCCTATTATAGAGACAAGTTCTGATAGAAACTGGAAAGACTATGCTTTTATTGGATGAATTGTGTTTATTTTATTTCCCCGTCTCTCCAGCATTTTTCATTGTTACACGTTCTCTTTTTTGGATTGCTAAGGAGGTAAATCAGAAGAATGAACTTGTGATGCCAACTTCTCATGAAAACGGGTTGGCAATGAGCAGGATGGTATGGTGGTGGGAGGCACTTTATTCTGTTCACCTACAGAACAAAGATCATCGGGTTAATCCCGTATAAAGGATGAATCTTCCTTACAATCGAACTTCTCCTCTAACCTGAAGATTTCTAGATCTTTAGTTAATAGAACACTAGAATGGTTTCTGGAATGGAGGTTCACCTTCACAATGTATGAGACATACTTTCCTTTTACTTCCCTGAGATGCATTTTCCTTTTTAGTTTATTCAAAAAAGAATGATATCTCTTATGTTCAGAAATAATTCAATTTAAACTTCCTATTTTTATCCTTAGTGAGATGACCCACACAAATATCTATCACTTTATAGAGAATATCTATGGCTTGTAAATACTGCTATCAACTGTATTTATGTTAAGACCCTTCGGGGTGGCCCAATGGTTTGGGTTTGGGACTTCCATGTTGGAGGTTTTAAGTTTGAAACCCCTTGCCAGCGAAAGCAAGGGATTTGCCTTTTGGGTCGAGCTCGTCGCACCGGGCTTGTCCAGTGCGGGTTACTTCTCTTGTTTGGTTTTCGAGCTATTGCATAGTAGCAGAGGTTTACCTTGTGCATACCCAAAGGGTAGCGGCTGCGGGTTCCCCTTGTCATTAATAAAAAGTATTATTGCTACTGAGTAAAGATACCATTCTCAAAAAAATAATCTATGGCTTGTTTTAGACTACAAGTATTAAAAGTTTTGCTTTCTTTAAACTCCTTACTCAGTGAAAGTGCGTCACATAAAATTGGGGTGGAGAGAGTAGTTATTAAAGACTGGTGAGGTTAGTATACTGAGCTGACTGTTCTATCAGCTGTCTTTCTAGTGTCCAAGAGCTCGAGTTTTCTTCCTAGATATTTCTATGTTATGAGGTTCATGGCAGACTAAGCATCCACAACTTGTTTCAGTTTAGCGGTTACAAAGATGATATTTCCTTCTTGATGTATTATTTGTAAGAAAGAGGATTGTCCAGTTGTGTAAATTGTGCTTTTGAAAAGCTTGAGGGTGTGTTCGGTGTGGAGGAAAATGTTTTTCAATTTTTTTTAAAAATAAGAAAAATGACTTCCTTGATGGAAGTAGGGAAAATAATTTTCGCAAGTGACATCCCATAAGATTGTGTCCTCCTAACCCTCCAACACCTCCTCCACTCCCACCCCCATCGACCCCACTTCCCATATTATTGTCTAGATTATGTACAAATTTTTTAAGGGTAATATGTTATACTTACGTACTGAACACAAGAAAATACGTAAGAAAATCACTTAGTTCGCTAGCAAACATTTTCCAAGAAATATTTTCCTTTGCATCATGCACACCCTAAAACTATGAGAGAAATGGCAATTCTATTTGTTTTAGGTTTGCAATGCATTTCCTCAAACATGAGCTTGATTGCCTTTATGGACCAAGTTTGTGAGCTTTTTGATGATGGGTGACCATGATATTTGAAAGGGAAAAAGAGCAAACATAGCTCTCAATGTTGCGATTTAGAGCAAATATATCCCTCGTTAAAACAGTGCATATATCCTCTCATTGTCTAACGAATGGTGCATATATATCTTTTTTGTAAACAAACTTTCCCACATAAAAAAGTACTTTAAAACTGATTTTTATTTCCAAAAATGTCACATGGCTTTAAAAAGTTTACCTCACCCATTTCTTTCAAGGAAAATAACATGGGGCCAAAAATTTAAATGACTTAACTTTGGACTATAACCTGAATTACACTTGGGTCCAAAATAACGGCAAGTTATAGCCACGTGGTAAATAATGAGAAGGATAACTATGGACCATTTGTTAGACGGCGAAGGTATATTTCACCACTTTTTTAACAAGAGATAGTTCTAAATCTCACAGTTGAGGGGTATATTGCCTCTATCCATACTTGAAATACAAGATATCCACTTGCTCAGGTCTCATGTTTGTGTAAATCACCTTATCTAAATTCTCATGCTATTAGAAAAAAATTCATTTGATTCATTAATTTATGTTTGGAATGATGATAAATCTCACATTTGATCTTCACATTGTGTTTTGATCGGGGACTACAATGAGGTGTTTGGATTTTATATTGGGTGTTTTCATAAAGATTTAGCTCGAGCTCTAGTGCAATGCAATGTTGAAATAAAAAAATATCCCCCTGAAATATGTAGGGGGTAATGTACCATTTTCTTTAATACTAGTTTCTGGACACGTGCATTGCACGTATATCCCGTGTAAACTTTTATAGATCTATTGGAATGATTAACATTTTACGAATATATGTGGTTTGAACTTTGGTTAGTAGTCACAAATGGCTAATTTAAGTCCAAATAAAACAACAACAACAACATACCTAGTGGAATCCCACAACTGGGGTCTGGGGAGGTTATAATGTACGCAGACCTTACCATCACCTCATAGAGGTAGAAAGGTTGTTTCTTGGGAACCCTTGTCTCAAAAACCTATGAAGTCCAAATAAAAGACTTACAATAATCAGAAATTTATGGAAAATTAAATCAAATAAACAGAGAAGGAAAATATTGCATATCCTTCTTAATACTTTAATTATAATCATATAGATAGAAAAAGGAATATATAAAAATCAATGCATAATATTTCTAGTTCTTGTCAACACCTTTTTCTACGTCCAATCAACATAAAAGAGTTTCTTCATTCAGGTCAAACTAAAGCATGAATTAAATAATACCATAGTGATAAGCACTTCAATGAAAAGGATGATCATGAAACAAAAAAGATGAATATTTATTATATAGATAAAGATGTAATAATACTAAAAGATCGCTTAAAGTTTTAAATTAAATAGTTGGAGCTTATGAATATGAAAAACATGAGAGTTATGAATATTAAGTGTAACAATTGAATAAATAATTAGACATGAGTTATGATGGTGAGTATTTAAAGCAAGTAAAGAAGAAAATAATAAATAAATAATGAAGAGAATAAGATTAATACAAATAATACTTAAGTGTTATACCTATGTGGAAACCTGCAGAAAGCAAATCTAAAATCAATAACAACCCAATGAAATCCCAACTATGCAGGGTTTGAGGAGGGTATAGTGCATGCAGATCTTACTACTGCCTCATGGAGGTAGAGAGGCAAATATAATTTCAATAAGTTAGTGAAAAATTATTATAACCATAAAAGGAAGGAAAAATGCCAAAAACTGAGAAAACAATGCGGGGGGGAGGGGATCCGTGTTTATAGGTGTAATTATTTATGAGTGAATGAGGTAACTGCTAAAAAATGAGGCAACTATTGGATAAAAAATCTGAATTTATAATATTTTAAGACTTCCTCACATTTAATATTTAGTATAATAATATAATATAATTACTATTTAATATTTAATTAATTAAATGTTTTATAACATTTTTTATTTAGAGTAGAGGTAAAATGAGGTAGTGGTAAGGTCTGCGTACATTCTACCCTCCCCAGACACCACTTGTGGGATTCCACTGGGTATGTTGTTGTTTATTTAGTGTAAAGGTAAAATGAAGCTATTGTGAAAACGACAAGAAGTAGAAGAGATTTAGCTGCATTATTAATTTATCATAGTGATTATCAGCAGTATTTATTGTGGAACGTTTTTATACATCGGTATAAATGAATAATTTAGTTTTAGAGTTTATAAAGGAACAACTTCTTTCTATTTTTAATGGTAATTTTATAGTAACTCAACTTTGTACGGTTATTTCGGTGTTTCAACTTTCAACCTCTTATGTTTCCACTTTTAGTAATTTATGATTAATGATGATATGCTAGGATGATTACTTTTAGTTTCAAGTTTTTAGTGTTGGGATTGAGGTGTTGTAGTAGTAGCAGTTATTGTTATTGTCATTGTGTGTTAGTTTAGAATGCTAGAGTTTGGACATGAGAACTCAAATTCTTAAGTAAGAATATTACACAAATATCATGTGTATTGTGGTTAATAACTGTAAACAAGTGTCTAGTATTCATAAATCATCGATTACTCGGTATATCTCTTCTTTCTATAGTTTTTTAAACTAACTGTAATTTGAGGACACCTGGTCGTCTGTTGCTCTGCTTTCTCTTAAAAGATATTATGTAAAAAACTTGGCTGTGATGTTTCCAGGATTGTTCTAAAAGGTGATACCTTTGACGCGAATGCAAGTGTTCTTGGATTGACTATGGAGAGCAATGGAGTCAGAATAGTGGAACCTTTCGATACCTCTGTGAAGTTCTCTAATGCTTCTGGAAAGTCAAATATACATTTGGCTGTCTCCGATATTTTTATGAACTTTTCTTTCAGCATTTTAAGACTGTTTTTGGAAGTTGAGGATGATATTTTGGCATTTTTGAGGACCACATCAAAGAAAATGACGGTGGTGTGCTCCGAGTTTGACAAAGTTGGGACTATCAAAAGTATGAACTAGTGCATCCAGAGTAATTTTCCCCCATGTTCAAGAGAGGTCTAAACTGATGAAAAATATTGACTGTTTCGTCACAGGTCAATGTAACCAAATATATGCTTTCTGGAGAGCTCGAGCTCCACCTGGTTATGGAACAATCGGGGACTATCTGACACCAACGTTAGTAAATTTACCCACATTCATTCTCGCTATTATCTTTGTAATTTGCACGTGGCACTAACTGCTCTAGTTCAACAGCGACAAACCACCCACAAAAGGAGTCATTGCTCTCAATACCAGCTTTGTCAGGGTAAAGAGGCCTGAGTCTTTCATGCTTATTTGGCCCTCATCCTCATATGAGGATGGTGAAGTGGGCCCAACCACCTGTTTATCTAAAGAAGATAGCACTTGTTCCATTTGGTTCCCTAAAGCACCAAAAGGTTATGTTGCTTTGGGCTGTGTAGTTTCTCCGGGAAGTATGCAGCCTCCAATATCGTCTGCCTGGTGCATCTTATCTTCTTTGGTTTCACCATGTGATCTGAGAGATTGTGTCAATATTGGCATGATGAATCGGTATGTAAAGTTATTTATTTGTTTTCTTTCTGATTCATGGAATTATAGTCGCTGGAGCTATGGTATATAAGCAAGAAAGCAAATTTATTCTCAGCTTACACATTTCTTCCAAATTGCATTCAATCACACTACTCATTTGTTTTGCATACTTGTAGATATTTTACCGGTCTGTGATGCAGTTACAAATATCACTATACATGCTTTTCAGTTCTATATAGAATATATTCTAACTGTTCTGGGTCTTTCACAGATCTTCCAAATTGGCATTCTGGCGTGTGGATAATTCTGTTGGTACCTTCCTGCCTTCAGAACCAACTACTTTGAAGTTGTGTGGCAGAGCATATGATCTTCGGCATATTTTCTTTGGGTTTCCCAGAGATTTTTCTGAAACATCAAAGAGCTCGGAAACTGGGTCTGGTCAAAATCATGCAGTTCAATCAGAAAGTTCATCTAATGTAAACTCTAGTTGCAGGTTTGGAGCCAATGCTACATGTAGGTTAATTTGGTCGAATCAAGGATCTGGATCTAGAAAGAAATTGTCTATATGGCGCCCTATTATTCGTCAAGGGATGGTATATTTTGGTGATATTGCAGTTCAAGGGTATGAGTCTCCAAATACTTGCATTGTACTTCAGGATTCTGATGAGCTTTACAAAGCCCCTTCAGATTTTACGCTTGTGGGACAGATAAAGAAACATAGATCAGTTGATAGTATATCTTTTTGGATGCCTCAGCCTCCTCCTGGCTTTGTATCCTTGGGTTGTATAGCTTGCAAAGGAGCACCAAATCAATCTGATTTTAGTTCCTTTAGATGCGTCCGCAGTGATATGGTTGCTAGTGATCAATTTTCGGAACAAAGCATTTGGGATACATCTGATGCCAAATTCACGAGGGAGCCATTTAGTTTGTGGGTTGTTGGAGGTGAATTGGGACCTTTCATTGTTCGCAGTGGTTTTAAGAAACCTCCAAAGAGACTTGCTTTAAAACTTGCTGATCAAGATATGGCTAGTGGTCTAAATGATATGGTGGTTGATGCAGAAATCAGAACATTCTCTGCAGCCCTTTTTGATGATTATGGTGGCTTGGTAATCAATTTATGCTTTTCGGTAGCTTTATTTTCTGCTGCCCAAATTGGTTAAATTAGTTGTATATAAACTGCAAGTGTTTTAAAATGCTTCTGCTAGGTTATAGACACATACAACAACATACCCAATGTAGTCCCACAAGTAGGGTCCAAGGGAGGTAGAATATACATCGACTTGCTCTTACCTTTGTAGGGTGGAGACATCATTTCAGGTGGAACAACAACAACAACAACAACAACATACCCAGTGGAATCCCACAGGAACCTTGACTCAAAAAGAGAAGATATTTAAAGCAGGGTTTTAAGAAATATTTGAGAGCAAAATATCAGAAGCAACAAATAGTAAAACACTTGAAGCTTAAGAAACTACACAATTACTAAATACTACTACTTGGACCGTAGTTGGATCAAATTATTTTAGGTGCTTATTAGACTAAATAGCTCTTAAGCAATTTTGTGGTGTTTGTGTAAAATAAAAAAATACTTCTAGCGACTTCTTTTTTAAGACAAATAATAAAAATGAGAAATAAATCAGAAGTCATAACTTAGGATCTTGTGCTTATAAGCTCTAATATGGCTACAAGAAGATGGGGCTAATCCCCTTTCTCTTCCATCTAAAAGGCGACAACAATTCACTATATACTAACCTTCTTCCCTTATTCTCGGTTTCTGCACCTTCTTATCTAAGATCATGTCTTTCAACAAGCTAAATTTGTGCCTTATCTAATCTTATCACCTCTCCTAATTCATTTCATCCTACTTCTACCTTTCTCTTGATATAGCTAATCTCTCACACCTCTTTACAGGGCAGCCATGCACCTCCCCTTCACATGTTCGAACCATCTTAGCCTCGCTTTCCTCATCTTATCTGCTATGGGGACTACTCCCACATTGCCTCATGTACTTCATCCCTAATCATCTCTTCTAGTATGACCATGCATCTGTCTTAGCATCCTAATCTCCACTACACATAGAAGCTCTTGATGAGCCAACACTTCATCCTATACAATAATGTTAGTCTAATCACCCCTCTATAGAACTTACCCTTAAGCCTTGGCGACATTTTCTTATCACACAGTAGCCCAAATGCAAGCCTAAGTTTCACCCATCCTTCTCCAATGCGATGAGAGACATCATCGTCAATCTCCCGGTCTCTTTGAAATATGGACCCAAGAGACTTGAAACTTCCTTTCTTGAGTATGATTTGTACATCAATATTCACTTCCACCTTTGCCTTACATGTCATCCCTTGAATATGCTGCATCAATTCGTCCATCACTATAACAAATAAGAATGAACTAATGGCTGATCCCTGGTACAACCCCATCATGACCAGAAAGTGTTCTGAATCACCTTTGTTCAAACCTGACTCTTGGCATTGATATGTCCTTAATTACCCTAATATAAGCCACAAGTACACTTCTCGCCTTCAACATCTCCAAGGGACCTCCATAGGGACTTTATCATACGCCTTTTCTAGTTTGATGAACACCATGTGTAGGTCTCTCTTCCTGCGCCTTACTGCTCCAGCAATCTCCTTACAAGATGGCTGACCTTTGTAGTTGATCTCCTTCCAAGGTTATTGGCACATGTAACCTGCAAAACCTTTTCTGTTCTACTTGTTTTACTATTTACTAGATCTTTCTCATATATTGACATCTCCTTGTTTATAATATCAAGAATAGATGTGTCACTTTTGATGTAGTAGCATGTAAATAAGTTCCCGATTTTTACTACTTATAATATGTCTGGTCAAGAAGTTCTTATCAAAAGAGTTCTTTAAAAGAACTCTCTGGGGTTTAGCAGTTTGTGATTGGCCAATTTTTTATATGCTTATAATTTATCAATTCTTTGTTATATAGGTATTCTTGTTATAAAAAAATCAAAAGCACCTATTTGTAGGATAAACTACTTTTTTCTGCTAATGCTTCAAACTGAAAACCATCTTATTCTACTATTCTAAAGCACTTAATTTTTTCACGAACCAAAAATAAGTGCTTTATTGAAAACAAGCACTTTGGAACTTTCAGAAGAAACAGGCTATTAATGCTTTACATGCTATTTATTATTCTGGATCACATTGACAGGCTATATCCATTATTAATACATCTCTTGCTGTTCTACTCAATTTGCAGATGGTTCCTTTGTGTAATGTGTCTTTCAGTGGCATAACTTTCAATTTACATCAAAGGTCTGCCTATCTGAATTCCAGTGTGGCCTTTTCCTTGGCCGCTAGATCATACAATGATAAGTATGACTCTTGGGAGCCTCTTTTGGAGCCAGTTGACGGATTATTGAGGTTTTTGTTCTATTTACTTTTGTCAACTTCCACTACTTCTTTCGTTATTATTGTAACAGTTCTACTGATGAGTAAGATGAGTATATACTACAACTTTTTTCCTTGCAATGGAAACTAGAACTTTAGGACCTTGGTACTCTACCGTAACACATCGATTGAAATGTTCTCTCCCTCTTCATGATTTTTATTTGAAATCGATACATTACTTGATAATGGAACTACTGATTATATGCAAGTTACTTGATTTCATTTTAGTTATTCGTAAACAGAGATTAAGTTCACACCACTTGAGGTGTGTTGTTCCATGGACCCTGCGTGAATGCGGGATGCTTTGTGCACCGGACTGCCCTTCTTAGACAAAGATTAATTTCCTTTCTTGTCTTGCCCAAACATTCCACTGTGATATTTTGGATCATAACTGTAGACTGGAACTGCAACTTGTTGCAATCTTGCCATTATATCATGAATTGTGTCTATATGGGAACTATTGAACCATTTGTCAAGTCATTCCTATTCTGAATTCTGTGTTTGTTTCTCTTAGCTGTTCAATCTTTGCTTTTGTCAGACACCTACTTATAGTTCCGTTTCAACATTCACTACAGTTTCTGTTAAAATTTAGTTACTGGGGAGAATTTGATTTTGACCTAGCCATCCCCCTTTTTGAAAAATGTTTAGTGTGTATGAGAGCCACCTCAGTTTGAGGATTTATTATCTGGAGTGATTTTTTTAATATGCAGGTACCAGTATGATGTCAATGCTCCTGGTGCAGCGTCCCAGCTTCGTCTTACATCTACAAGGGATTTGAACTTAAATATATCTGTGTCTAATGCCAACACAATATTTCAGGCCTACGCCAGCTGGAATAACCTCATCAATGCCAAGGAATCCTACCAGGCAATTTTCTTGCTTTGATTATAGTCTAGCCTGGTATCACTTTCTTCATTATGAAGCACCGACTCTTAAAGAGCACCCATGTTTAAGGATCATTACTTACAGTAAAATTTCTCTCCAGCTACCTGCTGTTTTTTGTTCTTTTTGGGGTTAAAAGCTACCTGCTGTTACTTATTACATAAACATGAGATGTTACCACATGATTCATTCCATTGAATATGCTATCATTCTAAGTAATTCAAGAAACTATTCAGGCAAATTTGCAATTCACTCTGCTTGATGAGATATTGTATCAGATATCTAGTATATCCTCTTCCCGCTGTTAGTAATGTATCCCTATTTTTCTTATTTTATTTGACAGGATGCAGTCTCACCAACTGGAGGAAGCAGGTCCATTATTGATGTTCATCACAGAAGAAACTACTTCATTATCCCACAGAATAATCTTGGTCAGGACATTTTCATAAGAGCTACGGAAATCAAGGGACTACCTAGCATAATTAAAATGCCCTCTGGAGATAGCAAACCAATTAAAGTACCTGTTGCGAAGAATATGCTGGATTCACACTTGAAAGGAAGTCTTTTTGAAAAAGGCAATACAATGGTGACAATAATCATAGCAGCTGCAGAGGTATGTATCCAGTTTCTTTTATACTGGTACTAGAAAACTAAAGGTTTGTGTAAAATACATCAGCACCTTCATAAATGACAAGAGTGTTGTGTTAATTGAGGACATGAGAACTAGGAAAATTTACTAGCTGTTTCACTGTAGATGCTTGTGGAGCTGCATATGCTGCTTCTAAGGCATGAGACTTCTGCCATATTTCATGCTTGCAGAGTTGAATTTTCAGTTTTGTTTATCCTATCTAAGTAATTATGCTTTATTTCATGTTTTTATTAAGAATTTCCTAGGACAGAATAAATTATTGAAGACCAGAATAAGCAAATCAACAAATCAAAGTGTTTCCTCTTTAATATCTAGAGTTTATAACCATGGTTTTTGGACAATTTAGTATGGTGTGAGAACTGTAGAGATCCTACATTCAGGTTCCACTGTTACCCTTCATAAAAATTAGTTCTATATTCTTGATCTAAGGATAAAGTTCTGAACTTTACCGATTTTGGGGTGTGTTAAACTATTCAACAAAACATAATCTTTTAACAGGTCACATGATTCAACAAAAACTGAGAACCTTATGCATGTCATGCCCTGGGTATACACACACACGTGGACGCGCAGAGGGATGGGTGGGCGGGTGGGTGGTGGGTGGATACCTTTTTTCTGTTTTACTCATGACTCTATCAACCTTCTGCTGTCGGCTTCAGAATGCAACCCTTTTTCCCACCTTGGTTCTGTGGTATAAGAACTTTTTTCTCCTGGGAATCCAAAACTTTTAGAACCAAGATGATAGAGAATAGTTTCCTAACTCGTTTGGCTTTGTAGACTAGTATGATCGTTTGGAATTTGTTGGAGTGAATCATTTGGAACAGAGACTCATCTAGGAAGTTCATCTGCAAAAGTTTTTCCTTGAAGGGACATCTCACCATAATTAATGTGCTTGCAAGAATTAGCATCATCAGTATGCCATGATCCTTGATTAGCTTATCTAAGTGTGTCTTGATTTGACATGATATTTACTCCCTTCGTTTAAAAACCTGGTTTGATTTGGCATGAAGTTTGAAACAATAAAGGAGACTTTTCAATTTTTTGGTCCTTAATTAAAGTTATGTTAAATATAGTAAATGCCCTTTAATCTTGTGACCTTAAACATGTCATATGGAAATAGGTCATTTCCTTTTGAAATAGTCTAAAAAGAAAAGCAGGTCATTCTTTTTGAAAGGGAGGGAGTATTTATCATATATCGCTTTGTTAGAGTTTCTTCAGATGGTAAATGATTGGTCTTGTAGTTGATCTTTTCTCTTTTAGGAAACTCAATCTTCAGTTGTGCTTTCCTCTCAATGCTCTAGAAGATCTTGGCACTCACCCACACTTTAACCTTTGACAACAGTGGAACTTTTTTCTTTAGAGGATTTTCCTAAGAGCCTGAATAATACCTCTGCCCTTTTAGGGTAATGAAAGATCATCTCATAATAGAAACGAAGGGGAGCCTTGGAATAACTGTTGAAGTTGCTACAATGTGACTAGGAGGTCATGGGTGTAAGCCTTGGAAACAATTTCTAGCAGAAATACAAGGTAAGGTTGCGTACAATAGACCCTTGGGTTGGTTCCTTCCTCGGACCCAGCGCATAGCGGGAACTTTAGTGTGTCAAGCTTGCCTTTTTTATATTTAAAAAACAGAAAAGGGTCAAACTATTAAACTATAGAAAAAGATCTAAAAATACCATACACCTATTTTGTTGAAACTATTCCACTCACCTTTTTGGTTCATTTATACCCTTGTAACTAACAACCTCCTCTTTATTTTATTTTTTAAAATTGTTTATTATCTGCTTTTCTTTTATTGGATGAAATTAGAAAACCCACCTCTATCAATAGTTTATCTGACCAAAAATAATATACATTCCTCGACTAAATACTTTTTTTCAAAAAAATGGCAGTGACAATTTTTTTTAAAAGAACAATCATCTCTTGCTGTCTCTGCATATATGATTCTAGGACATCCAGATTCATTCACTGAAAAGGAGTAATTTGAACATGTTTTTGCTGAATCTGCTGGCAGCAAGCTAGAAAGTTTGCTGAGGGTGTTCAAAACTTTAGTATGCAACTCTAGAAAGTTCTTTTTGACACAGATACATACTATTATTTTCTACATGCATAATATAATTTTTCGAGGAAGGGTGTTTGATTGATCACTTTCGGTCAATGTAGACCTTTGCTTATGAGTTGGAGCTATTGCTTAAATTTATTATACGAGGTCCCACTAAACCTATAGAAGAGAGCCCCAGGATATTGGCTTTAAGCTGAGATCTCAGCCAAAGCTTTTGATAAAAGCATGGTGCTCTTACCTGTTACACTGTGTGAGATGGAAAGTAAAGGATGTGAAGTTGTTAGAGGAGAATATTTTTGGCTTTTATCTGATTGAATGGAGGTGTCCGGAGAAAAAAGGTGATCAAATGGTGTATATTAGTGTGATAAAAGACACATATAATGAAGCCAAAACTCGGGTAAGAATGGTGGGAGACTGGAATTTTCTTGTTGAGGTGGGACTTCATCAAGGACCCGTGCTAAACTCTTTTCTTTTAGCCTTAGTGATGGGTGAGCTGATACGGCCTATACAGGAGGAGGTTTCGTGGTGTGTGCTATTTGTGGATGACATAATACTGATTGATGAGACTCGGGATAAAGTTAATGATAGGTTGGAGATTTGGAGAAATTCTAGAGTCCAAAGTGTTCAAATTGAGCTGGACAAAAACAGAATATTTTGAGTGCAAATTTAGTGTCACGAGGGATGAAGCAGACATCAAAGTGAGGCGCGTCACTAAAACCATTCCTAAGAGAGAACTCTTTAAATATCTTGGGTCCATCATCCTCAATAGTGGTGATATCAATTATGATGTCACTCTTCGCATTGGGACAGCATGGGTGAAATGGGGGCTTGCCTCTGAAGTATTGTGTGTTAAGAATATACCACCTAAACTTAAAAGGTAAGTTCTACAGAATGGTGGTTAGACCGTCTTTGCTATATGGGGTGGAGTTCTGGCCAGTCAAAAACTCGCATATTCAGAAGATGTTGGTTGTGGATATGAGAATGTTAAGATGGATGTGTGGACCTATTAGGTGCGATAAGATTATCAATGGGGTTATTCGGGAGAAGGTAGAGGTGGCCTGTGTGTTGGACAAGATGAGAGAAGCGAGACAGAGATGGTTTGGGTAGTGTAGAGGAAGAGTGTCGACGCTCCTGTTAGGGGTTCAAGAGGTTGGATTTAGGGGTTACACAGACGGGTAGAAGTAGTCCGAAAAGGTATTAGGGAGGTGATTAGACAGGATATCGCGTAACTTCATATCACAAAGGACATGACCTTAGGCAGGTAGGAATGGAGGTCGCGTATTAGGGTAAAAGGTTAATAGGCTAGTAGGGGTGGGGATAGGATGGTGTCTTGCCTTTTGATGTAGTAGGTTAGTAAGATTAGTCGCGTCTTTATATATTGTGTTATTACTGCCCGTCACTTGTTTTTCTACTTCTATTTTATTTATAGAATTGTCATTGCTTTTCATTTTACTCGCTATTTTATATCTATTATTTTCTTCTTTTGAGCCGAGGGTCTTCCAGATATAACCTCTCTATCTCCACGAGGTAGTGGTAAGGTCTGCGTACATTCTAGCCTCCTCCCCAGACCCCAGTTATAGGATTTCACGGGTATGTTGTTGCTTATCTGATTGAATGGAGAGAGAAGAGATGGTTGTTTCAGAGTGTACTTTCAAGATGGTTGTGAAGGTATGTCCAGGAGTGGACTTTGTGGAAAGAGTTGATATAACAGAAATATGCGCAACAGGACCACTGGTGCACTAGTGAAGTCACTGAAACTTATGGTGTTGGGATTGTGGAGGACTATCAGGAACTTTTTGTTGGATTTCCAAAGTAGCTCAGAGATAATTGCGGGAAGAGGAGACAATACCAAGTTCTGGACAGATGATTGGCATGGAAATGGCATTTTAAGTGATCTGTTCCCTGGCCTTCTCTCGATATGCACAAATCGTGATCGCAGGATAGAGTAGATGTGGTCTCCACAAGGTTGGAACCTAGTATTCAGAGGGATGCTTAATGACTAGGAGGTTGATAGAGTGGAGCTCTTGAGTTTGATTGGTGGATCCCCTGGTACTACCATGGAGCCAGACAGATTTTTTTTTGAGAATATCATTAAGATGGGATCTTTTCTGGAACAAACTATGCAACGGGGGGGGGGGGGGGGGGGGGAAACCCCCCCCCCCTGGGAGCAAAAAAAGGAAAAAGGGGGCCCCCCCAAGGGGGAAAGCCTCCCCTGGGTGG